>CM077155.1:107681171-108100342 GCA_039583875.1 Platanthera guangdongensis | reverse complement strand
CAACACGGAACAAAAAGTTCCTTTACAACAAAAGTACATATGGAATGTATATGAGATACAAACTTCTTTCGGAGACTAAGGTGTTCCTCTTTGTTCGACGACGTATTCTTGAAGTCGATGAAGAGTCTACAACCTTGTTCCCTCTTGGAGAGGATCTCCCCGTAACCGGCGGCAGCAACACAAGCGGCGGCTAGCTTCGGGATCGGCGGCTACGATGAAGAGCGGCTGCAGAACTGGAGATCCAAACTTCGTAGCGAAGCAAACTCGGTCTACCAACGGTCACTCTTGGATCAGTCGTCTCGATCGATTCGGACGGGGAAGTTTTTCCCGTCAACAAATCGAGAGACAAGAGATCTCTGGATAGACGCGTGAGACTCAAGCTTTGCTAAGCTTCTGTCACCGGAGATCGAGAAGAAGAGCGATCTGCAGCGGCGACCACTTGACGCGAGCGGCGGCGGCGGAGCGGAGCGATTTCGCGAATTTAGGGTTACGTCGAGGCTCGGTTTTCTTTCTCTCTTGTCCGTAGATTTACTGTTCAAAATACCCATGTATTTATACCCTGAAGATACAGCAATTTTGACCGTTTGTGGGACCCACAAAAGGAATCCCCAAATTCCGGTTCAAACTAGTCCAGAAGCAGAATCCGGTCCAGCAGCATTCTGAGAAAACGCCAAGTAAAAATCGGCGAGAATCGCAGACGATTCTCGACGAATCGGCGAGAATCACCACGTGATTCTCGACGATTCGTCGAGAATCGTTTGTGATTCTCGTCGAATCACTTGTCGATTCTCAACGAATTTTACTTTATACATGGGCTGCTTGACCACTGGTTCGGCGGGAATCACAAGTGATTCTCGCCGAATCTTACTTGGCACCATTTTGAGATGGCCAAAAGGAGTCGGGCAAGAATCACTGATGATTCTCGTCGATTCGGCGAGAATCACTGGTGATTCTCGCCGATTCGGCGAGAATCACTTGGTGATTCTCGTCGAATTTGCCTTAGACGATTTTTCGTCTTCCACCTAGGAGCTGCTCCTTGATCCTCCATGCTCCTTGTCTTCTCTTGCATATGAACGGCCCTGTACTTGAAAGTAAGTGCACTCCAATAGAGAGAGTACACATAGGCCAACACACTGATCTGCTCAACGAGGGATTACGTCGTGCAGACCCGTGTATATTGACCTACTGCACCCTGACATTGGGTGTGCACTTAGCGTGGAGAAACTGCAAGTACAACTTGAAAAAGTTTCATCAAATACATTGTGAATTCATCTTAGCTTGACAGGGGGCTTCCTCAAATCTAGGTAATCGTGGATACAATACCCAACAATCTCCCCTATTTGACGAAGCCAAAACCCTACTAGCTAAGATGAATAACACCTATCAAATAATAATTATAGCATTTAAAAATTAAATATGCAACACAAGGGAATATATGCAATCAGAACAGGACTTGAGTCATTCACACATTCAAGAATATATATATATACCAAGAGAAATATATTCACATATAAGTCAGAATTGTTCATATGACAGTAATAATCATTAAAGTTCTTAAGACACAGTGACCAGCTATAAAATACTGACTATTTGTCCTTAGCTACGTCACCCTTCAGAGTTTGAGCCAAGTACTTTTTGCTTTGCCTTTCCATGTATTCCTTGGGCTTCGGGTAGTACCTAGGAGGAGCAACTTTGTCTGGATCCTTGTTGTTTCTGAAGAAATGTTGCGTTTTGCCTCAAATGCTTTGTGCGTTTCCCATTCGTACTGGCTATATGCTTCATTTCGATTGATCTCTCCTCTTTCGTACAGCCGGAAGGTGTCTAAGATGATGTTCCTGGAGACTGGACTCCACCTTTCATTTCGTACATCCTCCTCATTCATTCGAATTCTCTTTGCAGCCTGTGTCTCCTTGGATGTCCCTTCCTGAACTTTCCTCTTTCCCCTGGCTTTAGCTAAAGCCTCCTGGTCAAACATACTCCTCAGCTTGGATTTGGAGATGGCCCTAGCATCAGCTTCATCAGTGAGAAATTTCAGCAGCACTTGTACTTACATCCTCAGCAATATGTACTTCCTCAGCAGCCTTAGAAGTCTCAGGAACCTGAACACCGGCAGGTTGGTCAGGTAGGACGACGCCTAACGTGCCCAGTGCCTGTTGGAGCATCCACCAGCAACTCTTATAGACGTATTTGCTTGATTGCGCAAAGTTTACATCCATGCTTTCTTGGAGCTCGGCCAGCTTAGCAATATACTCCTTCTCCCCCTTTTTGGCTTCGTCAGCTATGCAATTGGCATATGAGTGCAAGGAGTCATCAATATGCTTAGTTGTCTTGCCGAATTCAGTGATCAGGGCCTGCTGATTTGCATTTAAGGTGACCATATTACCATCAAACTGCTGAATATTCTTGGCTACAACGTGTGCGTTTTGATTTACAACAGCCAGAGTATCATTATTCTTTTTCAAGCCAGCCATTAACAGTGTGACAGCTTCGCCTGCCGCAGTATACTTTTCTTCAAACTTCTTCTCCATCACATCCAGTTTGTGGTTGATCTCTACCATATTTTTAAGCATGAGATCTTCAGAAGTCTTAATCTTCTTCAGCAGTGTTTTCTGAGCTGTATCAAAGGAAGCTTTAAGCTCGTTGACTATTCCTTGAATAACATTGATGGTGTGAGTGGCCAGCTCATCTCGCAATGGTAAGGTCTGAGGTACTTCTTGCCCTTGATCGTGCTCTACAGCAGATGCATCGGTAGAGCTGGATACAATCACAGCCTCTATAGGAGGAATGTTGGCGGCCTCGTGAGGTTTATCAGACTCCCCCTCCACTGGTGCAGACTTATCAGATGGAGGTTCAACGGGAGTCGGAGTCTCCAACACTTCATGGTCCTCATTCTCATCGTCCTCTCCGTCCTCATCCAAAAGTCCATCCATATCCGCAGCTTCTTCCACTTCTTGATCAGCAGTGTCTAGTGCTTCAGCTTCAGTTCCTTGAGTGTTTCTGTTCAGGACCTCCTCATCCTCCATCTCAGGTTCACTTTCTTCATGAATTTCGGCCACCGCATCCCTGGCCACCTGGGCGATGTCAGATATTATATCCATAGGAGTGGGTAGAGTCTCCCCCTCGATTCCTGCAGTCAGGGTATCAGGAATTTCACGGGGGGAGGCTGCGGGAGATACTTCCTCATGCTCTTCTACAGCAGGCTGCCCGATGCGCCGCTCCCATCGATCAAACACAGTAGCATCCATCTTTTTCAAGTAATGGAGAGGACTCCTTTGCTCATGTCGAATTTGTCTCCGTTGAGCTGGTTGAGATATAGACTGATGATGCAGCCGAAGTTTGGAGTGCCCAGAGTGTCCTTGATCTTTTGGAACAGCAACTCTCCCCAGTTGAACCTCTTTCTGCAGACCACAGCTATGAGAATTTTGAACATATCTCCGGAGATATGATCATGGGAGCCTGGCTTGCAGATGAGTACTTTTCCTATGATGTCAGATAGGAGCTTCCATCTTCATTCATCTCTTTTCTCTTAACTGATCGAGTGCCTCTTGGTAGACCGCAGAACAGGAGGGTTCTGGCTTTGTCCTCGTCCTCCAAATAGTCTTCCTGCTCCGCTTGAAAGCTGCAGGTAGCGAGTTAGCTTACTGGCAGACATCTTCACTTTAGTCCCAGCCACCTTGCTCTTGATGATGGAGTCTCTGTCTCGGAGCCTCGCGGTAGAGAAGAACTCAGCACTTCTTTATCTAAAACTTTGCAAGGATGCTCCAATACGAAGGTTAGCCCGGCTCTTCCAAATGAGAATGATATTTCGGAACTCGTCTGAGGCATGAGAGAATCCAGTGCGAACCAGCTCGCAGCCAGAAATCAGTCCTGCAGTCGTCCTTGGAGCCATTGAAGATCTAGAGAGAAGCCCGACTCTAAGCATTAGGGAACATTCAAAAAGAAAGCAACACTTGGGGTTCGGCCTTGGAGCCATTGAGGAGAAGGTTACCTAAGGGCTTCAGTGGAAGGAAGAGTATCCTGTGGGAATCACAGCAGCGATTCGCTCACTTCGACGAGAGCGTCGGAGGGCTGCGGGTTTCGGCGAGAGTTGTCGGGATCCTTTCGAAGAGACTTTGCGAGACCCTAGCGGGAGCCTAGGAGAAGACCTCACGAGCTGCTGTCGACGGAAGAACTCCTGCGGGTTGCGGAGAGTTGGCGAAGCTCCTGCGGGTTGTCGGAAGAGTTCTTGCGGGAAGAGTCGGCGAAGCTCCCACTGTGGTCACCAGGATGTCGGGGTACTTCCTGCAGCGTGACGCGGGAGTTGTGAGGAAGGTGAACATGCGGAGATAGTCTTTCGGCGGGATTTATATAGGTCGTCGGGATTCGGGGGAAGCCGAGCGGTCGGCGAGTTCCTTCGGCGGGATTCGGCGGGATTTGTTTAATTTGGTTTCTAATACCGTTTGTCTAATTCGGCGAGATATAAAATGGGTCGGCGTGATTCGGAGTATATATATTGATGTTTTTCTTGACACTTTGGGAAGCATTGCACTATTTTCAAATTCTTCGAGTGTCAAGTTAATACAAGATTAATAAATACATGTTTATTATAACGACGATCTATTCGGATTTGAGAGAGACTTCTCCAGACACTTTTTGATGTCAATTGTGATTTGTCGAAATTCGCAATGACATATCTTTGTTAACCTTTTATTGATGTGTAATGGTTTACATGCCTCGAGGTAATCTCTCCTTAAAGGTGCACACATATATGATAAGCATAAGTATACGTATACACAAGGATAAAAATATATATATATTTACTTTGAATGAGGATGCATCATGACACAAGTCCTTGAACTGATCAAAATTACCTGGGATATGGAGAGTCATCGTCTTAGTCCCACAGGTAGAACATATTAGTAGCTTAACGTGAGTATGCTCAACAGGTAGCACATCTGTTATTGCAGACGCTTGTTCCATGTTAGCCTTGAGCCACGTACTGTCTAGTTCCCAAAGTATTCACGGGGACCTAGACTACCCTGCAAGACAGAATTACTTTACCTTAGGAACCCAAATCATATTGGGTCCTAGGTTTCTATTAGCATAAGCATGCAACTGCCTTCCTTCGGAAAACCTGTCTGGAAGACTACCCCTGTCCCTAGAATGTGGATAAGCCCTTGCTGTGGGCACTGAGGGGTTGTGCCAACAGTCAATGGCAAAGTGTCCCACTTTGCCGCAGCACCAACAAGAGTGAATGTTGTATCGCCGTTTTCGACCTGATCTAGTGACGGATGTAGTCACGGTCCTAGGTCTAAAAGGGATAGGGCATGTTCTTGTCGCACAAATTCCTCTTCCATCGAGGCATGAGGAAGGGTGAAACGAATGCATGATGTGAGCGTTATGAGGCCGAGAAGGTGGTGCCATTCTTTCAGGCATCTTCCTTGCTGGGGCTCCATGAAGCCTGACATCATGACTTCTAATCTCCCTATCCCGTGTCCTCGAATGGAGAGAATTCTTCTGTGGACTAGGACATGCAGATCCACACTTTGTTGTGGCAGAGGCCGTGAATACAAAGGGCTCAGAATGAGCCTTAGGTATTTCCTCATGGGTGGCCATGACGCCTCTTGCACTATGGACGTTTCCACATGGGGACACTTCACCCTTGCAGTGACCACGATTATTCCTGTGGTCATACCTGAAGGCATGATGAGTTGCCTTCCCGCTTGGAGTGGGAGGTCGGAACACCGTTTCCCCATTTCTCCATCCCTGGATAATCCGGGAGATCCACCCGGTTTCTTGTTTTCTCTTTATAGCATCAACTTTGGAAAAGTTAGATACTATACGTTTCTCATTATCTAGACTATTCTCTAGAGCTGAGATCTTAGAGTCCTTGACCTTGTTGGACGCCAATTGGAGAACCAACAAGATCTTCAGTCGAGCAATCTCTCGAGCTTGCTCCTCAGCAAGTAGATTGCTTTCCTGAAGGGCTCTCTTCAGGGAATCAGTATTTTCTGGAGGAGAGCAGTTTCTGTCTTCAGAAAAGTCAAAAGATGTGGGACAGGATGAAGATGATACCTGCTCATCTGGGTTATTGTCATTAGAATCAGTGACCAATGTTTCGTCCTCGTCGGAGCTGCTTTCCTCACTATCTTCTTCAGTCTCTGACAAGGATACTGGAGCTCTGATGCAATCCGAAGGATCCTGGCATTCATCTTCAGAAGTGAGGACCCCCACATATGCTTCATCCTCTGATTGGCAGCATATTTCAGCTTTCTCTGACCCCCCATCAGCTCTGAGATCATCATCCACAGAGATTTAGCCGTTGTACATTTTTCCAATCTAGAGCGAGAGGCTCCAGACCAGACATCCATGATAATTTGTCGAATCCTCTCTTCCAAGAGAAATAGAGATAGTTCCATCTCAGACATCTCAGCAATGCCCATGGGCACTTGGATCCCAAAGTCGGAGGTCTTCATGGGGATAAACGGACCCTCTTCCAGGATGAGGGATGCTCGTGGATCGATGGCATCCAGGTGAAATAACACTCTCATCCTCCAGATGGGATAATAATCCTTTGTGCATGCAGGGAGTTTGAGTGGCAATACGTCATAATCCAGATACATGCTTCTGACACTGGTGGCAGGATTCTACTCAAGGTGTTAGCCTTTTTAAAGAGCAACCTCCCTCTGATACCACTTGAAAGTCCACCTAGTGTCGGCTATGTGCACCTATGGGGGGGGGGGGAATAGGTGACGTGTGGTTCTTTTGCGGAATTTACAGATGTACCTGCACAATAAAAACAACAAACACAGCACACAGAATACACAGCAAATTTATAGTGGTCCCCGACTTGGGTACATCCACTTTCCCCCTTCGACCTATCTCCCCAACAAGGGACGACTCGGTCACTTCACCAACGGGATTGAAATCCAATCCCTTCACTAAAGGAAGGAGCCCTTCCACACGTGAGAGTCAACACTCCCACAAAACGGGTTGCACCCAACCCTTACAACACGGAACAAAAAGTTCCTTTACAACAAAAGTAAATATGGAATGTATATGAGATACAAACTTCTTTCGGAGACTAAGGTGTTCGTCTTTGTTCGACGACGTATTCTTGAAGTCGATGAAGAGTCTACAACCTTGTTCCCTCTTGGAGAGGATCTCCCCGTAACCGGCGGCAGCAACACAAGCGGCGGCTAGCTTCGGGATCGGCGGCTATGATGAAGAGCGGCTGCAGAACTTGGAGATCCAAACTTCGTAGCGAAGCAAACTCGGTCTACCAACGGTCACTCTAGGATCAGTCGTCTCGATCGATTCGGACGGGGAAGTTTTTCCGGTCAACAAATCGAGAGACAAGAGATCTCCGGATAGACGCGTGAGACTCAAGCTTTGCTAAGCTTCTGTCACCGGAGATCGGGAAGAAGAGCGATCTGCAGCGGCGACCACTTGACGCGAGCGGCGGCGGCGGAGCGGAGCGATTTCGCGAATTTAGGGTTACGTCGAGGCTCGGTTTTCTTTCTCTCTTGTCCGTAGATTTACTGTTCAAAATACCCATGTATTTATACCCTGAAGATACAGCAATTTTGACCGTTTGTGGGACCCACAAAAGGAATCTCCAAATTCCGGTTCAAACTAGTCCAGAAGCAGAATCCGGTCCAGCAGCATTCTGAGAAAACGCCAAGTAAAAATCGGCGAGAATCGCAGACGATTCTCGACGAATCGGCGAGAATCACCACGTGATTCTCGACGATTCGTCGAGAATCGTTTGTGATTCTCGTCGAATCACTTGTCGATTCTCAACGAATTTTACTTTATACATGGGCTGCTTGACCACTGGTTCGGCGGGAATCACAAGTGATTCTCGCTGAATCTTACATGGCACCATTTTGAGATGGCCAAAAGGAGTCGGCGAGAATCACTGATGATTCTCGTCGATTCGGCGAGAATCACTAGTGATTCTCGCCGATTCGGCGAGAATCACTTGGTGATTCTCGTCGAATTTGCCTTAGACGATTTTTCGTCTTCCACCTAGGAGCTGGTCCTTGATCCTCCATGCTCCTTGTCTTCTCTTGCATATGAACGGCCCTGTACTTGAAAGTAAGTGCACTCCAATAGAGAGAGTACACATATGCCAACACACTGATCTGCTCAACGAGGGATTACGTCGTGCAGACCCGTGTATATTGACCTACTGCACCCTGACATTGGTGTGCACTTAGCGTGGAGAAACTGCAAGTACAACTTGAAAAAGTTTCATCAAATACATTGTGAATTCATCTTAGCTTGACAGGTGGCTTCCTCAAATCTAGGTAATCGTGGATACAATACCCAACATCGACATATGGACTTAGAAACTTTTCTGCTTTTCCTGCAACTACTTAACCCGCACAAAGAAACTCAAAGCACATCAAATACACCTTGATGTATATCATTGAGTAGGGTGAGGCTTCTTCAAATAAGGTACATATATTCCAATGTACCCAATAGAGTACCCCTACATGAGAGCGGGACAAGCCATGTGACACGCCCGTGTCACAGGCCTGTGCTCGACGATCTGCGTTCGACGATCAGGCAACGTTCGTCGAGCTCGCGAGCGATCGTTGATCTCACCAGCGATCGACAAACAACGCGTTCGACGATTTGCCCTCGACGATCAGCGCGTTCTACGATTACCATTCGACGATCAGGCAGCGATCGTCGAGTTGGACCAGCGCTCGATGATTGGCCCAGCGTTCGACGATTGGCCTAGCGTTCGACGATTTCCGTTCGACGATTCCGCGTTCGACGATTCCGCGTTCGACGATATTACCATCCCACGAAGCCTTTGTTAAATCATCGAAATCAATTCGTTGAACACAGAATTTCGTTGAACTGACGCCGAACCCGAGCAGGACACGCCCGTGTCCCACGCCGTGTCACCCAAAAGTTTGCCTGCTGAAAATTGAGCTGTTATAAGGCGTACTCTGAGTAGACGACCCAGGCATTGAGGAGAACGACGCCATGTGTCGTTGAGGTAGTGAGTGGGAGAGAGAGAGTCAGAGAGAGTGAGGGAGAGTAAGAAAGATAGAGGAGGTACTCGGGTTGGGGATTGGGAAATGAGAGAGAGAGTAAGAGTGAGATAGAGTGGGGGGGGGGCAGGGGTGGGTTTTATAAAAAAACTATTTTTTTTATAAAATAATGAGAGAGAGAGAAAGTGTGAGAGAGTGAGAGAGGGAGGGGGAGGTGGCAGCCGGGGGGGGGGGATTTTAAAAAAAAAGTATTTTTTTAAAATAATGTGCCTAGGGCCTAGACTAGCTAGCCTAGGCCCTAGGCTCTGTACAGCAGCACAGCTGCTGTGCTGCTGTACAGCAGCGGCCAGCTGCCCAGCTGGCCGCGTCTTAGCCTAACGGCTCTTATTAGAGCCGTTAGCTTAGCAGGGCAAAGCCCGGGCTTTGCCCAACCCTAGGCCGTGCTTTACCCGGCCCTAGCCCGGCCCCAATAAAGCCCGAAAATTGGGCTTTGCCGGCCCGGCCCGGGCCGGGTATCGGGCCGGGCAATGGCTCTAAATTCGAGCCTTGTCTGGCCCCGGGCCCGGACTCGTCCCGGGCCGGGCCTAGCCGGAGCCGGACTTTTACCGGGCCGGGCTCGGGCCAGCCCACCGGGCCCGGTCCTTTTGTACACCACTACTTGTCTGTCTACATATATACATGGAGCTAGCTAGCTAGCTAGGCTTCAATACATTATTAATTCCTGCGACATGTGCTTTCTTCAGGCTTGTCGAAGGATGATCTGAACCATTCCTGCAAGTCAATGATCGCTCCAGATCTCACCTGTTTTTGTTGTTACCGCTCCTGCAGTTATTGCCCTCTTCTACTTTTTACCTGTTCTGTTGCTTCCAATTCTCTCTGCATGCCTTAGTTTCCTGCAATGTTTAAAGAGTCTTTGGCTCTGTTTGGGGTACTTATTTTCAGCGGTCAAGCGGTTATCATCGCATGAACCTGATCTTAATTAAGGTCCAGTTCGTGCGGTTATCACCGTTTCACCGCAGAAAATAAGTCCCCTAAAACAAAGCCTTTATCAGTTGTCCTCCTGTAATTGCCTATATATATAATGACATTTTATGTTTTTGTCAAAGCAATGAAGAATGATGTTTGTTTTTACTCATTGTTCCCTCTGACTGTGATGTTTATTTTTCTATAAGGCTTCCGTAGTCTTTTTCTTGGTAATAAAAAATGATGATAATAATGATAATGATGTTACATTCATATATTATTTATATGGAATGCTTTTTGCTGGAGGTGTTTTTTGTTGACTTTGGGTCAACAAAGTTTATTTTTATGTGTTTAAATATGTAAGGTGAGTTATGGAGGAGAGAGAGTGTGTGTGATTGTGATAGCATTAAATGTGCATGCCAAGTGTCATATTCATAGTTGTTGTGTTTGCATATATAAAAGCTTGTATAGTTTCTTTGAAAGTGTTGAATAAAAGTTTTCTCCACAATTCCGTTTTAGAGAGAGAGAGGGGAACGCCGCAGCGGTAAGTTTGTGTAGTTGCAGTTGCGTGGTCTTGTCGGGTGGCTTGCCAATAAAACCGGGTGGTTTGTTGGTCTCGCGGCCGAGAGAGAGAGAGAGAGAGAGAGAGAGAGAGAGAGAGAGAGAGAGAGAGTGGAGTGTGCTTACACCGTGCGAGTAGTAATCTTGCCGCGCGGGTTGAGGGTGTTACCAAGTGGTCGTTGGCGTCTCGCGGGCTCGGAGGTGGTGTTCTCGCCGGGTTGTCTTGATCCAGCTAGTGAGGAGGTGTTGCCAAGGTGATCTTGCATTTTGGTGTGGTGGTCTCGCGTCCTGGTCATCTCACAGGAGGAGCTCGCACGGGTAGCTTGGTCGTCTTGCAGGAGGAGCTCGCGCGGGTAGCTTGGTCGTCTCGCAGGAGGGAGCTCGCGCGGGTAGTGGCGGCTACTGTTGTAGTGCGTGTCTTCAAGTGGTGTTGGGTTGTTAGTTTAGCTCGAGCGGGAGCCCATACACGTTTCCAACAAGTGGTATCAGAGCCATGTTCAACCCCCTGGAAGTTTGCTCGGAAGGTTAAGTGACAAGGAGAAATGGACATGGGAAGCGCCATGCCAGGACAAGTCCCCAAGTTGACAAAAACCAACTACGGGAACTGGAGCATTCAGATGTGAGTGCTACTCGCCTCAAAGGAGTTGTGAGAGATAGTAGAGGAAGGCGTTGAGGTGCTTACTGCTGAAGCGGAGGCGACGTTGACTAACGCACAGAAGATGGCGTTAAGAGAGTCGAGGAAAAGAGATAAGAAGGCGATGTTCCTATTATACCAAGGTGTGGATGAGGCGACCTTCGATAAGATCTCAGATGCGGAGACATCAAAGGAGGCATGAGAGATTTTGCAACGCTCCATGCAGGGAGTTGATATGGCAAAGAAGGTGAAGCTGCAATCCATATGAGCTCAATATGAAGTAACGAAGATGCAGAGTGCAGAGAAGGTTGGTGACTATGTGACTCGTCTGCGGACGCTCACAAACGAGATGAAGAGGAGTGGAGAGGTGACATATGACGTAAGGTTCATGGAGAAGCTCTTGCGATCTATGTCTAAGAATTTCCGGCATGTGGTAGTGGCGATTGAGGAGTCAAAAGATCTCACCATGATGACAGTAGATGAGCTTGTTGGCTCGCTACAAGCTCACGAGTATCATATGTTGCAAGATGAGGAGGAGTTGAGTGGCTTGGGTAAAACACTCCAGACTCAGTTAAATTTTGTAGAGAGCTCAGGAAGAGGAGGAGGCCAGCGTGGCCGAGGCTACCAAGGAAGAGGTAGAGGAAGAAGAGGAGGAAGAGATCAAGGAAGGAACCTGTACAACCAGAGAGAGGCAGAGCAACCTCATGGTTGGAGGCAAGATGCAGGAGGATGAGGAAGAGACCAAGGTAGAGGCTAAGGAAGAGGTCATGGAAGGGGTAGAGGCGATATGTCCCAAATACAATGTTACAACTGTACCAAGTTTGGGCATATGAGCTATGATTGTTGGGCTCCAAGGAAGGGAGGAGAAGCCAACCATTATGCTGAAGCAAGCAACACGGGTGGTGGTCCAATGATGTTCCTAACCGACAGGGGTACTGAAAGTGGGAGGAAAGAAGTGTGGTACCTGGATACAGGAGCTAGTAACCACATGTGTGGAGAGAAGGAACTGTTCACCAGCCTAGAGACAAATGGTGGTGACGTCAGTTTTGGAGACGCCTCGAAGATATCAATGGAAGGAAGAGGAGTCAAAGAAGTCACCTTGAATAGTACGGAGGTGCATCTTAATGACGTGTTTTATGTGTCGGGCTTGAAGAGTAACATCTTAAGCCTTGGGCAGTTGGTCGAGAAGGGTTACTGCGTTCAGCTGAGGGACAGCACGTTGGCCATGAAGGACCAAGAAGGAAGGGAAGTAGTGAGGGTAAAGATGATAATAAATCATCTCTTCATGCTGAGGATGGATGCCAAGGAGACGACGTGTCTCGTAAGGATAGATGAAGAAGAGGAAGCATGGCTGTGGCACCACCAGATGGGCTATCTGGGGTTTACATGCCTGAAACTACTGTCTCATTCCAAGATGGTAGAAGGACTGCCTATGTGTAACGCCCCGGATTTTTATGACGTACGAATGATGGGCGTTCCGTGGGCTTTGATTGTACTTTGAGCATGGTTTTTCCCGCGGGCTTGCGAGTGGTTCTTTTTGGTTGCTGAGTTACACGATTCCCCAGCAAACCGTAGTCCAAATAAGGGACTCGGTGAGGCCTCTTAGGGAATGCCTGCATGTTTTCGCGCCCGGGGAATGTTGCTCAAAATAAGTTGCTGGTTCAGGAAACAAAAAGGGTAAAAAGTGCTTAAGGCAAAAGTGGTCTAGGACGTCCCAGGAACATTTTTCACAAAAGGGGAAAATGGTCGTTTTTGTGCTACACGCCCCCTGTCACGGGCGTGACCCAGGCCGTGACCTGGGCGTGACCTCCTGGACTCGACGAATTTTTCTTGCGTCGAGTTGAGCTCGACGAATGGGGTACACGCCCCCTGACACGGGCGTGTCACGGGCCGTGTCCCGCTTCGTCGAGTGTCGAGTGTCGATCGGCGAGTATCGAGCGTCGAGTATCGAGTGTCGAGTCGTCGAGAGAGGGGACACGGCCTGTGACACGGGCGTGTCACAGGGCGTGTCAGGCTGGGTCGAGTGTCGACACTTTCTGTCGACGAGTTATCGAGACACGGGTTACACGCCCTAGGTCACGGGCGTGACCGACCCGTCACGGGCGTGTACCCCGGCCGTGTACCGTCTGGATAAACATGGAATTGCCGCCTTTCGGCGCCGCTTATGGTACACGCCCTGTGTCACGGGCGTGACACAGGGCGTGACCGGCCCGAAAATCGATTTTTTTCAGTTTTTTTGTGCCATTCATTTCCTTGATCCTGCATCGAACGGTTCAGCTCTGTTCTGGTCAAATTTAGGCCGAAACAGAGAAGTGATTTCTCATTTTTCTTCTTCTTTTCATCTTCCCTTCTTCTTCTTCACTTCTCAAAGAAAAAGTAAGGGAAATATCTTCATCTTCTTCTTCCTTCTCCTCAAAGAGAAAGCAAAGAGAGCAAGGCTCAAGCAAGGCAAGAAACGAAAAGCAGCCGTCGCGGCATCGTCTCGGTTCAGGCAAGTGGTGTTCTTCACCCTTGCCAATCTCCTTTCTTGAATTTTGATGCTATAGTTTTGATGATAATCCTCTTTCAAATTCCATAGCTTGTTCTTCATGATACCTTTGAATTTCTCAATACTTTACTAACATGATCTCCATGCTTAAATTCTCTAGCTTTATGATTACTTCATGTCATTTGTTTCTCCTCATGTATAATCATGAAGATTGTTCTTGTTTCTCATCACGTACTTTATTCGTGTTCCGCATGATTATAGCGTAATCCATCTTCTAGCAACTTGTTAGCATGCGTGAGGGCGATGAAAGGAAACGTGTTACCTTGGGTTATGGGGTGTTTTGCGAGGCGAATTCGTGAAGCATGGCGGGAGCGTTTGTGTGAGACTTTTGCACGGGGTGGTGTGGTTTCAGCCTGTGGCCACCGGGTTTTGTTTTGTGGTTAGAGAGACCACTTTGGCCCGATTTGGGCTGGTTTTGTTTGGTGCGTTCCACTTTAGGGCCGCCACCGATAAGACCCTTGTGAAATTGAACTTAACCACTGCTTATGCTTCACTTGTCTAGTAGATTCTTGTTCTATGAATGATGGAATAGTCATGTGTTTTGCCTTTTGTTCCTGCGGTTTGAGCAGGACTTGAAGAACTAGTACGCACTTGGTGCGGTTGACCCTTTGGAATGACATTGTTTTTCTACATGTACGCACTTGTTTTGTGCACTCTTTTGACGTAAGCATTGCTATGGGGTCGGTAAGCCCCTTCTTGATTCATTATGAAATTTGTACTCTCTTTTGTATAGTTGGTTGATTGCTGAGGTATTCTTGCTTGAATGCCTCAGGTGCAGGTTGTAGCCGGTTGAGCGGCTAGGTTGGTTGGAGGCGTTTCTTGGGAGCTAACCGAGCATTCAAAGCGAGGTAGTTCTCCTTTTGTTGTACAGCCATACATGTGCCCCAATGGGTTCGTGTCAGCTTGTTGGCGCCCATTTGGTGGATTTTCTTTTATGTAAATATGAACTAGACTGCTATTGTAACTCCTTTGGATGGAATGTACTTGCTTTTGGGATAGTTTTCTGGTAGGTTGCATTAGGTATTTTGAAGCTAAACCAAAACTATTATTGTATCTCATGCCTACATGACTTGCTAAATTCAGACTTATTTTCAAATAACGTAAACAAAGAGGATTTCGTATAAAAATATCACTCTAGGCTGCATATAGGAGTTCGGGATGAATAAACCAAGGATTTCCGCCGCGTAACAATGTGTTTTGATACCTAAGGCCGAGGGATACGGCCAGCAAATGAACTAATTTTCGTACATATAACTGTTGAATTTCAATTCATAAAGTAAGCGTCACGGGTTGCCTGAACGTGTGCAGTTATCCCCTGCATGACGTGGCATCATAACCCGTAGTTCCTCTTGCTCTGATACGAGGTACTCGTTGAGGAAATGCGGGTTGTGACAGTTGGTATCAGAGGGAGGTTTGCTTGACATTTGGTCGGGCAAACTTTCCTTTTTGTTTTGTGAGTGTAAGCATCATTTCATACACACACCGAGGTGCCATCAGTATGCCTTGGCCGAAGCACGTACACTACACTCATGGCATGAATAGAAGTATACGAGGCATATTATGTAGTATGGGATGCATAATATGTGGCTGTATATGGATCCACCATAGGGGCAACATGTGAGGGTTATGTAGTATGGGATGCATAACCTCACCACATGGATGCGACTAGCACGTTTTCTTTTCTTCGTTGCATGCAATGCTATGTAGTATGGGATGCATAGCATTGTGATGCGTACGACCGCTCATGGCATGCATTAAGGCCTTTTCTAGAATGCATAGCACAACACGCATAACATAACATTGCATGAGCACAACGTGCCAAGCTAAGACTTACATGATGACACCTGTACACTCATGGTTTTGGGTCAAAGCAAGTCATGCATCCATGGTTTAGGCACAAGTTAGTGGGATGACGGTGAGTCATCTTTAGGTGAGGCATGCCATCATTCTCAAACTCCCAAAGCAAGTTAGCAGTTGATTTTCATATTTTGATATGTATGGTCTGTACATAGCCGTTGTGTGTTTTGTTGGATTTGAGATTGACAAGAGTGACTGTGTCTCTAGGATGTCGAAGCGTCCAGTGACAAGGCAAACTCCCCAATCTGAGGGTGAATCTTCGGGCGCGCAGAATAATGCGCTGATAGATAGTCTTCGCCAAAGTAATGAGGCTTTGACGAGACAGGTGCAGGAAGTGCAGTCCCAGCTTCAAGCTATGTCATCCGCTATGTCTGGGCTGGCACCAAGAGGACAAGAGACGGTTAGAGGCCCCACTAGTTCGACTCCTTCAGTGGCAGTGACACCCCCAGTTGTCGTTCCTCCTGCGATGACTTTCATCTCGCAGTTTCAACGACTTGGACCACCGACGTATGATGGAAAGGCAGACTTCGTAATCTTGGATGACTGGGTGATCACGTTGGAAGAAATGTTTGTGTATGCTGGTGTGACTGAGGACCAGAAGGTGATGCTTGCTGCCTATCAACTTAAGGGATTGGCGAAAGGATGGTGGTTACGAGAAAAGGAAGGCCTAGGGGCGGGCTGTTCGTGGGAAGTGTTTAAAGAACTGGTACGGCGCAAGTTTCTACCGGCAGTGGAAAGGGACCGCCTGATGAATGACTTTTTGTATTTGAAGCAAAGGAAACTCACAGTGAGTGAGTATGAAATCGCGTTTAGCAAGTTAAGCCGGTTTGCACCGAGCTTGGTGACGACAGAAGCTGATCGCGTCAAGCGGTTTTTGGGCGGACTCCGCAGCGACGTACAGCAGTTCGCAAGTGCTTATGGAGCGACGAGTTACACTGCTGTGGTTGAGGCGGCGTTGAAGGTGGAAGCGATCGAAACTGCAAAACAAAGAGGACAACTGATGAGGAAGAATAAGAGGAAGCTGGTGGGAGGGAAAAGCTCCCAAGATGCAGACGTAAGGAAGAGAAACAAGGAGACATGTAGCTTCTGTGGCCGAGCTGGTCACCCCTTTGAGACATGTTTCAAGCAGTTGGGGATGCAAAAGAAGGAGCAGGTGCACGCCATTCAGGGTGCGCCAACCAGAGACTTGGAGTGTACATTTTGTGGGAGAAGAGGTCATGATGTGAGCCGCTGCTGGGCCAAAGATAAGGTATGCTTTCAGTGTGGCAGACCAGGACATCTTCGTGCAAGGTGCCCACAGGTTCAAGCTGTGTTGCAACCCGCACCACTCCAGGCTTTGCCTCCGCCTCCGCGCTTGGACAAAGGCAAAGGGAAGTTGAATGTGGTCTCTGCAGAGGAAGCACATACATCACCTCAGGTTATTTCAGGTTCGATTCCGTCCTCTGGTTCTCGTTTTGTGTATACCTAGTATGTGTAGTTCTTAGCGTAGCATATATACTTTATAGGAAACTTTAAGGTCAAGAACCGTTGGGCGCGTGTTCTCTTTGATTCTGGCGCGACCCATTCATTTGTAGCGCGAACTTTTCTAGATCGGTATCATTTGACACCAGAGCGAGTGGGGAATGCGTTTTTGGTGAAATTTCCTTCTGGCGCTTCTGTGGTGGCTGACTGGGGTCTTCTTGATTGTCCCATTTTGTTGGGAGATTGTATAGCAAGGGTGGATTGCAAGGTAATCGATTTGGAAGATTTCGACGTCATTCTGGGTATGGACTGGTTAGCCTGCTATGACGCTGTCATCCAGTGCAGAGGGAAGCGCTTGGATTTTGTTAAGGATGATGGTCAGCCAGGAAGTGTGTATGGTGATTCTTGCCAGGATTCTCCAGGGCTTTCGGCGGTATGTGTTCGGACGTTGTTTGTTTCCGACTGTTTTGCTTGTCTTGTCTCCGCTGTGGGGACTAGTGCTGTTTTGCCGCTTTTGGAGGAGATTCCTGTTGTGCGTGACTTCCTAGATGTTTTTCCTACTGACCTTCCTGGTCTACCCCCTGATCGTGACGTCGAGTTTGTTATTGAGTTGGAGCCGGGTACGCGACCGATCGCGAAAGCTCCATACAGGATGGCCCCGCGTGAGCTAGCAGAGTTGCGTACACAGTTAGATGACTTGTTGGCAAAAGGGTTTATCCGGCCGAGTTCATCACCTTGGGGTGCACCGGTGTTATTTGTAAAGAAGAAAGATGGGTCGATGCGGCTTTGCATCGATTACCGGGAGTTGAACAAGGTGACTATTAAAAACAAGTACCCACTGCCAAGAATCGATGATTTATTTGATCAACTGCGTGGCAGTTCTGTCTTTTCGAAGATTGATCTCCGCTCGGGCTATCATCAGCTCAAGGTCCGGGAATCTGATATTCCGCGAACTGCATTTCGATCAAGGCATGGCCACTTTGAATTCCTTGTGATGTCGTTTGGATTGACCAATGCACCATCAGCTTTCATGGATCTGATGAACAGAGTGTTCAAGGACTATTTGGATAAATTTGTGGTGGTGTTTATTGATGATGTTCTTATCTACTCCCGCAGTGCTGAGGAACATGAACAGCATCTGCGAGTAGTATTGGCCACTTTACGAGATCAACGGTTATTCGCCAAGCTAAGCAAATGCGAGTTTTGGTTGCCGCAAGTTGCTTTTCTGGGTCATGTCATTAATCACCAGGGTATTTCAGTGGATCCCGAAAAGATTTCTGCGGTCATGGAATGGAGAAGACCGGAAACACCCAAGGAGATTCGAAGCTTCTTGGGCTTAGCCGGCTATTATCGCAGATTTGTCGAAGGTTTTGCGATGTTGGCCACACCTTTGACTCGATTAACCCAGAATAACGTGGCATTTGAATGTAATGACAAGTGTGAGACCTCCTTCCTGGAACTCAAACATCGATTATGTACCGCTCCTGTGTTGGTCTTGCCGACGGAAGGAAAAGAGTATGAAGTGTTTGTGGATGCGTCGCACGTTGGACTTGGCTGTGTGTTAATGCAAGACAAGAAGGTGATTGCGTATGGGTCTCGGCAGTTGAAAAGTCATGAAAAGAATTACCCAACGCATGATTTGGAGTTTGCAGCGGTGATATTTGCATTGAAGTTGTGGAGACACTTGCTATATGGTGCGCAGTGTAAAATCTTTACAGATCATAAGAGTTTGAAGTATGTCTTCACGCAGAAAGAACTTAATTTGCGCCAACGGCGATGGCTTGAGTATGTCGCGGATTATGATGTGGACATTCAGTATCACCCGGGGAAGGCGAATGTTGTGGCCGATGCTTTGAGTCGGAGGACGGGGAAATTATTTCATCTTTCTGTCGACCGTCTTGTGGAGGAATTTCTGTTGATGGATATTACGGTGGGCAGATATGAACCGCAAAGTCATTCGGCAATAGAAGAACCGTCATGGCTGGTGCTTACAAGACAACATCAAAAAGATGAAATTACCGGATTTTGCGATTGATGGTGCAGGCACGTTAAAGTATCGTGGGCGCTTTTGTATTCCTGCAGTTGGGGAGATTCGTGAGATGGTGTGTAAGGAAGCACACGGCGCAAGGATGGCCTACCATCCAGGCTCAACAAAAATGTACCGTGATTTGAAACAAATTGTCTGGTGGTATGGAATGAAAAGAGATATAGCGCAATTTGTCTCAGAATGTCATACCTGCAAACGGGTGAAAGCTGATCATGGGAAGCCTGGTGGCAAGTTGACACCATTGGAGATTCCAACCTGGAAGTGGGAAAGCATCTCAATGGATTTTATTACCGGTTTACCAAGATCTCCCCGAGGACATGACTCCGTGTGGGTGATCGTGGATAGGTTGACCAAGTGTGCTCATTTCATACCCTTTAAGGTCAACTACCCGATGAAAACAATAGCGGAGCTCTATGTGAACGAGATCATCCGACTGCATGGTGTGCCTGTGAATATCATTTCAGACCGAGATTCCCGCTTTACCTCTCGTTTTTGGCGCAGTTTACAAGAGGGTTTGGGAACAGATTTGCGATACTCCACAGCTTATCATCCTCAGACGAATGGCCAAACCGAGAGAGTAAATCAAATTGTAGAAGACATGATTCGATGTTACATTCTGGAGTATGGCGGAGCATGGGATGAACGTTTGCGGCTTATGGAGTTCGCGTATAATAATAGCTATCAAGAAAGCTTGCAAATGGCTCCGTTTGAAGCGTTATATGGGCGACGATGTCGGACCCCACTCTTTTGGACTGAGGTTGGCGAGCGGCCTTTGTTGGGGCCAGAGGCGCTCGAGGATATGGAAGTTGCAGTACGAGGTATTCGGGAGAAGCTCCGAATCGCCCAAGAGCGATATGAAAAGTATGCCAACCGACGAAGGTCGGAATTGGAGTTTGCGGTGGGGGATTCTGTTTTCTTGAAAGTCTCCCCAATGGTTGGGATTAAAAGATTTGGGAAAGAGCGCAAATTAGACCCAAGATTTGTAGGTCCCTTCAAGATTCTTGCGCGAGTTGGAGCATCTGCCTACCAACTGGAATTACCTGTGAACTTTCCTGGTGTTCACAATGTGTTTCATGTTAGCCAACTGCGCAAGTGTATGCGGAAGGACACGCAAGTGTTGGACGTTGTGCCGCAATTAGCGCCAAACCTTTCATATGTGGAGATGCCCATCCGGATATTGGACTCCCAAGATCGTGTGTTGCGGAAAAAGAAGATTCCTATGGTCAAGGTGTTATGGAAAAATCAGGATGTGGAAAGCGCGACGTGGGAGCTCGAGTCAACGATGAGGGTGGCTCACCCTCATTTGTTCCCGTAAGCTGGTATGTGATTTAGTGTTTGATTGGATTCATGTTTTGGTTTGCTTGTGTGTTGGGTTTTGTGAAAAGTTTCGAGGCGAAACTTTTTGTTAGGGGGAGTGATTGTAACGCCCCGGATTTTTATGACGTACGCATGATGGGCGTTCCGTGGGCTTTGATTGTACTTTGAGCATGGTTTTTCCCGCGGGCTTGCGAGTGGTTCTTTTTGGTTGCTGAGTTGCACGATTCCCCAGCAAACCGTAGTCCAAATAAGGGACTCGGTGAGGCCTCTTAGGGAATGCCTGCATGTTTTCGCGCCCGGGGAATGTTGCTCAAAATAAGTTGCTGGTTCAGGAAACAAAAAGGGTAAAAAGTGCTTAAGGCAAAAGTGGTCTAGGACGTCCCAGGAACATTTTTCACAAAAGGGGAAAATGGTCGTTTTTGTGCTACACGCCCCCTGTCACGGGCGTGACCCAGGCCGTGACCTGGGCGTGACCTCCTGGACTCGACGTAGTTTTCTTGCGTCGAGTTGAGCTCGACGAATGGGGTACACGCCCCCTGACACGGGCGTGTCACGGGCCGTGTCCCGCTTCGTCGAGTGTCGAGTGTCGATCGGCGAGTATCGAGCGTCGAGTATCGAGTGTCGAGTCGTCGAGAGAGGGGACACGGCCTGTGACACGGGCGTGTCACAGGGTGTGTCAGGCTGGGTCGAGTGTCGACACTTTCTGTCGACGAGGTGTCGAGACACGGGTTACACGCCCTAGGTCACGGGCGTGACCGACCCGTCACGGGCGTGTACCCCGGCCGTGTACCGTCTGGATAAACATGGAATTGCCGCCTTTCGGCGCCGCTTATGGTACACGCCCTGTGTCACGGGCGTGACACAGGGCGTGACCGGCCCGAAAATCGATTTTTTTCAGTTTTTTTGTGCCATTCATTTCCTTGATCCTGCATCGAACGGTTCAGCTCTGTTCTGGTCAAATTTAGGCCGAAACAGAGAAGTGATTTCTCATTTTTCTTCTTCTTTTCATCTTCCCTTCTTCTTCTTCACTTCTCAAATAAAAGTAAGGGAAATATCTTCATCTTCTTCTTCTTCTCCTCAAAGAGAAAGCAAAGAGAGCAAGGCTCAAGCAAGGCAAGAAACGAAAAGCAGCCGTCACGGCATCGTCTCGGTTCGGGCAAGTGGTGTTCTTCACCCTTGCCAATCTCCTTTCTTGAATTTTGATGCTATAGTTTTGATGCTAATCCTCTTTCAAATTCCATAGCTTGTTCTTCATGATACCTTTGAATTTCTCAATACTTTACTAACATGATCTCCATGCTTAAATTCTCTAGCTTTATGATTACTTCATGTCATTTGTTTCTCCTCATGTATAATCATGAAGATTGTTCTTGTTTCTCATCACGTACTTTATTCGTGTTCCGCATGATTATAGCGTAATCCATCTTCTAGCAACTTGTTAGCATGTGTGAGGGCGATGAAAGGAAACGTGTTACCTTGGGTTATGGGGTGTTTTGCGAGGCGAATTCGTGAAGCATGGCGCGAGCGTTTGTGTGAGAGTTTTGCACGGGGTGGTGTGGTTTCAGCCTGTGGCCACCGGGTTTTATTTTGTGGTTAGAGAGACCACTTTGGCCCCGATTTGGGCTGGTTTTGTTTGGTGCGTTCCACTTTAGGGCCGCCACCGATAAGACCCTTGTGAAATTGAACTTAACCACTGCTTATGCTTCACTTGTCTAGTAGATTCTTGTTCTATGAATGATGGAATAGTCATGTGTTTTGCCTTTTGTTCCTGCGGTTTGAGCAGGACTTGAAGAACTAGTACGCACTTGGTGCGGTTGACCCTTTGGAATGACATTGTTTTTCTACATGTACGCACTTGTTTTGTGCACTCTTTTGACGTAAGCATTGCTATGGGGTCGGTAAGCCCCTTCTTGATTCATTATGAAATTTGTACTCTCTTTTGTATAGTTGGTTGATTGCTGAGGTATTCTTGCTTGAATGCCTCAGGTGCAGGTTGTAGCCGGTTGAGCGGCTAGGTTGGTTGGAGGCGTTTCTTGGGAGCTAACCGAGCATTCAAAGCGAGGTAGTTCTCCTTTTGTTGTACAGCCATACATGTGCCCCAATGGGTTCGTGTCAGCTTGTTGACGCCCATTTGGTGGATTTTCTTTTATGTAAATATGAACTAGACTGCTATTGTAACTCCTTTGGATGGAATGTACTTGCTTTTGGGATAGTTTTCTGGTAGGTTGCATTAGGTATTTTGAAGCTAAACCAAAACTATTATTGTATCTCATGCCTACATGACTTGCTAAATTCAGACTTATTTTCAAATAACGTAAACAAAGAGGATTTCGTATAAAAATATCACTCTAGGCTGCATATAGGAGTTCGGGATGAATAAACCAAGGATTTCCGCCACGTAACAATGTTTTTGATACCTAAGGCCGAGGGATACGGCCAGCAAATGAACTAATTTTCTTACATATAACTGTTGAATTTCAATTCATAAAGTAAGCGTCACGGGTTGCCTGTGTAAGACCCCCCTCCCCCTTACCAAGGAGGGCTACCGGATCTTATGCCCAGAACCGCCGTCTTACGGTGGCACTAACTCACGGGTTAGTCGACACCGCAACACGCCGATTCTGCCGGCTAATACGATCATAAACCTGTAGGCCAATATGAGAAAAGAAGTAAAACTGTATATGTAAAAATACCAGTCCACAAGCCACTGTATAATCATGAAAAAGAGATGAATAGTACAACATATAGTCCACAAATAAGTACAACTGAAAGAGTAAAAAGGGCTTATGCCCAGTACATCAAATCTCTCTCTCTCTCTCTCACAAATAGTAAATGCGGAAGCTAAACTAGAACATCAAGTCTCGTCCCACCTGAGGACGCACAGTAGTAGTGGTAGCCTGCTGAAGCGGTATCTGCTCCTCATGCCCTGCCTCCTCGACGTGCTGGTGCTCCATCTCCACGGGCTCCTAAAAATAGTTGGTCACCGACCATTAGTCAAAAAGACTAAGTCGTTTCCTCGCACCTCGCCCCGCAGCTCTTAGGCACCGAGCGGGAGGACGAAGCGGAGGACAACAAGGGGTAACAAGGTGGAAGCAGGTGACAATATCTAACTAAGGATGTAATAAATACTGTAGATCTACTCTAGCAATTCTATGTACGGTACAAGTAACAAGTAATAAGTAGTGCAGTAATGAAAGGTAAAGAAGCAGCAGTATAAACAAGTAAATGAGCTAAGCTACCACTATGCTATCATCACAAGCGTACCCTAACTTATATAAATGCCCATACAAATATATAAGTTGGATTTCCAGGAAATTTAACTTATCATATAAAAGAGCCCATACTAATTTATATGATAAGGATCTATGAAGCGTATGACCTAATTATGAATGAATGATATGATGCAATTTTATGCGCAGGCAAGTGCAACTCACACACAACGACTCTGTGATCACAGACCTTTAGTTCCCACTTTTTGAGAGCTAGCATCACTCTCGGGTACCACCGCTGTGGCTACGGCAGCAGCGGAGCGGGCGTCTCCGCTTCTAGACCGGTATGCACACTACCAAGCCTTAGACCCCTCTCATACGCCTCTGTACACGTCCAAGGTGCACTCTAGAGTCTCGCGTACGTACTTTGCTGGACAAACCCGTCAGTCTTGTTGGGTCGGATGTGTGTTATCGGGGGTCGTCCTCCAGACCGCAGTGTAAAACAACCCACTGGCCCCTCTAACTCCACAACCGCCTGGTGCACCGTACTGCCATCGGTGTGACGAACGGCCAGTACTGCATGCCCCGCCACGATATTTATGCACATGCAAGTAATTCATACCGAGCCTTCCGCTCGCAGGACAAAAACCCGTCCTGAATCCCTCAAACCCAAACCCGGGTGAGAACGCACATCAGTGCCTTTGTGTCAACTCCCTCAAACCCCAAACTGGTGAGCATATATCATGAATCTCTCCAGCCCCCACACGGGCGAGAAGGTACAACAATGTCCTAACCTATTAAACTACTCTTGCCTACGGTTTATTATACTTAGAGATTTAAGGTTAATCCCAGGACTGCCCCCGGTATTCCCTGTGAAGGGCTCTCAAAGGGCACTAGGAACTATGTTGGGATTACGCCCAACGTTCCCTTTCGCAAGGATATTTATTTTAGTTGATGGCTACCCATGTATCACCCAGCTCTCCTTATTGCTTTAGTACAACCCTAGTGACTTAAGGTATTATCGGGAAAACCGACGGTCTTCCGCCGATCTCCACTCCAGTTGCTAGTTAAGACTTGCATTTTTGATCCCTCACTAAGAAAAACTCTACCCACCAGGGTTACATATGTTGAACTCTCTCTTATTTCTGCCGATAATCAGTCCCCTGGTAATTCCCCTAAGACAAGACCTATTTGTGTTATATGCAGACCATGACCTATGTTTACCCTAGAAATGTGATCTTCCAAAACTTAAGGCATCTTGCCTCTAAATATTTATCCTAAGGTATTATGGACTAAGGAACTACCCTAAGGATTCTCATAATTTTTCCTGGCCAAATGGTCATTTAATTAATTCTCTTAATTTAAATGCTCGGCCACTTTACACATGAAGTGATTTAATTAAGCATCCACTGACTTAGGGAATTTTTCCTGAGATGTATATTGACCAAATATTGCTGCCTTCCAAATTTCATAATTTTCCTTAAATTATTTATTGTCATTTTCTATTTATTAACAATCCCACATAAATTCCATTTTACACATGAAGTATAAGCATTACATTTCAAAAATTCCAGAAAATTTACAGAGCCTTTAAGACACTAAATTATGGCTATTGGCAGAGATTCATCAATATTGAATGTAGGATGGCCTATGGGGTTCCATTTTAAGGTATTTACCAAAATGCCATTGTACTAGTTTAACACAAGTAATGCATCCAATAAATTCTGAGAAATTCATGATAAACTAATAACAATATTTTATGACAGTAGAATAAATCCCAAATTTTTCAGAGGTATATATATATCATTTCAAGAATTATCATGATAAGGGTAAAATGAGAAATTTAGGGTATCTACTCCAAGGTTCTTCAAAACAGAGAAATCATAATTTTCCTAGGTTAAGTGTGATGTAATCTATGCCTTGGTAATGTTGTTTGGATTTGTTCTTGAATGAATCCTATTTTCCAATTATTAATTCCAAAATAGCTATTTATAAGGTAAATTCCAATAAATGGAATTTTGATTCCAAAAATTACATTATTAATTTGAAGAGTGCCATTTACCCTAATGAGCCACTATAAAAAATTTCATAATCCTTGCATGCAACCATTGGGCTAAATTCACCAAATTACATTTTTACTATTTGCACACCAAGCCTTAACATAGGCTATCACATGCAAGTGGATTCTACCACATGCAGTGATCCCAAGGTGCTGAAAATTTTATCAAGCACCAAGGGTGACCCCACTGACCCACCACCAAAATTTGGGGCCATGGGGAGGAGTAGAACTCCATATATGCCATTAATTTAAATTTTGATATTTTACCAAAAACTATAGGAAAATGTTTTCTAAAAATTCCTAAATTTTGGCAGGAGGTAAGTAAGCCCTAATAATGCATGTGCCCAAAATTTGGGATCATGGTGACTAATATTGAGACTAGGGCATCCATATAATTTTTGACCTAGTCTAGGACCAGTCCTAGGAGAAAGGTCTACAGGGCTGTACACTACACCAAAATGTATGTTTAGGGTGGAATTTTAAAGGTAAGACCCTAGGCTACAATTTTTATTAAGGGCCTAAGCTCTGGAAATGCCTCTAAGAGGCCTAAATTTAACATGCAACAGTACTGATTAAGTGTGACAGAAATGTTACTATTCATTTATTAATCCTGATTTATATTAAAGTCGGCGCACGAATCTTAAAGCAAGAATGGACGGAATCGGGTTATCGTCTACCTCCAGCCAAAGGCTGAGATCGAGCCGACCTGGAGCGATTTTGCCGGCGGTTTCCGGCCAGCTGAGGCGTCGCCACCTCCGGCCAATGGTGCCATCACCTTCACGGTGGTGGTGGCTATCATTTCCCGGCGATGGGGCGGCGGGAGACGGCGGCGACGGCGATCCCGAGCGGTTTCAGAAACTTAGAATTTTCTAGATTTTCTCACATGGCATCGGGCTCAATTGAGCCCGATCTCTCGCCTATTTGATCTAAGAAGCTAGTGCGGGTAGAGGTGAAGTGAAACGCACCATAATCGGGGCTTGGCTGCGGGTCAGGCGGCGGTTTGCCGTGGTGGTGGTGCGCCGGCGAGCTCCTCCCCGAAAGTTGCATTCTCCACCGTTCTCCATGTGTAAGTAGTCGAATTCCACTCCTCTGGACCTTCTGAAGCTAATGGAGGGGTCTGTTTGGACTGAGGTGGGCTATAAGTGGAGTTAACTCCAAGGTGAGCTCGGTTTGAGCTTTGGAGGCTTCACCCATGGTGCCATGTGGCTCTCAACTCTGGTATTCTGCTGGAAATGAAGAGGGGAGGTCAGCCACCTGGTTTTGGGCAGCCAAAACCAGCTGATGGGGTGGCCATGTGGCCATTATTCCCTTTATTCCTCTTTCTCTCTCCTTTTTCCTAAAAATCTCAATTTTACCCCCTTGCATGCATTCTCTCTCCAATATCAGGAGGGTAGGGGCTGTCATTAACCATTAAGGCTGGTCATGGGCCAATTTGGTGGGCTTGGTCCAAAGGAAAATTGCTTGGTCTTCATTTTCTCTCTTTAGGTCAATTTGTTGACCAAATTGACTTTTAGGGTTGACTGGTCAACTATGGTGGGTGGACTGACCCCACTTGGTGGAAATGGGTCTAGTGGCACCACCCAACTTGGTTTGGGTCAAGGGGTGCCCCACTTAGGTTAATTAGGCCTATGGGTGTGGGTTTGACCAAATTAAGCCCAAGGTTGACCTTGGTCAACTGGGGTCAAAATGTTGACCCAGTGACATACCCTAGGGTCCACTTAGATTGTTTTTAGGGTTAGGGCAATGTGGTGGGATCATGGTGTGGCTAGGGTCCTTAATTAGGCTAGTTTGACCTAGTTTGACTTGGTCCTATAGTGGGCTCCACATGGCTACCACCCACTATCTAGGGTCAAACCTAGTTGATCCCCTTAGGTCTCACCTCATGCCTAACCCAATCTAAGTTGAGGGGTCCAGAAGTAACATGGGATGTTACAAATTCCAATAAACAAGAAAATAATTTCGTCCCCGAAATTTAAGTTCGGGTATACGGGGTTCTATTTGCAAGAATTATCAAGAATCTTAAAAGCATAACTTAAATGTACCTGATGCGAATAGCTCCGGGTGTTGCTCCAGCATCAGATCTCTCGGCTCCCAAGTGTGCTCCTCCCGTCCATGGTTGGACCACAGCACCTTCACAAGGGAACCTTCTTCTTCCGCAACACTCGGATGGCTGTATCGTCAATCCGGATCGGCTCCAATCTCACTGACCTGTCAGGCTCTACCGGTCCGGCTATGGTAGTGATGTGCTGCTCTGGCCGGAGGAGAGCTCTCCGTAAGGAAGAGACATGGAAGACGTCATGTAGTGCACCCAACTCCGGTGGCAGCTGCAGTCGGTAGGCTAGGGGGCCGATCCGCTCCAGGATCAGGTAGGGCCCCATGTATCGTGGACTGAGCTTCTTGTGCCTCCGCACCCGTGAAACACCGTGTACCGGACGTATCTTCAAGAATACCCTGTCTCCAACCTGGAACTCCACCTGCCGGTGCCGAGCATCATAATACTTTGCCTGCCTGCTCTGGGCCTCCAGTAGCCGATTCCTGATCAATCGAATCTGAGCCTCTGTGTCCTCTATATAATCGGATCCCAGAGCCCTGGTGTCCACATCCTGTACCCATGATAGCGGAGTCCGGCATCTCCTCCCATAAAGCGCCTCGTACGGAGCCATCCTGATGCTAGCCTGGTGGCTGTTATTATACGAGAACTCGATCAATGGCAGCAGCCTCTCCCAAGGCCTCCCCGTATCCAATATGCATAATCTGAGCAGGTCCTCCATGGTCCGGATGGTCCGCTCGGTCTGTCCGTCGGTCTGCGGGTGGAAGGCGGTGCTAAAGGTAAGCCGAGATCCCAAGTGAGCATGCACGGCCCTCCACTCGCTCGAAGTGAACCGACCATCACGGTCCGAAACAATAGTCCTGGGGATACCATGATATCTGATGTACTGCTCCACAAATAGTCTCACCAGAACTGCAACTGGGGCATCCTTCCGAACTGGAATAAACCGCGCGACTTTGGTCAATCTGTCCACTATAACCCATATAGAATCATGTCCGGAGTGGGAGCGAGGCAATCCGTGTACAAAGTCCATAGCAATGTCCTCGAACTTCCACTCTGGAACTGGCAGTGGCTGTAGTAAACCTCCTGGGCTCTTGCATTCCGCCTTCACACGCTGGCAGGTCTCGCAATGCGTCACAAAATCCGTGATCTCCCTCTTCATCCCGGGCCAATACATAGATCTCCGCAAATCTGCCCACATCTTGGTGATGCCGGGGTGCACTGAATATCTCGAGCAATGTGCCTCTCGGAGTATGTCATCTCGAATACTGCCCCCTGCTGGTATGTAGATGCGCCCCCGAACCGAAGAAGATCATCCTGTTGTGTGTAGTCCTCGACCTTGCCCCTCTCTAGGGCACTGAAAATCGGCTGTAACGCAGCATCCAGCCTCTGATGTGCTCGGATGCGCTCCTGTATATCATCGCAGCTGATCACTGAGCTCAAATACTCTCTATATACCACTGGCTCGGTCTCGGACACCACGGTAATGTGCATGTCTTCCATCATCTGAAGCAGCTCTATGGACATCAATCGGGGCTCCGGTCCAGAAGTGCCGGCCCTCCTGCTCAAAGCATCCGCAACCGTGTTCGCTTTTCCCGGATGATAGTGGATCTTGTAATCATAATCACAGAGAAACTCCAGCCACCTCCTCTGTCTCAGGTTTAGGTCCTTCTGAGTATCGATATACTTGAGATTCTTGTGATCTGAAAAGATGTCACAATGAATCCCATATAAGTAATGCCTCCATATCTTCAGGGCGAAAACCACAGCCCCGAGCTCTAGATCATGTACTGGATAGTTATGCTCATGCTTCTTCAACTGTCTCGAAGCATAAGCGATAACGTGTCCATGCTGCATCAAGACTGCACCCATCCCTGATATGAGGCGTCCGTGTAAATCTGGAATCCTTCGCTCCCGGATGGAAGCGCAAGAATAGGGGATGAGATGAGCCGGTCCTTCAGCTCTTGAAAAGCCGTCTCACACCGCTCTGACCAAACAAAATCAGCATCCTTCTTCGTCAAGGACGTGAGGGGGAGTGCTATCCTTGAGAACCCCTCCACGAACTTGCGGTAATAGCCCGCTAGTCCCAAGAAACTGCGGATGTCAGATGCGGTCTTCGGCCGTGGCCAATCCCTCACCGTCTCTATCTTGGCTGGGTCCACTGCTAACCCAGCCCCGCTGATCGTGTGCCCCAGGAATGCCACCTCCTGCAACCAGAACTGGCACTTCGAAAATTTTGCGTACATATGTGCCTCCCTCAACCTCTGCAGGACCTGTGCCAAGTGCTCAGTATGCTCCTCCCGAGTCCGAGAATAAATAAGGATGTCGTCGATGAATACTATCACGAAGCGATCCAAGAAAGGTTCGAAGACACGGTTCATCAGACTCATGAATGCGGCAGAGCATTCGTGAGCCCAAAAGGCATCACCGTGAATTCGTATAGTCCATAGCGCGAACTGAAAGCCGTCTTCGGTATGTCTTCTTCCCTGATACGGAGCTGATAGTAGCCGGATCGCAGATCTAACTTGGAGAACCAGAATGCTCCCTGTAGTTGGTCAAATAACTCATCTATCCGAGGCAGAGGATAGGTGTTGCGGACCGTCAACCGGTTCAGCTCCCGGTAATCTATACACAATCGCAATGATCCATCCTTCTTTTTCACAAATAGAACTGGTGCTCCCCATGGCGATGAACTAGGCCGTACAAATCCTGACTCGACTAGCTCCTGCAGTTGAGTTCTGAACTCTGCTAACTCTCTAGGAGCCATCCTGTAGGGTGCTCGGGACACCGGCTTCGCTCCCGGCACTAGCTGAATCCTGAAATCCAAGTCTCTAGCAGGCGGTAGCCCGGGCAATTTCTCCGGGAATACGTCGGAGAAATCCCGAACCACCGGAATATCTGAGATAGTCGCCTCTGTCCCCACCATCTCGAAGCAGACAATATAGACTTCTTCACCCTGCTCATGGGCCTTCACAGCCTGTATAGAAGATAATAGTAGGTGGCAGACAGGCTGGATACCTTCAACGATAACATGAGAGTCGCCATGTCTCAGCGTGATCCTCCTGGACGGACAATCTATCTGGGCATGGTTCGGTGCAACCAGGCCATGCCCAAGATCAAGTCAAAGTCCTGCAGCTTCAGAATAGTCGCCGGCGCCTCAAAAGCCTTGCCGCCAATCTCGGCCTCCATGTCGCAATGTGCAGTAGTCCGCAGCTCCGACCCATCGGGTAGGCGTACCCTCATCTCTAGTCCAGGGAACCTCTCCACGCCTTCGAGTCCGTCGATGAAGGCCTCGATACGAACGAGTGTGACGCACCCGTGTCGAAAAGAGTATGGGCAGGCTTGCCGCTGATCATGACTATGCCTGAGGTTTGTTTACGTGAAGGTTAATGGTTACCCTAAGGTTCCAGGTACTATATATATATATCATTGAAAATTTAAGAAAACTCAAAATTAACTTAAGTACCTGTATGACCTCCTCAGGATTCCTCGGCTCTGTGAGATCCAAGGCGTATATCTGCTCCTGCTCGCGCCTCCTGCCATGATATCCCCGGCCTCGGCCTCGTCCTCGGCCTCGTCCTCGCCCTGCTGTACTGGGGCCACTGGAGGTGGAGGAGGAGGAGGGGGATGGAATCGGTGCGGGCACTCCGACCTGATGTGCCCTGGCTGGCGGCATCCATAACAAACCACTTGTCGGTGGCCTCGGTCATCCTGTCTCCTCGGATCGTGCATCTGTAGAGGTGGGGGAGCCAAAGCTGGAGGAGGCCCCTGCTCCTGCCTGAAGTTGGGACGACGACGTCCCCCACCCCTCCTGTATCCAATGGTCCTGCCCCTCTGAGAGCCCCTACTGCTCTCGCCTGATGTCGATCCATCAAATGGTCTCTTCCCTCGGCTCGCACCATCAGCTGGTCAGCCTCCAGCTTCTTCGCCATCTCGATGATCTGCCTGGATGTGCCATGTGAAATGAATAACAGAGCCTGCCTCAGATCATCCCTGAGGCCCCGGTAGAACCTCTTTGCGTACCTCCTGTCGTCGGTGTCCTGAATCCCCGCGAACCTGGCCAAGTGGGAGAACTCCCTCTGGTACTCTATCACAGATCTGGTCCCCTGCTTGAGGTTCAAAAACCTCTCCTCCAAAGCATCCCTGTCCGTAGCAGAAACGAAGTGCTCCAGGAACACATCGCCAAACTCCTCCCAAGAAATCTCTGACAACTCAAAGTCCGCATAAGTAGTCTCCGGACTGACTTCCACCATCTCTTCGCGTGGGCCTCTAGCACGGAGGTGGCTAGAGGTACTGCCTGGCCGACTGGGCAGCTGATGCCCGCTAAGATCTCGTGTATGGCCTCCAGCCATTCTTCCTGTCTTCACTGCATCCTCTGTCCCACGGTACGTCGGTGGGGACAGGCTCTTGAATGCACTCAGCCAGCTCGACCCCGGATTTGGCTGTGGAGCCGGGACTTGCTGGGCTCTAAAGGCATCCAAAATCGCCGTCAGGGTCTGCCCCATCTCCGTATGTAGGAATGGAGTGGCAGCTGGAGGGGGAGGAGCCGCATTTTGCGGCGCTGCGACCTGTGGAGGTTGCATAAAGGTAAGGTTAAAGCAAAATTGGCCTATCAAATTGTACTTTGTGGACCATTTCTGTGACTTTTGTACATGGGCACACCACTGCTTCCGCTGCATAGTTTGTCCGCAAACTAATGCTGGGGCGGGGTGGTCCCATGTTGTGGACTTCTTTCTCATATGATCGTTGTTCAAGTGATACCAGTTTGTAAGACCCCCCTCCCCCTTACCAAGGAGGGCTACCAGATCTTATGCCCAGAACCGCCGTCTTACGGTGGCACTAACTCACGGGTTAGTCGACACCGCAACACGCCGATTCTGCCGGCTAATACGATCATAAACCTGTAGGCCAATATGAGAAAAGAAGTAAAACTGTATATGTAAAAATACCAGTCCACAAGCCACTGTATAATCATGAAAAAGAGATGAATAGTACAACATATAGTCCACAAATAAGTACAACTGAAAGAGTAAAAAGGGCTTATGCCCAGTACATCAAATCTCTCTCTCTCTCTCACAAATAGTAAATGCGGAAGCTAAACTAGAACATCAAGTCTCGTCCCACCTGAGGACGCACAGTAGTAGTGGTAGCCTGCTGAAGCGGTATCTGCTCCTCATGCCCTGCCTCCTCGACGTGCTGGTGCTCCATCTCCACGGGCTCCTAAAAATAGTTGGTCACCGACCATTAGTCAAAAAGACTAAGTCGTTTCCTCCGCACCTCGCCCCGCAGCTCTTAGGCACCGAGCGGGAGGACGAAGCGGAGGACAACAAGGGGTAACAAGGTGGAAGCAGGTGACAATATCTAACTAAGGATGTAATAAATACTGTAGATCTACTCTAGCAATTCTATGTACGGTACAAGTAACAAGTAATAAGTAGTGCAGTAATGAAAGGTAAAGAAGCAGCAGTATAAACAAGTAAATAAGCTAAGCTACCACTATGCTATCATCACAAGCGTACCCTAACTTATATAAATGCCCATACAAATATATAAGTTAGGATTTCCAGGAAATTTAACTTATCATATAAAAGAGCCCATACTAATTTATATGATAAGGATCTATGAAGCGTATGACCTAATTATGAATGAATGATATGATGCAATTTTATGCGCAGGCAAGTGCAACTCACACACAACGACTCTGTGATCACAGACCTTTAGTTCCCACTTTTTGAGAGCTAGCATCACTCTCGGGTACCACCGCTGTGGCTACGGCAGCAGCGGAGCGGGCGTCTCCGCTTCTAGACCGGTATGCACACTACCAAGCCTTAGACCCCTCTCATACGCCTCTGTACACGTCCAAGGTGCACTCTAGAGTCTCGCGTACGTACTTTGCTGACAAACCCGTCAGTCTTGTTGGGTCGGATGTGTGTTATCGGGGTCGTCCTCCAGACCGCAGTGTAAAACAACCCACTGGCCCCTCTAACTCCCACAACCGCCTGGTGCACCGTACTGCCATCGGTGTGACGAACGGCCAGTACTGCATGCCCCGCCACGATATTTATGCACATGCAAGTAATTCATACCGAGCCTTCCGCTCGCAGGACAAAAACCCGTCCTGAATCCCTCAAACCCAAACCCGGGTGAGAACGCACATCAGTGCCTTTGTGTCAACTCCCTCAAACCCCAAACTGGTGAGCATATATCATGAATCTCTCCAGCCCCCACACGGGCGAGAAGGTACAACAATGTCCTAACCTATTAAACTACTCTTGCCTACGGTTTATTATACTTAGAGATTTAAGGTTAATCCCAGGACTGCCCCCGGTATTCCCTGTGAAGGGCTCTCAAAGGGCACTAGGAACTATGTTGGGATTACGCCAACGTTCCCTTTCGCAAGGATATTTATTTTAGTTGATGGCTACCCATGTATCACCCCAGCTCTCCTTATTGCTTTAGTACAACCCTAGTGACTTAAGGTATTATCGGGAAAACCGACGGTCTTCCGCCGATCTCCACTCCAGTTGCTAGTTAAGACTTGCATTTTTGATCCCTCACTAAGAAAAACTCTACCCACCAGGGTTACATATGTTGAACTCTCTCTTATTTCTGCCGATAATCAGTCCCCTGGTAATTCCCCTAAGACAAGACCTATTTGTGTTATATGCAGACCATGACCTATGTTTACCCTAGAAATGTGATCTTCCAAAACTTAAGGCATCTTGCCTCTAAATATTTATCCTAAGGTATTATGGACTAAGGGAACTACCCTAAGGATTCTCATAATTTTTCCTGGCCAAATGGTCATTTAATTAATTCTCTTAATTTAAATGCTCGGCCACTTTACACATGAAGTGATTTAATTAAGCATCCACTGACTTAGGGAATTTTTCCTGAGATGTATATTGACCAAATATTGCTGCCTTCCAAATTTCATAATTTTCCTTAAATTATTTATTGTCATTTTCTATTTATTAACAATCCCACATAAATTCCATTTTACACATGAAGTATAAGCATTACATTTCAAAAATTCCAGAAAATTTACAGAGCCTTTAAGACACTAAATTATGGCTATTGGCAGAGATTCATCAATATTGAATGTAGGATGGCCTATGGGGTTCCATTTTAAGGTATTTACCAAAATGCCATTGTACTAGTTTAACACAAGTAATGCATCCAATAAATTCTGAGAAATTCATGATAAACTAATAACAATATTTTATGACAGTAGAATAAATCCCAAATTTTTCAGAGGTATATATATATCATTTCAAGAATTATCATGATAAGGGTAAAATGGGAAATTTAGGGTATCTACTCCAAGGTTCTTCAAAACAGAGAAATCATAATTTTCCTAGGTTAAGTGTGATGTAATCTATGCCTTGGTAATGTTGTTTGGATTTGTTCTTGAATGAATCCTATTTTCCAATTATTAATTCCAAAATAGCTATTTATAAGGTAAATTCCAATAAATGGAATTTTGATTCCAAAAATTACATTATTAATTTGAAGAGTGCCATTTACCCTAATGAGCCACTATAAAAAATTTCATAATCCTTGCATGCAACCATTGGGCTAAATTCACCAAATTACATTTTTACTATTTGCACACCAAGCCTTAACATAGGCTATCACATGCAAGTGGATTCTCCCACATGCAGTGATCCCAAGGTGCTGAAAATTTTATCAAGCACCAAGGGTGACCCCACTGACCCACCACCAAAATTTGGGGCCATGGGGAGGAGTAGAACTCCATATATGCCATTAATTTAAATTTTGATATTTTACCAAAAACTATAGGAAAATGTTTTCTAAAAATTCCTAAATTTTGGCAGGAGGTAAGTAAGCCCTAATAATGCATGTGCCCAAAATTTGGGATCATGGTGACTAATATTGAGACTAGGGCATCCAATATAATTTTTGACCTAGTCTAGGACCAGTCCTAGGAGAAAGGTCCTACAGGGCTGTACACTACACCAAAATGTATGTTTAGGGTGGTATTTTAAAGGTAAGACCCTAGGCTACAATTTTTATTAAGGGCCTAAGCTCTGGAAATGCCTCTAAGAGGCCTAAATTTAACATGCAACAGTACTGATTAAGTGTGACAGAAAATGTTACTATTCATTTATTAATCCTGATTTATATTAAAGTCGGCGCACGAATCTTAAAGCAAGAATGGACGGAATCGGGTTATCGTCTACCTCCAGCCAACGGCTGAGATCGAGCCGACCTGGAGCGATTTTGCCGGCGGTTTCCGGCCAGCTGAGGCGTCGCCACCTCCGGCCAATGGTGCCATCACCTTCACGGTGGTGGTGGCTATCATTTCCCGGCGATGGGGCGGCGGGAGACGGCGGCGACGGCGATCCCGAGCGGTTTCAGAAACTTAGAATTTTCTAGATTTTCTCACATGGCATCGGGCTCAATTGAGCCCGATCTCTCGCCTATTTGATCTAAGAAGCTAGTGCGGGTAGAGGTGAAGTGAAACGCACCATAATCGGGGCTTGGCTGCGGGTCAGGCGGCGGTTTGCCGTGGTGGTGGTGCGCCGGCGAGCTCCTCCCCGAAAGTTGCATTCTCCACCGTTCTCCATGTGTAAGTAGTCGAATTCCACTACTCTGGACCTTCTGAAGCTAATGGAGGGGTCTGTTTGGACTGAGGTGGGCTATAAGTGGAGTTAACTCCAAGGTGAGCTCGGTTTGAGCTTTGGAGGCTTCACCCATGGTGCCATGTGGCTCTCAACTCTGGTATTCTGCTGGAAATGAAGAGGGGAGGTCAGCCACCTGGTTTTGGGCAGCCAAAACCAGCTGATGGGGTGGCCATGTGGCCATTATTCCCTTTATTCCTCTTTCTCTCTCCTCTTTTCCTAAAAATCTCAATTTTACCCCCTTGCATGCATTCTCTCTCCAATATCAGGAGGGTAGGGGCTGTCATTAACCATTAAGGCTGGTCATGGGCCAATTTGGTGGGCTTGGTCCAAAGGAAAATTGCTTGGTCTTCATTTTCTCTCTTTAGGTCAATTTGTTGACCAAATTGACTTTTAGGGTTGACTGGTCAACTATGGTGGGTGGACTGACCCCACTTGGTGGAAATGGGTCTAGTGGCACCACCCAACTTGGTTTGGGTCAAGGGGGTGCCCCACTTAGGTTAATTAGGCCTATGGGTGTGGGTTTGACCAAATTAAGCCCAAGGTTGACCTTGGTCAACTGGGGTCAAAATGTTGACCCAGTGACATACCCTAGGGTCCACTTAGATTGTTTTTAGGGTTAGGGCAATGTGGTGGGATCATGGTGTGGCTAGGGTCCTTAATTAGGCTAGTTTGACCTAGTTTGACTTGGTCCTATAGTGGGCTCCACATGGCTACCACCCACTATCTAGGGTCAAACCTAGTTGATCCCCTTAGGTCTCACCTCATGCCTAACCCAATCTAAGTTGAGGGGTCCAGAAGTAACATGGGATGTTACAGCCTGAACGTGTGCAGTTATCCCCTGCACGACGTGACATCATAACCCGTAGTTCCTCTTGCTCTGATACGAGGTACTCGTTGAGGAAATGCGGGTTGTGACACTATGATCTCGCCTCCATAGAAAGTCTGTGAGGCATGTACCAAGGGGAAGCAAAAGAGGCAGACGTTTGATGGTGGCAAGTCCCGAAGAGCGAAGAGGCAACTAGAACTATTTCACTCGAACATAGCTGGTCCATTTGAGACTGCCTCAGTAGGTGGGAGCAAATATTATATCACCTTCACCGATGACTTCAGTCGGAAGTGTTGGGTGCATTTCCTGAAAGAGAAGGCTGAGGCTCTTGACAAGTTCAAGGAGTTCAAGCCGATTGTAGAGAAGGAGAGTGGGCAACCACTGAAGTTGTTGAGGACAGATAGTGGTGGGGAGTACACCTCTAGGGCTGTTTGATGACTTCTATAAGGAGTACGGGATCTCTCACTAGCTGACGGCTGCGTACTCACCTCAGAAGACTGGAGTAGCAGAGAGGAAGAAATTGACCATAATGAACATAGCAAGAAGCATGGTGAAGGGCAAAGGGTTGCCAAAGAAGTTTTGAGCGGAGGCAGTACAGGTGGCTGTGTACTTACTAAACCGATGCCCAACAAAGAGTGTGAAGTATATGACTTCGTTTGAAGCCTGGAGTGGGTGGAAGTCAAGTGTGAAGCACCTAAGGGTCTTTGGGTGTGTGGCTTATGCCCACATCCCGGACCAGAGGAGGAAGAAGCTGGATGACAGAAGCGAGAAGTGCATCTTCGTAGGCTACGCTACGATGAGCAAGTCTTACAAGCTGTACAACCCGGTGACGGAGAGAGTTATCATCTCAAGGGACATGGTGTTTGAGGAAGATAGCAGCTGGAGCTGGGATGAAGTGGTGAGGAGTATCAAGGGGATGGTTTTTGATGATGATGAAGAGGAGGGTGGTCAGGAAGCCGAAGCTGAGATGGGTGGAGCTAAGCCACCATCACCACCTAGCGGAGAGTCAGGGGGAGCTCTCAACCCCTACTCTAGTGGAGCAAGTACTAGTGGAGGCAGATCTGGCGGAGCTAGCACCAGCGGAAGCAAAGATGATCGTCCTCAACCTAGGATGATGTAACATCCCATTTCCAACTAGACCCATAAGAGTGATTTTGTCATGACTAGGTCATGACAAAAGCCTAGGAAGCCCAATAAGATCAAGTGAGCTTAGGCATGAAGTTGGAAATCACTGTGGTCTGCAAATTGTAGAATTCTAAACAATAGCTTAGGATGACCATAGTACTTCACCATGACTCCATGACCCCACCACAACATCCCTAACCCATTAAGGGATCCATTAGAGCCATAAGGATCCATTGGGGTCAACCCAAAGTGGTCAAATTGACCCAAGTCCACCATAGCCCTAAATTGTGCAAGGTGCCCTAACTAAGGGAAGTTATCCTCTAATATGCCCAATTGACCATGCCTATACCTTTCCAAGCCCTAAGGGAGGCCAATGGGCCACCAAGGACCCATTGGGATCAATCAAAGAGACTAAGTTGACCCAAGTCAACCCTAACACTAAATGGGTCAAACTAGCCTACTTAGGGTCAATTGACCCTCCCCTAGCCAAGTGGACCCCACCCATGCCATTCTAACCCTAAAGTGAGGTAAATGGGTCACCAAGGACCCATTGGGGGCAACTCAAGAGTCTTTGTTGACAAAAGTCAACTCTAGCCCCTAATTTGGTCAAAGTACCCTTCCTAAGGGTAGGTGACCTCCAAAGTGCCAAGACAACCCTACCCAACCCTACCTAGACCTTAGGGGCAGCCAATGGGTCACCAAGGATCCATTGGGGTCAACCCAAAAGGTCAAATTGACCTAGGTTAACTTTACCCAAGTGTTAGGTCAAGTTGGTTCAAATGGGCTAACTCAAGCTTAAACCCAAACCCACTTGGGCTAACCTCATTTTTATTGTTCATGTGGGTTAGATAGGCTACCAATAGGCTAGGAAGATGAGAAAATTCATTCATGATGAGTAGGAGAGAGAAAGCTCAATTTGCCCTTTAATGGAGGAGAGAGAAAGTGAGAAAAAGAAGACCATTCATGGTGGGGAAGGTGAATCACCCCTCCATTCTTCACCAATTAATTAGTATTCATCTCCCCTATCAGTTTTGAGGAGTTTCCAAATGAATTGGAACCAAGTGGTGGGGGGGGGGGGTGAATTTCAAGGGAGTTTCTCCATGGCCGAAATTCCCTTTCATGGCCATAAATGGCTTTGAAGCCTAGACCCTTCCCCTCCCTCATTTGATGACCTTAAAAGCTTCCCTAGGCAGAGAGCAGAAGTTTCCATCTTTTTGCTGAATAATTCGAGCCCTCCCACTGCACGGTTGTAACACACGAAACTCCAAAATCCGGCCATGGCGCACCACCACCAATCCCGTCGGCAAACACGGTTGAAGGTCCTCCTCCACTTCTCTCTTCGTGGGCTACATCTTTAGATCTTTTAGGAGATAAATCAGGCTCAATTGAGCCCGATCGGGTGGGAGAAATTTCAGAAAATCCATGGTTTTTATACCTTGTGTGTTCGCCGGAAACCGCCCCTCCGACGACCGTGCCGCCGCCCGGCGATAGCCCCCACCTCAACGAAGGTGGTAGCGGTGGTGGCCGGCCAGGGAGGTGGCAGGGTGGCCGGGAAATGGTCTTGGAATAGGCTCCAGGTTCGGCCAATCATGGCCCTTGGCTGGAGGAAGAAGATGACCAGTAGGCGTTGGATATGCTTCAAGATTTGTGCTGCATCTTATATATTTATTTTGATTTTTCTTTATTTCTGTCCTGTTTACTGATCAGTATTAAATTAAATATTAAAACTACTTAGGGCCCCCTACAGGAAAAATGACCAACATGCAAATTGTATCACTTGAAGTCTATTGTAATTTAAAATTGATTTGAACCAATTTGGGTAAGTGGTTTGACCACAACACCCATTTTGGTGAGGACTATACCTAGGCTAGACCAGAGACTATTTTGAGTGCCCCCATCAATCCAGCCATCCAAAGGACTTGAAATTTTGGATGGGGGTCATTCTTACCTATGCCTAGAACATATCTAAAATTGGAATTTTTGGAAAAGAGTTTCCTAAAGTTTTTGTAGAAATTTAATAAATAATTTAGGAATTATTTAAAAGGTCTAATGACCTCAAAACCCTCCCAACTTTTGAGAGTGATCCTTGGGGTCTTCATAAGGCTCTGATTAAAATTTCAGCTCATTTAGAGATGGTTTGAGTTAAAATCATGCAATCCTAGCCTTGCATAATAAGGCTATTTAGGTCAAATTGTGTACTTTGTGTTTTGAGTGGCCAAACCACTTCAACAGAGGTTGAAATTGGGGCCACTGACTTGGCATGACTGTTATAACCCTCCCATCGAAGATGGGGTAGATTGGAGTAGATTTTCCATAGGACCTAAGGCCAAACCCTAAGGAGGGGCTTTTGTGTCTTGTGAAGGGCAAGGGGTTAAAAGACCGGAAGATGTGAATGACCGGAAGAGCACTTCCGGGTACGCTTTCAATATGAGAACAAGAGTGTTCTAATGAAGTTCGAAGAAGCAGGCAACGATTGACTTATAATCTTGTGAAGCAGAGTACATCGCGGAGGCGACTTGTACCTGCCAGGCTATTTGGCTAAGGAACCTCCTGAAGGAGTTATATCATGAAGTGGATGGGCCTATGACCATGTTTGTGGATAACATGTCGGCCATCCAGCTCACAAAGAATCCGGTGCTACATGGGCGTAACAAACACATCGAAACGAGGTACCACTACCTCCGTGAGCAAGTGGAGCTGAAGACGGTTGAAGTGGTGTATTGCCCCACCGGAGTGCAGGCTGCGGATATCTTCACCAAAGCATTGAAGGTGGAGACGTTCTAGAAGTTGAGGAGCAAACTCAGCATGTGCTGCCAAGTTTGAGGGGGAGTTTGCTGGAGGTGTTTTTTGTTGACTTTGGGTCAACAAAGTTTATTTTTTTGTGTTTAAATATGAAAGGTGAGTTATGGAGGAGAGATAATGTGTGTGATTGTGATGGCATTATATGTGCATGCCAAGTGTCATACTCATAGAGATTGTGTTTGCCTATATAAAGGCTTGTATAGTTTCTTTTGAAAGTGTTGAATAGAAGTTTTCTCCACAATTCCGTTTTAGAGAGAGAGAGAGGAGCGCCGCAGCGCTAAGTTTGTGTAGTTGCAGTTGCGTGGTCTTGCCGGGCGGCTTGCCAATCAAACCGGGCGGTTTGTTGCTCTCGCGGCCGAGAGAGAGAGTGGAGTGTGCTTGCGCCGTGCGAGTAGTAATATTGCCGCGCGGGTTGAGGGTGTTACCAAGTGGTCGCTGGCGTCTCGCGGGCTCGGAGGTGGTGTTCTCGCCGGGTTGTCTTGATCCCGCTAGTGAGGAGGTGTTGCCGAGGTGATCTTGCGTTTTGGTGTGGTGGTCTCGCGTCCTGGTCGTCTCGCAGGAGGAGCTCGCGCGGGTAGCTTGGTCGTCTCGCAGGAGGAGCTCGCGCTGGTAGCTTGGTCGTCTCGCAGGAGGGAGCTCGCCCGGGTAGTGGCGGCTACTGTTGTAGTGCGTGTCTTCAAGTGGTGTTGGGTTGTTAGTTGAGCTCGAGCGGGAGCCCATACACGTTTCCAACACTTTTTCCATTAAATTTATAAGTAATTAATTAATATTAAATAAATGTTATTCATTAGTGTTTTATTATAGGAGGCCCCCCCATGCATTATTGCAATTGAGATACCGCCACGGCTGAACGTAGTCCGTCCCGTGCTTGTCACTCGCGCGCACACTTGTGTGTTACCAATTTGCTATAGCGAAGTGACTTTTATTTGGATTTTGCCTAAATATTGAAATTATGCTTACAATTTCCGGCAATAAATATTAATAATAATCACAACATGTAACATAACGTTCCTTGATTCCTCGTAACTTCTTCGTAGACCAGCCATATGTTCCAGAAGGCGGCAGTAATAGACCAGCTTCAAAGAAGGCAGTAATATTCGTTAATGTGCATAAGTTGATTACTATTATATTCCTTTGGTTGGAATTGATAGTTTCTTCAATATTGGCTATAAATTAATATTGCGGCAACCTCCAAAGTTGTGGGAAGTGTGTACCGAATTTGATGATCAGAAGCTTCATTTACAAATGTCACAGCAGCAGTGAAAAAGTTGTCAAAATATTTGTACAAATGGAAAGCAAATATTAAGAATTCTCCATTTCAGGATCAATATATCTATTTTGTCGAGTTGGAAGGAGAGAGTCAATTCCATGATACATTGATCCAAGTGCTCTAAATGTTAAAATGTATTGATGGAACAATGATAAACTACTATCAAGTGTAACTCCCATAAATGTGAAAGAGAGAACTTAGTTGTAAGCTAAACGCACTGGTATTTCTGCTATCATTATATTTCAATTAATTATTTCAGCACATTATTGCAGCACATATCATGTGATTCTCCAGGAGGAAACTCTACGTACTGGAGGTGGAGAAGAGTCGACACCTCCCAGAAGGAAACTCGACTGGAGGTGGAGAAAAGGTCGATATCTCTAAGGAGCGGAGCTCAACTAGAGGTGGAAAAGTGTCGACACCTCCCCGAAGGAAACTCAACTGGAAGTGGAGAAAAGCCTTAGTTGTTGCCACGACTATCGCATGCACACATATCTCCCCTCGTTTAGGGTAGGTGTGGTATGGTCTTTGATGGCTGACACTCTCTCTTTTCCCCGCGGTCCCGTAGATCTTTGTGGGGTGTTATCTTCATGGTCTCGTAGATTCGTTTGTGTGTACCTCTTTCTTTTCTGTGTCTGCATGGTCGGTGCATCCAGTGTGTTCATGGTCAGTTTGTGGTTCAACGTCATGTGTCTTGTGCACGGTTGGATTATCCCCGATGACACGTGGGTGGGCCCCAATGGTATGTCTGTTGATTTTACTCAGCGGGCCCATGGTCGCTGGACCTATGGTTGGTGGGACCGCTATGTCAGAATATTCTTGGTTGGAATCTCCTCGGTGACTCGTCTGTTGATTTCTTTCCCCTTAATTACTAGCTTATGTCGAAAAAGCTCGTGATGCATGCCCGCCAGTTGGGGGGGGGGGGGGGGAGTTTTGGGTTAGTATGGGTAATTCTAATATTTGAGGGAGGGCTTTTTGGTCTTGTACGTATTGTCAAGTATATAAGACAAAGGTAGGGTTGTACCTTTTCATGTTAAATTGTTGTGGTGTGTTTTGGAGTCCGACGACAGTGAGGGGTGCTCCTCGGCTGTCTAGTACTACTTGTTCAGGGCTTGCACTTATGGTTCGTTGTATTCTTTGCTTTGTATTTTCTGATTGTGCTTCTTGTCCTCTCTTGAACATCGAATTCCATAGTTTTGTTTGAATCCCATCCGACAAGATCTATTTTTACTATTTTATTGCATTTGGGGTTTATCGACTGTTATCTGAGCTAGAGAGGGTAGGAAATGCGATTCCAATTTCCGACGATACCCATTTGAAGGAGATTCCCTCGGATCTGGATCTGCTACCGCAAGAGCAGGCAACAATGACGCAGCCCATCTCGTCTCTCACAGCACAATCGGACCTGCAACACAAGACCTTGGAAGAAATGAGGGAAATGTTAGCCAATCTTGTCAGCCCTCAGTTCGACAAAACTATGGAATTAGACGGCCCCGGATCTATCGTCGATGGACGTCAATACTCAGCTTAGTCCACCACATGAATACACAATTTGCATGCTCCAAGTTCCCCCGTTTTATAGTGATGCCCTGATGGAATGGATATACAAAGCCAAGCAGTTCTTCGAAATCGACGACACACCAGATGATTTGAAGGTGAAAATTTCTTTGACACATGCGAAGGGTAAGGTCTTATACTGACATCAAGCCTACATGAAGTCTAGGCTCACTCGATATTGGCTGAAATGGGAAGAGTACACGCGGGCTCTGGTGGCGTGTTTTGGATCCGTTCTCTTTGACGATCCAATGGAGAATATGAAGAACCTGATGCAAAGAGGCATGCTTAAAGCCTTCCTGGATGAGTTCGACATTCTCCTACATTAGGTGAGTGTCACTAAATAATACACGATTAGTTTTTGTCTCGCCGGACTTACAGATGAACCAGATATTTCATCCACATGTTCCAACTGAAAACGCTCCAAGAGGTTTTTGCTATGGCACGCGTGGAGGAGCGACGGATAAGATCCTCACAACGACATAGTTTTACAGCATTGTCAAGACCAGCTTGGCGGCGAAAAGAAGGGAAACAACACACAAACCACTTACAGCTCGAGTACCAGTTAATTCACACACGAGAAGCCAAGGCAAAAATCGTCGTTTAACTTCGACAGAGATTGAGGACAAGCGCAATAAATGGCTCTGTTTTTGGTGTGACAACAAGTGCACACCAGACTGTCATTGTTTGGCAAAAGGGAGAGCTTACGCCTTGGAGCTGATTTTTGAAGACGAAGACACACACCCGGATCCATGTAGAGAAGAGGAGACCAAAATTCTGCAGGAAACCAAGGACATGGAGGAGGTTCCACACCTGTCTATGCTTGCTCTAATGGATATTACTCAATAACACACCATGAAGATAACGACCTCCTATCAGGGGCACGCTATTCAAGTACTGATGATTCAGGGAGCACATAATTTTGTAGATGTTGGCGCGGCTCACTGGTTATAATGCCACTTAACTTTGATACCTTCCTTCAACATGGACATAGCGGATGGGAGGCGGGTGTCCAGTTCTAACAATGTTGTGGGGTTCACATGGCGGATGCAAGACGTATTTTTCACAACCGACATGTTGGTGTTGTCACTCGGTGGTTGTGAAGTGATTTTGGGAGTCCAATGGTTGAGTACCTTAGGGGTGATCAACTGGGATTTTGGCAACCTCTGCATGGACTTCAAGAGTCAAGGCTGGAAGATTTCGCTGAGAGGAACAAAAACAGTTACCGAAATATGGATGAAAAAACATGGTTTGGAAAACATGGTTGCTAAAGGAGGGCGCTTAAACATGATGTCCCAATGCGACATCCGTAAGGTTCAAGGCCCACCGACGGATACTCAGACGGGCATGGAAGAAGTCCATGGTATGCAGTTGGAGATGGACGGGTGTGCCAAATCTGCGGACACCTAATTGTCGGAGCATGTCATTCAATTTAAGGAGGTGCTGAGAGCCTTTGCAGACATTTTCAAAGGTGACAGAACCAACGAGCATGAGGACATTAATATGATACCCTTATCACTACTTGCCACTACAAAAAGATGAGATAGGAGTTGGTTAGCGAGATGCTACACACGGGAATCGTAGGACTAAGTTGTCGCCCATATGCATCATCAGTTGTGCTCGTATAAAAAGGTGACAGAATGTGAAGGCTATATATTGACTACCGTCAGCTTAACTGTTGGGTATATTGGAAAATATGTACCATATTTGGAGAAGCCTCACCTAACTCAATGATATGCATCAAGTTGTATTTGATGTTGTGTCGAGTTATCATGTGCAGTGTAACACCCCCTATCCGTCGCATAGCATATAGCAGTAGGTCCGGCCGGGGCCCGACGCCATATACCACAGACAGACCGGGTGGTTACTAACCTCGGCGTCCTACACAGAGCATTCTAGCGGAAGCAGTTTATATAAGTTGTAAACAAGGACCCAGCAACAAGCATGAATGTCCACTAATACGATAATAGGAATGTATACAAAATACCCAAAATCGGCCTTAAGGCCTTACAAAATGTTTCACTTGTCTGTTACATGATTTACCAACCTCGGCACGCAGGCCGGCCATACATGAATAAAATAGAAAACATTTCCATTCGGGCCTTCGAGGGCCAGCTTCGCAAAAGGGCTTTAGCCCGCTATTGACCGCTTGGTCCAGCTGCACCTGCAAGCAACAAACCACCGCACGGTGGCAAAACAAGGCAACGGTCAGCAATACTGACCAAATTATAACGATCCCGCCCCCAACTCTGGGCGGCGATGCTCCTTCCCTGCATTTCATTAGCATAAGCGAGCAAAGCATAAAACTAAAGCCATTTCATCACAGACGTTGGCTCGCACGGCCACACGCCTCGTGCACTCAGGGCACATTTTCGGTGAACCGGTCCATGTCGCGTCAATTTAAGCCACCAACATTCCGGACTCACCACCGCCAACAGACGGCTAATCCTATGAGCAATTTGTCTTCCTGGCATTGGTCACGTCAATTTAAGCCATCGACCGCCGAAGACCCTATTCTATGCCAACGGTAAGTGCCACGTGCCTTTAGGTCTCTTTAACCGAACGACATAGAACGGGTACGGTTCCATCTAACCCGTGCTCACGTCGCAACGACAATTTAAGCCATATGCGCGGGTCAAACTTCCACCGAGTCCCGTGTCCATCACAAATCACATAACCCAGTTATGTTCAAGTTGGCTCTCAGGCCACCAAGTTGGCAAGATCTCGTATCCGCCCAGTTTTCCGGGTGCACCTTTGGGTTAGTCCCCAAGGCTCCCTGCTGCAATCTACCGCGTAGAAAACCCGAAAACACCCAATAGCACGGAGTCTTCTCCGGCCTTATGCAATGCAACATCACCGATCCGGACTAACATGTCCGGGTAGGCTTCAACCAAAATGCCTATGTCCGTTCTCGCATACGGACTCTAAACAACAGGGACTTTACATATCTACCCGAAGGAACGCCACCAACTCTCCGCAAACTCGCGAGAGGGGGCTTCCTATGCTAAGAAAAAGAGCGATTCAAGCTCAAGATGAGGATCGTTACCCTTGCGTTCCTCTTTGGCGCCATCGAAAAGTAATCGGATAGAAATCACCGCACTTGCGTTGCCTCCGTGGATCCGGAGTCGGCTTGCGATTCGGAGCTCCGAAGCTCCTCCAATGGCGGATCTAGCTCCTCTTCCTCTTGCCTTAGCTCTTCTTTCTCCAAGGGTTTGGAGAGATGAAAAGGGTGAAAAGTGAAGGATTTTCTAAGTCAAACCCGAGTATATCCTCTCAGGAACCAACCCCAGCCGTCGGATCTCAACCTAAGAAAACGAGCGGCTTTGATTCGGGGCTGAAATGCCCAATCTGGACCGAACACGGCCTGACACACGCCCGTGTCCAGGGCCGTGTGCCGCATTCGCCGTCAAAATCGAATCTTCTGAACCCGCACACGGGTATCGAACACGCCCGTGTTCGAGCTGACACGCCCGTGTTCCAGCTGACACGGCCGTGTAGCCGGCCGTGTACCCCATTATTTTCTCCCGCTTTCAACCCGAGCACTGCACGGGTTCTAGGACACGCCCGTGTCCTTGCCCGTGTCATAGTGACACGCCTGGGCCCCCAGGCCGTGTACACGGGACATTTCGTCGAGGGAAGATCGACGACTCGATGACACGGCCTTGGACACGCCCGTGTCCTAGGCCGTGTGCCTTGACTCGACGATCGTCGAGTGAATCTCGACGATTTCACCTTGACGATCGTCGACACGGGTCGACACGCCCTGCGACACGCCCGTGTCGCAGGCCGTGTACCCATTCTCGACGAATCGTCGAGCATAACTCGACGATTTCACGGCTAAGTGTCGACACGGGTCGACACGCCCTGCGACACGCCCGTGTCGCAGGCCGTGTGCCCATTCTCGACGAATCGTCGAGAATAACTCGACGACTTCGCGGCTAAGTGTCGACACACGCTTGACACGCCCTGGGACACGCCCGTGTCCCAGGCCGTGTGCCTTCAGCCAGAAACCAAAACTGGCCCAAAACGTCCCCCTTTGCTCCTTTGAGTTTCGGGGCGTTACAACTCTCCCCCTCTTAAAAGAATTTCGCCCACGAAATTACATAAAGGAAAGATATACAAAAACCAACATTTGTACCTGAGCGGAACAACTCCGGATACTCGTCAAGCATAGTCTGATCTCGCTCCCAAGAGAGCTCCTCACGACCGTAATTGTCCCACCGGACTTTGACCATCCTGATCTCTTTATTGCGTAGCCGCTTGACCTCCGAGTCCTCAATCCGCACGGGCTTGACCTTTGTCGTTAGCCCACTATCCACCGGCACTTGATCGACCGCGATCACTTGCGTAGGCTCTTGCACCGCCTTCCGAAGCACCGAAATGTGGAACACATCATGTAAACCACTTAGCTCCACCGAAAGCTTCAACCTATAGGCCGCTTCTCCAACTCGTTCCAGAACCTCAAACGGTCCAAGGTACCTCGGGCTTAGCTTTTTCAACCGTCGCACCCGCGAGACACCCTTGAACGGCTTGATCTTTAGGTACACATAATCACCCACAGCGAACTCCACGTTCCTGTGCTTGGCATTATAGTACTTTGCTTGCCGATCCTGAGCGATGAGCAACCTCTCCCGAATGGTTCTCACCAAAGAAGTAGCATCATCCACTTCCGATCGCTTATACAACTTCGACTCGCCCGTTTCTAACCAAGACAACGGCGTGCGACATCTTCTACCATATAGGGCCTCGAAAGGCTCCATCTGAATACTTGCTTGGTAGCTGTTATTGTATGCGAACTCCACCAAATAAAGGTGGTCCTCCCATTTCTTTCCAAAGTCCAAGACACACATGCGAAGCATGTCTTCCATGGTTCTATTGACCCTCTCGGTCTGCCCATCCGTTTGCGGATGGAAGGTTGTGCTAAACTTTAGCTTTGTTCCCAACATTTGCTGCACCAGCCTCCAATCATTGGACGTGAACCACCCATCACGGTCACTCACGATGCTGCGGGGCACACCATGAAGCCGTACTATATTATCCACATAAAGCTTTGCCAGCTTCTCCACCGGATCGTCCTTCCTATGCGGAATACAATGCGACACCTTCGTTAATCGATCGACCACCACCCAAATGGCGTCGTTCCCTTTTTGCGACCTTGGCAAACCGTGCACAAAGTCCATAAAGATGTCGTCGAATTTCCACTCCGGAATAGGCAAGGACTTAAGAAATCCTCCCTGCTTTTGGCACTCCGCCTTTACCAAGGCGCAGGTTTGGCACTTCGCTACGTATAACGCCACATCCTTTTTCAAACCCGGCCACTAAAATAGCTTCTTGACGTCGCGGTACATCTTCGTGCTCCCCGGGTGAATCGAGTACTTGTTATGGTGTGCCTCGTACAACAACTCCACCCGTAAATTGCCCACACTTGGGACGCACAAACGACCGTCTTTCCAAAGCAATCCGTCCTCCACAACGAATTGGGAATTTGACCCATCCAGAGCCTCTATCATGAACTGCTTCATATGAGCATCCATATCCAAAGCCTGTCGAATCCGATCAGCCAGGTCATATTGGACTTCAGTCCAATTCAGCACTGCTTCAGCACTAGATTGTCTATCCACACAAACAATCTCCAACGCCTCCAGCTCCTGCACCAACCGCTCATCATGCACTGATAGCCAATTCGCTTGAGCTGGGTCTCGGCGACTCAATGCGTCCACAACCGCATTCCCTTTGCCAGGCACGTAGTGGATCTTGAATGTATAGTCCCCCAGGAACTCCATCCATCTACGCTGCCGCATATTCAGATCTTTCTGATCAATCAGGTACTTTAGACTCTTGTGATCGGTGTAGATATCAATCTTCACACCGTACAAATAGTGTCTCCACAGCTTCAAGGCAAAAATCACGGCCGCCAACTCCAAGTCGTGGACCGGATAATTCCTCTCGTGCACTTTTAGCTGTCTCGAGCCATAAGCTATCACGCTGCCGTGCTGCAATAGCACGCAACCCAAACCGCTGCCCGAAGCATCGCTATATATCTCATAGCCTTCGGTTCCAACCGGCGAACTCAGCACAGGCGCCGTGGTCAACCGACACTTCAGTTCCTCAAAAGCTCGCGCGCACTCCTGCGTCCAAACGAACTTATGATCCTTCCTCGTCAAAGTAGTGAGAGGTAACGCTAACCGCGAGAAGTTCTCTACGAAGCGCCTATAATAGCCGGCAAGCCCCAAAAAGCTCCGGACTTCTGCTACCGTAGCAAGCTCAGGCCACTCCCGTATCGCAACAATCTTCGCCGGATCCACAACAATACCCTCTCCACTCACTATATGCCCGAGGAACGCCACTGAGGATAGCCAAAACTCGCACTTCGAGAACTTGGCATACAACTGGTTTCTCCTTAGCGTCTCCAACACCAAATGAAGATGCTTGAAGTGATCTTCCTCACTTTGCGAGTACACCAAAATATCGTCGATGAAGACGATCACGAAATGGTCCAAGTACTCCCTGAACGTCCTGTTCATCAAATCCATGAATACTGACGACGCATTAGTCAGCCCAAACGGCATGACCGTAAACTCATAATGCCCGTATCTCGTACTAAACGCTGTCTTCGGGATATCACTCTCCCTTATCCGCAGCTGATAGTACCCAGACTTGAGATCTAACTTCGAGTACACCGTCGATCCGACTAACTGATCAAAGAGATCATCAATCCTAGGGATCGGGTACTTATTCTTCTCAGTCAGCTTGTTTAGCTCCCGATAATCAATACATAATCTCAAGCTTCCGTCCTTCTTCTTAACAAAGAGGACCGGTGCGCTCCAAGGCGAAGAACTCGGGCGCACATAACCTTGCTCCAACAACTCTTGCAATTGAACTTTCAGCTCCGCCATTTCCTTAGGCGCTAGCCGATACGGAGATCGTGACACAGGCTTTGCACCTGGCACTAGCTCGATCGTGAAATCTATCTCCCGTTGAGGCGGGGCTCCAGGAAGATCCGCGGGGAACACATCAAGGTATTCCGATACCACTGAAATACAATCCAAAGCGGGCTTCGGCTTTGCAACCTCCACAAGTGTAAAGAACAGTTCTGCTCCGGCACGAACCGCCTTCACCACCTGAAGAGCAGACATCAACGTCTTGCTCGACCCCTTTAAGCCCGTAAAAGTCGTCTCACGACTTGCTCCCAGCTTGACTTCCTTGCTACCGCAATCTATATGGGCCTGCTGCTCCGAGAGCCAGTCCATGCCAAATATGACGTCGAACTCCACTAACGGAAGTAAAGACGCCCGCAGGTCGAACTCCTGCTCCCCAATACGAATCTTAACATCACAGATCCTAACCGCTCGCATCGAACACCCATTGGGCAACAACACATCCAACTTATCCTTCGCCATCGAAGAAGGGACTCCAATGCGTGATATAAATCCTTCGGACAAGAAGGAGTGTGAAGCTCCCGTATCGAAGAGTGCTCGTGCCGGATTTTCACAAATCAATACGAATCCTAAACAAGCAGTGGTAAGGTAACATGTGCATAACAAGCATATAAAGGAATTGACTTGCTATAAATTAAACCGTACCTGTCACCACGTCAGCTTGTTTAATGGCCTCCTGTTGGCCAAGATTGTAGACCCTTGGTTGGGCCGGAGCATAGTGGGATGCGGTCGACTCCACCGCCTTACCCTTCTCTTCATAAGTAGCTCCTGGCCTCCTCTCGGACTTAGGACGTCCGCTCCAACAATCACGGGCGAAATGCCCCGTCTTTCCACACGTAAAGCACGCACCCGGGGTCCGACCCGTAGTCGCCCCAGAAGCGCCAGAAGGAGCTGGACCCGAAGTCCTATGCTTCTTGAAAGTCCTCCGATAGCCTGACTTTGAAGCAGTCGGCACTCTGAACTCAGATTTCTTTTCACTCAAGCTTTTCTTCGCTTGCACACTCTTCATGTCCTTCTCCAAGGACCGGGCAGTATTGACCAAGGTTAAGAAACCTTGCGTCATCGGCCCCGACAGTAACAGTCTCAGCTCATCCCTCAAGCCTTCATAAAAACGATTAGTCTTGCGCTCCTCATCCATGATGATGGAGCTAGCATAACGACTCAACCGCGTAAACTCGTGGAGATATTCATCCACGCTCCTCTCACCCTGCACCAACTTCAGGAACTCATTCTCCATTGAAATCCTCTGAGTAGAAGGGAGGTATCTTGCTAAGAACAATCCCGAGAACTCTTCCATCGGAATGTCTATCAGTTGTCTACCTCTCAAATGATGCAGCTCCACTCCTTCCCACCACATCCTCGCTTCCCCGTCCAGAAGGAACGTAGCGATGGTGGTCATTTGCCACTCCTCCGTCTCCGTCGCTGTCATGACTCTCTTCACCCTAGAGAGCCAGTCTTCAGCCTGCGATGGGGTTCCCAACCCCGAGAATAACGGAGGGTTAAAGCTCATTACATGCTTCAACTGCCTCTCAGTTGCCCTCCTTGGCACTATTGGTTCCGCAACCACTTGCTCCACCCTCCTCGGCTCCGACTCTTGAAGAGGTACTTGCTCCATCACAGGAGCGGGCTGCTGCGCTTGCCTTCCAGGCTGCGCATTGATCACGGCCAACACCGCTTCAGCCACCAATCTTATATTTTCAGCCGACAAAGGTGTTGCGGGAGCAACTTCCGGTGCACTACTTGCCTCAGAAACTCGGCGTTCTGACGGACCAACACCACTTCGGGTCACCTATAATGGTACAAAACACCGTTAAGCGACCAAATAAATTGCAAACAGCAATTATAGGAACACGCAGGTTCCTCAAACACGAGTATTTTCATTCCTAAGTGGACATTCATGGGTTCTTTTTACTGTTATAACGATGACGCACACAATGTGCTCACCACCCCTTAAAAAGAATTCGCCTACGAATTCAATTCAAGCCCAACCAAAACCAGTAGTCTGATACCAAATTGTAACACCCCCTATCCGTCGCATAGCATATAGCAGTAGGTCCGGCCGGGGCCCGACGCCATATACCACAGACAGACCGGGTGGTTACTTATGGAAACCATCCAACCAATCTCAACGTCCTACACAGAGCATTCTAGCGGAAGCAGTTTATATAAGTTGTAAACAAGGACCCAGCAACAAGCATGAATGTCCACTAATACGATAATAGGAATGTATACAAAATACCCAAAATCGGCCTTAAGGCCTTACAAAATGTTTCACTTGTCTGTTACATGATTTACCAACCTCGGCACGCAGGTCGGCCATACATGAATAAAATAGAAAACATTTCCATTCGGGCCTTCGAGGGCCAGCTTCGCAAAAGGGCTTTAGCCCGCTATTGACCGCTTGGTCCAGCTGCACCTGCAAGCAACAAACCACCGCACGGTGGCGAAACAAGGCAACAGTCAGCAATGCTGACCAAATTATAACGATCCCGCCCCCAACTCGGGGCGGCGATGCTCCTTCCCTGCATTTCATTAGCATAAGCGAGCAAAGCATAAAACTAAAGCCATTTCATCACAGACGTTGGCTCGCACGGCCACACGCCTCGTGCACTCAGGGCACATTTTCGGTGAACCGGTCCATGTCGCGTCAATTTAAGCCACCAACATTCCGGACTCACCACCGCCAACAGACGGCTAATCCTATGAGCAATTTGTCTTCCTGGCATTGGTCACGCCAATTTAAGCCATCGACCGCCGAAGACCCTATTCTATGCCAACGGTAAGTGCCACGTGCCTTTAGGTCTCTTTAACCGAACGACATAGAACGGGTACGGTTCCATCTAACCCGTGCTCACGTCGCAACGACAATTTAAGCCATATGCGCGGGTCAAACTTCCACCGAGTCCCGTGTCCATCACAAATCACATAACCCAGTTATGTTCAAGTTGGCTCTCAGGCCACCAAGTTGGCAAGATCTCGTATCCGCCCAGTTTTCCGGGTGCACCTTTGGGTTAGTCCCCAAGGCTCCCTGCTGCAATCTACCGCGTAGAAAACCCGAAAACACCCAATAGCACGGAGTCTTCTCCGGCCTTATGCAATGCAACATCACCGATCCGGACTAACATGTCCGGGTAGGCTTCAACCAAAATGCCTATGTCCGTTCTCGCATACGGACTCTAAACAACGGGGACTTTACATATCTACCCGAAGGAACGCCACCAACTCTCCGCAAACTCGCGAGAGGGGGCTTCCTATGCTAAGAAAAGGAGCGATTCAAGCTCAAGATGAGGATCGTTACCCTTGCGTTCCTCTTTGGCGCCATCGAAAAGTAATCGGATAGAAATCACCGCACTTGCGTTGCCTCCGTGGATCCGGAGTCGGCTTGCGATTCGGAGCTCCGAAGCTCCTCCAATGGCGGATCTAGCTCCTCTTCCTCTTGCCTTAGCTCTTCTTTCTCCAAGGGTTTGGAGAGATGAAAAGGGTGAAAAGTGAAGGATTTTCTAAGTCAAACCCGAGTATATCCTCTCAGGAACCAACCCCAGCCGTCGGATCTCAACCTAAGAAAACGAGCGGCTTTGATTCGGGGCTGAAATGCCCAATCTGGACCGAACACGGCCTGGCACACGCCCGTGTCCAGGGCCGTGTGCCGCATTCGCCGTCAAAATCGAATCTTCTGAACCCGCACACGGGTATCGAACACGCCCGTGTTCGAGCTGACACGCCCGTGTTCCAGCTGACACGGCTGTGTAGCCGTCCGTGTACCCCATTATTTTCTCCCGCTTTCAACCCGAGCACTGCACGGGTTCTAGGACACGCCCGTGTCCTTGCCCGTGTCATAGTGACACGCCTGGGCCCCCAGGCCGTGTACACGGGACATTTCGTCGAGGGAAGATCGACGACTCGATGACACGGCCTTGGACACGCCCGTGTCCTAGGCCGTGTGCCTTGACTCGACGATCGTCGAGTGAATCTCGACGATTTCACCTTGACGATCGTCGACACGGGTCGACACGCCCTGCGACACGCCCGTGTCGCAGGCCGTATACCCATTCTCGATGAATCGTCGAGCATAACTCGACGATTTCACGGCTAAGTGTCGACACGGGTCGACACGCCCTGCGACACGCCCGTGTCGCAGGCCGTGTGCCCATTCTCGACGAATCGTCGAGAATAACTCGACGACTTCGCGGCTAAGTGTCGACACACGCTTGACACTCCCTGGGACACGCCCGTGTCCCAGGCCGTGTGCCTTCAGCCAGAAACCAAAACTGGCCGAAAACGTCCCCCTTTGCTCCTTTGAGTTTCGGGGCATTACATGCAGGTTAAGTAAATGGAAAGGAAAATTCTCTAAGTACAAGTGTCGACACTTGGGAATGGCTGTATCGACACCAAGGGCCAGATTGTGTCGACACCCAGAATTTGTGTCGACACACAGAAAATCTGTCGACAACGCTGTATCGAAACTAAGGGCCAGATTGTGTCGACATTATCAGTGGTTGTGTCGACACACAGAGAAGCTGTCGACACATTCCAGAATTCTGTCGGCAACGACTGTGTCGACACACAGTACTTCTGTCGACACAAACCAGAATTCTGTCGACACCAACTTTGTCAAGACAAGGAGTATTTGTGTCGATACACGAGACTTGTGTCGGCACATTCCACAGAAGCTGTGTCGAGAAATAAAAGTGAAGATGTGTCGACAACAACAAGACTTATGTCGACACATGGACTATATGTGTCGACACATATGAAGTATTCTCTCAACATTCTCTGCTGCTTAGTCAAAGTCCAATGAAGGCTGAAGTAATACAATTAGAGACTTGACAACTGTCATTATTGACATTGCTGTCACATCTGTCAGAGGTGTCAGAAGACTGTTTGAAACTAGAACAGCCGGTTATCATGGATGAAGCCTATATATAGATATGCTCTCTCAACAATCAACATACACAACAGATACAGAACAAAGAAAAGTTAATCAAGCTAATCAATTATAATCTCTGAAGGATTGAGAATACAGAAGAAGAGAAAGAAGAGAAAGACAACAGATTGTAGAGAGAGATAAATAAGAAGGAGAGAAGTTCTCATCCAGTGAAGGCAGATTCTGAACAGTCTGCCTGAAAAATTCAGATCAAGTCTGAAGAAGAATTCAGATTAATTTCTGAAGGAAGCTGATTGAAGATCAACTCCAACACCAAGAAGATCAACCATACTTTGTTCAGATTCAAGAAGCTTTGAAGAAAGCTAAGACAGGTTGATCCTTAAGTAATCAGTTCTATCAAGAACTGATCAAGAAGCCTTCAACCAATTCTCTCTCCATCTGGTTGAAGATATCATTATCTTTTCATCAATAATTTTTGTAGGATCTGTACTAGATCTTCGTGTAGGAGATTTACTTCTCTGAGTTGTAAGCCTAAATTATAAAGGTTGAGGTAGGGGAATCTGTTCCCTAAGTTGTAGCCCTGTGAAAGAGGCTGAGGTAGGGCTTTTGCCTGAGTTATAGGAGTGGGGTGTCACTCTGAGTTGTAGGCCTATGGAAGAGGCTAAGGTAGGGCTTATACATGAGTTGTAGGAGTGTGGATTCACTCTGAGTTATAGGAACCAGTATAGGTTTTGAGCTGTAAGATCTGTGGATCTGAGAAGAAGCAAGGAAGTTAGTCCGAATCTAGTACACTACTAGATAGGCGAAGGGGGAAAGTGAATGTACCCATCATTTGGGGAAGCACTATAAATCTGGTGTGCAATCTGTGAATGCTATGTGTATGTGAATGTTGTGCTGTGTTTTCTGCTAAGTAATTTGCTAAATTAGATAGAATTATCTGCCTAAATCAGAAAAAGAATTGAACCTATTCACCCCCCTCTAGGTGTTTAGAACATCTTGAAACCAATTCTTTCAAGTGGTATCAGAGGGAGGTTACTCAAAGAATAAACTTAACAGTCTGAGTAGATCTCCAAGGCAGAAATCTTTTAGGCAAAATGGGTTCCATTGAGAATCATAAGGAGTTTGGTTCCATGAAGTTACCTATATGCAGGAAAGAGATTTTTGGCATATGGAAAGAAAGAGTAAGACTGTTTATGGAAGCTTCAGATCCAAGAATCTATATGACAGTCAAAGAAGGGCCATTTATCCCAATGAAAGTCTCAGTTCTTGATGCAAATATTAATACACCAAAGGAGTATTCTGAAATGACAAAGGATGAGATCATCTTGGCTACTATGGATAAGAGAGCACAGAATATAATAGTTAGTGCCATAGATGATTCAACATTCCAAAATTTGATTCACTGCAAGTCATCCAAAGAAATGTGGGACACCCTGATTTTCTACATGGAGGGTTCAGAAGAGGTGAGAGAAGACAAAAAGTCTATGCTGAATAAGGAGTATGAAAGTTTTACACAATCTAAAACAGATAGCATAACTGAATGTTACAAGAAGTTCTTCAGAATAGTTAATGAATTGATGTCATATGGAAGAGTATTCAGTACATATGAGTTAAACGATAAGTTTTTGAGATCATTAACTAAGGACTGGGACACCAAGATATGTGCCATTATGGAAGTGGCCAGACTAGCAAAAATTTAACCTCCAACATTATTTGGCAAACTGCTTTCATATAAAATGCAGCTGATGGTCAGAAAAGATGAGGAGAAAAGTAATAAAGTTAATTACAGAGATACGTTAGTGGATTTCAAGACTAAAGCCATAAGAAAGGATAGGAGGATGTCTCCATCACCTCCTAGGAAAGCTGCAGAAGTAGTTTCAGAAAGTTCTGACAGTCACACATCAGATAGTACAAATTCTGATGAAGACTTAGCAGCTTTCTCAAAACAATTTCAAAGGTTTTTAAAGAAGAAATAGTGGAGATCCAAGCCATCCTCCTCACAATCCAAGGATGATTACTATCAGAAAAAGAAATCCTCTAGGAAGGACAGGTATAGCTCTAAACCTAGTAAATTATCTTCAACTAAGATTGTTTGCTATTGCTGCAACAGACCTGGACATGTGGTAGCTAATTGTCCTGACAAAAGAAAAGAATCTAATGATAAGAAGAAACTAAAAAACAAGGGTAAGAAAGAGAAATCCTTTGTTACAAATAAGCGGTCAGATTCTTCATCATCAGATTCTGAGGCTGAAGCTGAAGCATACATAGGATTGTTGGCAACAGAAGAGGATGCAGAAGAGGCTGAGTTCTTGAAGTTGCTGGACTCAATAAATGGAATTAAAGAACATTGTTGTAAAGGGCTGATGTCCTTGACAGAAGAAGATCAGTGCCAGGATCAACCTAGACCTAGTAAGGTAAACAATTCTTCAATAGGTTCTGATTACTATACTGGTTCAGAATCAGAAGCATCTGCATCAAGAAATGTAGATTAATATGAATCTGAAGGAGATGTTCATCAACTTATTGATGAATATGGTGATCTGCTACAAACACTTAAGAAAAGCAGAATCCTTAACAAAGTACAGGCCAAGGAAATTGCTGCTCTTAAGCTGGCTGAATTAGATTCAGAAAAAATACTGGATCTAAAGATGAATGAAGTAGCCAAACTGAAAAACATAACTATTATTATGATGGGTACTATTACATTCAAGAATGATCAAATCGAAAGTCTGGAAGTCAAACTTCAGAAGGAAAATGATCTGGTGGCTAAGTTCTCTAAGCCAAAATCAGTCTTACCTTTAATTGATGATTTTATTACCAAAAAGGGTAAGAAAGAATTGGGCTTTGAGGGAAATGCAAGGGCTGCCAATTCCAAAATAAATGGCAAAGCCCCAGTACAGTCTCTAACATTCAAACCTCCAATTTCCATCAGAAAAGTATGGCAGCCAACTAATAGATATGATCATGATATCATACATGATTATGGTAAGCTTGATATTCTGAATGACAAGGGTATAGCTCCAACACTCATGCAAAAAACCAATGTTCTAACAGTATTAAGAATAGCTAACAGCAATGCTGTTAAAACTGTACCTAAAAAGAGGTATAATAGATATGATTGTTGGTGCTGTGGTAAGATAGGACATTATGCCATGGATTGTTAGCACAACACCAATGTCAGGAAGAATGCCAGCTTACCTGTGAGGAAGGCTGCTGGTAAGAATATCAAGTTTCAATCTAACTTGAGCCTAGAACACAATAAGCATTGGGATTCTAAGGTAAATTAAATTTATTTGCTGCAGGTAGGTCCAAGTTGCCATACCCCTATATGGTACTTGGACAGTGGATGTTCCAGGCACATGACTGGAACAAGAAGAATGTTAAAGGACTATACACTCATAGAGAATGGACCCAAAGTGATCTTTGGTGGATCAGAAAAAGGGGTCATAAAAGGGTTTGGTAACATTTCTACTAGTTCTATAACAATCACTCAAGTGGCTTTTGTAAAAGGTTTGAAACATAACTTGATAAGCATAAGTCAGCTGAGTGATCTTGGGTATGACATTTCATTTATTAATAATGGGTGTCAGATCAAAAGGATAAGTGATCAGAAGGTGATCTTGTTTGGTTATAGAAAAGGGAATGTTTATTGTTTAAATTTTGATTATGAAAACATGAACTCTCCTGTATGTTTAGTTACAAATGAGAAAGCATCTCAGTGTGTCTAATAGCACAAGAGGCTAGCTCATCTGAACTATAAGACTATATGCCAGCTCTATAGTTTAGAGTTAATGAGGAATGGTTCTCAATTTAAGTGCATAAAAGAGGGCATATGTTCAGCTTGTCAAAAAGGCAAGCAGACCAAATCTTCTTTTCATAGTCTTGATAGCAAAGAATCTATGAGGTATTTGTACCTCTTGCATATGGATCTATTTGGTCCCAACTGTCACAACCCGCATTTCCTCAACGAGTACCTCGTATCAGAGTAAGAGGAACTATGGGTTATGATGCCACGTCGTACAGGGGATAACTGCACACGCTCAGGCAACCCTTGACGCTTACTTTATGAGTTGAAATTCAACAGTTAAATGCAAGAAAACCTTTAGATTTAATGGCCGTATCCCTCGTCCTTAGGTATCAAAAACTGTATTTGTACGCGGCGGAAATACTTTGTTTATTTATGACGATCTCCTATATGCAGTCTATAGTGATACTACTATAAGAAATCATCTTTGTTTATGTCATTTGGAAAATACGTGTTTGGTAACCAAAACATGTTATGTATGGATACAATAATAGGTTTTTTTTAGCTTACAAATACCTAATGCAACCTACCATAAATCCGTCTCAAGGGCAAGAAGACATCATCGCATCCAAATGAGTCACATTAGCACTCTATTATTCATATATCACAAGTAAAGAAAGCCACCAATGGGCGCCAACAAGCTGACACGAACCCATTGGGGCATATGTATGTCTGTACAACAAAGAAAAGAACTACCTCGCTCAGTAAGCTCGGCTAGCTCCCAAGAAATGCCACCAACAAACCTAGCCGCTCAACCGGCTACAACCTGCACCTGAGGCATTCAAGAAAGAATACCTCAGCAATCCTCGAAGATACAATAAAAAGAAGAGCAGCTTGTTTATACAATATCATGAAGGGGCTTACCGACCCCGTAGCAATGTTTCATATAAGTAAAACGAGTGAATAAAACAAGTGGAAAACGCACCAAAACACATGCCAAACGCACCAAGTGCGTACAAGTTTCATCAAGTCCTGCTCAACCCGCAGGAGCTAAAGGCAAAACACATGCCCATTCCATCATCCTTAGTACAAGAAACAACTCTACGAGTGAAACATAAGCAGCGGTTACATGCGATTCAGCAAGGGTCTTTTGGTGGCAGCCCTAAAGTGGAACGCACCAAAAAAAGCCATCCCAAATCGGGGCAAAATGGTGCTCTACACCACAAATCCAAACCCGGTGGCCACAAAGGCTTAACCCACACCACCCCTTACCAAATCCGCACACACACGCTTCTGCCATAGTTCACATTTTGCCTCGCAAAACTCACCATAAACGAACCTACGCTTCACACCACAAGCAAATCTCACCATAACCCAAGTACACACATTCCCTTCCTTCATCCTCACACATGACGACAAATTACCAACGTAGAGTTTGATGAACTTCATCACATGATATAGTTGATTAACGTAATTACATAAATTACATGTTTGGAACAAGAATCACATGCTTTTGATCAAGGAAGAATCACATATAGTAGAAAGGCTACATGAACATGAAGCAACTTAGCTACATGAATCACATGAACAAGAGAACTACATGAATTAACCTAGCATAGACTTGATAACTAAACAAAACTAAGCATGGAAGATCAAAGTCATTCAGCATAGGGAAATTCAAGAGCATAATAAGGCTAGTGAGGAAGAACCTAAAACAAGAAGAACAAGCTAGGAAAAGTGAAAGAGAAACTAGCTATTTTACACAATCACAAACAAGAAAGAAGATTGGCAAGGGTGAAGAACACCGCTTGCCTGAACCGAGACGATGCCGCGATGGCTGCTCCTCTCTTTCCTTGCCTTGCTGTAGCCCTTGCTCCCTAGAGTTCCTTTTGGAATGAGGAAGAAGATGAAGAGAAGGTGAAGTGAGGAGGAGAAAACCTGTTTCGGCCTTATTTCCTCCAGAACAGAGCTGAACCGTTAGATGCAGAACCAAGGAAATAAACGGCACAAAAAAACTGGAAAAAGTCGATTTTCGGGCCGGTCACGCCCTGTGTCACGCCCGTGACACAGGGCGTGTACCTTAAGCGGCGCAGAAAGTCGGCAAATCCAAGTTTATCCACACGGTACACGGCCGGGTACACGCCCGTGACGGGTCGGTCACGCCCGTGACCTCGGGCGTGTAGCCCGTGTCTCGACACCTCGTCGACACAAAGTGTCGACACTCAACACAGCTGGACACGCCCTGTGACACGCCCGTGTCACAGGCCGTGTCCCCGCTCTCGACAACCGACACTCGACACTCCACATTCGACACTCGACACAGCTTGACACGCCCTGTGACACGCCTGTGTCACAGGCCGTGTCCCCTCTCTCGACACCCGACACTCGACACGCGATACTCGACACTAGACACTCGACACTGCGGGACACGGCCCGTGACACGCCCGTGTCACGGGGCGTGTACCCCATTCGTCGAGCTCAACTCGACACAAGAAAATTCGTCGAGTCAAGGAGGTCACGCCCAGGTCACGCCCTGGGTCACGCCCCGACACGCCCGTGTCGGGGCTCGTGTCACGCACAAAAATGACTATTTTTCCCTGTTTTGAAAAATGTTTCTGTGTCGTCCTAGACCATTTTTGCCTTAAGCACTTTTTACCCTTTTTTGTTTCCTGTACCAGCAACTCATTTTGAGCGACATTTCCCGGGCGCGAAAAAGTGCAAACATTCCCTAAGAGGCCTCACCGAGTCACCAATTTGGACTCCAGTTTGCTGGGGAATCGTGCAACTCGGCTACCAAAAAGACACTCGCAAGCCCGCGGGAAAAACCATGCTCGAACAACGGTCAAAACCAACGTAACGCCCATCAAGCGTACGCAATCAAAAATCCGGGGTGTTACACTATGCCAGTTCATAGTCTAGGTAGGAAAGTCTATACTTTTGTGGTAGTAGATGACTATTCTAGATTTACATGGTTTTTCTTTTTGAGGCAGAAATCTGAAACCCCTACTGTCTTTAATAACTTTGTTAAACAAATTCAGAATGAATTTAACAATTTAGTGGTCAAAATCAGAAGTGACCATGGAACTGAATTTCAGTCTGAGTGTATGACAAGGTTTTGTGAAGAACTAGGGATTCATCAGGAATTCTCCTCACCTAGAACACCTCAGCAAAATGAAATTGCTGAAAGAAAGAATAGAACTCTTATTGAGGCTGGTAGAACTCTACTAAGTTACACTTCACTCGCAGAATATTTCTGGGCTGAGGTAGTAAATACTGCTTGTCATGTTCTCAATAGAGCATCTATAACTAAGAACCACAAAAAGACTCCCTATGAGATTATGAAGGGCAGAAAACCAAACATATCCTACTTTAGGATCTTTGGTAGCAGGTGTTATGTGCTTAACACTAGCAAGTCTCACCTAACTAAGTTTGCTGCCAAATCCAAAGATGGAATATTTGTTGGGTACAACAATAACAGTAAGGCATATAGGGTCTGCAACTTGACTACACAAGTTATAGAAGAATCTGTTCATGTAGTGTTTGATGAATCGGAGCTAATTAACTGTGAGTTGTCTAGCAATCCTTGTAGCTCAACATGTTTAAAAGAAAAGTTGGACATGCTGACCATTAAGGAATACCAAACTGCAAGGCAGGATGTGGAAAATGATGGTTGCTGTTCAGGGGGAGTACAAGGTCCACAAGCTGACATTGAAGACAATGAAGTTCAGCATGGTGGAGAAATTGAAGAAGTTCAAATTGCTGATAGAATGCCTCCAGCAATAAGGAATCTAAAGGATCATCCAGCACACCAAATCATTGGTGATCCCAGACATGGTGTGCAAACCAAGAGCAAACACATGAACACAGTGCTTTGCTCAAGTTTCATGTCATAGTTGGAACCAAAGAGATTTGAAGAAGCCATACAAGACTCCAACTGGATTGATGTAATGCAGGAGGAGCTGAATCAATTCAGAAGGTGTAAAGTATGGGAGCTGGTTCCAAAACCAAAGGATCATAATATTATTGAGACAAAGTGGATCTACAGGAACAAATTAGATGAAAATGACATAATAGTGAAGAACAAAGCAAGACTAGTTGCCAAAGGTTATAAATAGGAAGAGGGAATTGACTTTGATCAGACATTTGCCCCAGTGGCAAGGTTGGAAGCAATAAGGCTATTCCTTGTCTTTGCTGCTTTCCAAGGTTTCAAAGTATACCAAATGGATATCAAGTCAACTTTACTAAATGGTATTTTGAAAGAAGAAGTCTATGTTCATCAGCCCTCAGGTTTTGTTGATCCACTTTATCTTTATTATGTTTATAGACTTAAGAAAGCCTTATATGATTTGAAACAAGCCCCTAGGGCTTGGTATGAAACATTGTCTACTTTCCTCATTGAAAATAAATTTTCAAGGGGGAAAATAGACAAGATTCTATTCCTTAGGGAGTCAAAGGGCAAGATGATCCTAGTACAGATTTATGTTGATGAAATAATCTTTGGATCTACAAAAAACAACCTTTGTAGGAAGTTTGCAAAACTTATGCAAGGGAAGTTTGAGATGAGCAGTATGGGTGAGCTCAAATTCTTCTTGGGACTCCAAGTAAGACAGACTGATGATGGCTTGTCCATATCACAGTCTAAGTTCACTAATGAGTTAATTAAGAAATATGGTATGGAGTCATCCACCACCATGAGAACTCCAATGAGGACAAGTATGCCTTTAGGCAAAGATGATGCAGGAAAACCTGTAGATGAGTCTTTGTATAGAGGGATAATTGGCTCCCTCCTATACTTATCTGTCAGTAGACCAAACATTATGCATGCTACATGTGTTTGTGCTAGGTACCAAGCAAGCACTAAAGAATCTCATTATACTGCAGTTAAAAGAATATTGAGATATCTTAAGGGCATACCTAATCTTGGTCTTTGGTACCCTAAGAATAGAGACTTTCTACTGACTGGTTTTTCAGATGCAGACTTTGTAGGTTGCAAAGAAGATAGAAAGAGCACCACTGACACATGTTAGTTTCTAGGTGATAGATTGGTGTCATGGAGCAGTAAGAAGCAGACAAGTGTGACAATTTCCACTGCAGAATCTGAGTATATTGCTGCAGGCAGCTGCTGTGCTCAGCTTTTATGAATTCAACATCAAATTGAAGACTATGGTCTCAAGGTAAGTAGAACTCCACTATTTTGTGATTCTACAAGTGCTATTTCTATTGCTAAAAATCCTGCATCACATAGCAGAACAAAGCATGTAGAAATTAGACTTCGCTTCATTAGAGAGCATGTTGAAAAAGAAGATATTTGTTTGTAATTTGTCACCATAAGTAATCAAATTACTGACATGTTTACTAAACCACTAGATGAAACTAAATTCAATTATTTTAAAATTGAATTAGGCATGTTAAACCTAGAGTAACTTGGTAAATCGGGCTAAGTAATTCAATGTTGACATATAGTAGTTTATGTCGACACAAAAGGAAATCTGTGTCGACATATAGTAGTTTGTGTCGACACTTAAGCTAAGTTGTGTCGACACAACAAAATAGTGGTGAGATAGTGGTGTTGACACTCAGAGATTGGCGTCAACACATAGAAGTTCTATCATTTAGATAGTTGTGTCGACACATACAGATGTCTGTGTCGACACACATAAATTAGAGTCGACTATTAGAAGTCTATGTCGACACATAGTATTGTCTGACTCTGTCGAGACATTAGAAGTCTGTGTCGACACAATCTTTATTGTGTCGACACATTAAGTATCTATTATCCCGTCTTTTGACATTCTGTGTTGACAAACATATAAATAGGTCACAGAACAACTTTGTCGACTAAGCTCTCAACATTTTCGAGACCAAATCTTTGAGTCGACAAACCTTCATCTCTCTTCTCCTCAAATTTCTCGTCACTAATGGCGCCAAAGTTGGAGAACAACATCACGAAGGCTATGAGTTAGTTCGCAATGCTTTTGACAGTGTAGTGTCTGAAATTAGAGATGTGATAACCCTAATCCAAGAAAATGGTTTAGAATATCTAGTTTACGAACCTACCAAGATCTGGAAGACAAAAATTCTTGAATTCTATACAAAAGCAACCTTGAATTCAACCAGATTGAAGATTAAGTCATCAATTCAAGGAAGCAAGGTGAAACTTACCCAAAAGCGTCTGAGGAAGACACTCTAATTGCCCAGGACTCAGGAAGATGATGAAGTCACATCTTCAATGACAAAAGAAGCTCTTCAATGGTGTGGCCTGGATCCCACCACTAAGATTGAATCATCAATGCAAAGAAAGGGGATGAACTCCCATGGAAAGTTTCTCTCAGAGATAATGGGAAAAGTAATTCTCTGCAAACCAGGAGGACATGATAGGATCTCAGCCTATATGTTCAGCTTGATGAGCAGAGTCATTTTCAGAATAAAAACTAACTGCTCTGCAGTGATTTTTAACAAGATCAAGGAAAGCCTGAAGAAACCTAATCTAGGTAGAATACTGAGTCTGTATCTGGCAACAAATATTCATGAAGTGCTAAACCACACAATTGGATCTAGAATAAACTACATGAGACGGATGGATATGAAAATATTATCAAGGTGGGAAAGAGTTCTGACAAAGGATGGTTCTACACCATAGAAAAAACCACAACAGAAAAAGAAACAGACAACACCCAGGAAACCTGAATCTTCTAGTGATTCAGAAGAACAAGTAATCTTCAGTTCAGATGAAGACCAACAAGAATCTACAAGGAAATCATCTGCTCCTAAGAATGTAGATGATAGTCAGATGTAGGGGGAGTATATTCCAGAAAGCACCATCCTACTGGATCCAGTTCAGGATGTGCCTCCTCTAAGGGAAGCCAATGAACTTTCACCAGCTCAACAAGAGGTCTTGCGTCCAGAAAGTGCTCCTGAGAAAGAGAAAGCTGCATTAGAGAGTGAAACAGCCACTCAAGCTATTCTTGAGGTAATAAATGATATTAATAACATTATACTAGATACTGAGCCAGATACACTAACTGTGCTTCTAACTGATATTGAACAAACACACCATGACAACATCCTTGCACAGGATGTATCAATGGATAATACATCTACATTAGATGATACTCCTGAAAGATATAGTACCTAAACACCTAGAGGGGGGGGGGGTGAATAGGTGACCAAATTCTTTTTAAAACTTTAATGGCAGCAATCAGTTATATCACAGAATCTATACTACTTTTGCACAGCAATCACACAAGCATTCACAATCACAGCACAATCACAGCAGACACAGAGTTTTATAGTGGTTCCCCAAGCATTGGGTACATCCACTTTCCCCCTTCGCCTATCTAGCAGTGTACTAGATTCGGCCAAACTTCACCACTGTCTCAGAACCCAAACTGGTTCCTACACCTCAGGCCCAAGGCCCTACAACTCAGCTTTATCCCAAAGCCTACACTCAGCCACAAAGGCCTACACTCAGGCACAAAGGCCTACACTCAGCCAACAAGGCCTACACTCAGAGATTTCAATCTCCTACACTCAGGCTCTCAAGCCCTACCCTCAGCCTTTATAATTACAGGCTTACAATTCACTCAGATCCAAAGGATCCTACAAGATAAAAATGTTTATAGAAATAATAACTCAACAACTCAGAAACAAGAGAGGGGAGTTGAGAGTTTCTTGATGAGTTCTTGGAAGAACTCAGCTGGATTCAATCTGACTTAGCTTTCTTCAAAGCTTCTTGAAAGTAGAACTGAATAAGACTGATTTCTTCTGCAGTTGATCCTTGACCTCTTCTTCTTAAGATCCAGAATGAATCTGAATCCTTCTTCTCAGCCTAGTTCCAATGGCTGATTTCTTGGATGGAGCCCTCTCTCTCTCCAACTTCTTAGATCTACACTTGGACAGCTAAATCTTCTTGTCTTGATACTTGATCAATAACTCTGTGAACCACTTGTTGAATTACTTCAACTACTACTTGAACAACAATCTGAACAACAGTTTCTGTAGACTGTATGAGCCTATTTATAGGCCTTCTTCATGGTAACCGGCTGGTCCGGTCCATAACTGAATTCTGACATCTATGATAGGTGCTGTAGACCGGCTGGAACGGCAGCTGTCTGAAAGTGTCGAGACTTTCTGTCTTTAAGTGTCGACACTTATAGACCAAGTGTCGACACAAGTTGTGTAAGTGTCGACACAAGTCTACAAGGTGTCGACACAACTCCTTGTGTTGTAGATTCTATGTCTCGACACAGTTTCTTCTGCATGTGTCGACACTGAAATTGAGTGTCGACACAAGTACTTGATCTTCTATCTTTTGCTGAATTCTTCTAAGTGTCGACACATCTCCTTTGTGTCGACACAACTTCTTGTGTTGAATCTGTTAAGTGTCGACACTGCTTCTTGGTGTCGACACATAGTCTTCTATGTTGATACTTGCTGAGTGTCGACACAGCTCCTTGTGTCGACACTTAATTCTTCTGTTGAGACTGCAGCTGAGTGTCGACACATTCCCTTAGTGTCGACACTTGTACTTAGAATAATTTGATCTTTCTGTTCTTTGCTAAGTGTCGACACAGCTCCATGTGTCGACACTTTCTTCAAGTGTAGAGTCTTCAGCTGAGTGTCGACACATTGTTCTAGGTGTCGACACTTACTTCATGTTTTGACTCTTCTGTTGAGTGTTGACACATTGTTCTGAGTGTCGACACTTACTTCAAGTGCTGACTCTTCTGTTGAGTGTCGACACATTGTTCTTGGTGTCGACACTTTAACGTAGTCTCTGCTGACTTTTGCTGAGTGTCGACACATCTCCAAGTGTCGACACTTTCTGGTGTAGACACAGCTTCACTGGGTGTCGACACAGCTCCTTGTGTCGACACTTTCTGTCTGCACTTTTCTTCATTGAGTGGTGTCGACTCTGCATCGCAGGTATCGACACAATGACTCCAAGTGTCGACACTGCTTGTCTGGGTGTCGACACAAGTCTTCTTAAGTGTCGACACTTTCCCTCTGGGTGTCGACACATGGACTTAGAAATTTTTGCTTCAGTCCTGCAAATACTTAACCTGCACAAGTAACTCAAAAACACATCAAATACATTTTGATGTATATCATTGAGTTGGGTGAGGCTTCTTCAAATCAGGTACATTTAAACCAATGTACCCAACAATCTCCCCCTATTTGGAGAAGTCATAACCCTTAGTCAATGATATACACCATTCATAATTAAAATTACAAAATGATGTAAAGCAGGATAATGTACAACAGGGTAAACATAAACATGTATCAATTTCACATGTATACAAATTCATCATTACAGAACAAATAAGAAATAGACATAAACATATTCACAAAACACACATGAAATATATTAATCATATATTGTTCTAATATCTGTCTTATACATCTTCAGAAGTTCACTAAATGTTTTCCATCCAAAAGATTACAAAATAAACTTCAAGAAAATCTAAATCTATTTTTGTTCTGGCTCCTTAATCACTATGCCTTTGCCAGCTTGAACCTTAGCTTGGACAGGAGCATCAGCAACATCAGCATCAGCAGGCTTCTTGCCTTTCAGATCTTTCTTCTTAAGCTCTTCAGCTTTGATCTTCTGTCTTTCAAAATAATGGTATGGCTTTGGAAAGTACTTGCTAGGCTCCTGAGCTGTAGGAGGTAGCTTTCCCATCTTTGCCTTCCTTCTGTATTGGACTATTGCCTCCTGTCTGGTCTCATGTTTTCTCCATTCAGCCTCAGAGAACCATTTGTTCCTGTCTTGAATGTTATCCTTGGCAGCTTTCCAGGCAGTTAATATAATGTTCCTAGAGGTAGGGCTCCACTGCTAAAAGTCTGGTCTTTGCTCAGCTTGTTCCCTAAACCTCTTCTTTGACAATCTTGTCTCTTCTTCTTTCTGTAATGCCTCTTGCATGTCTTCAGATAAAGGATGAACAACCTTTTCAATAATCACATTGTCCTTGCCCCCAGGTGGGCTGTACATGGACTGTACATCAGCATGCACCATTTCAAAATCTGGAGGAGGATTAATGACTTGAGCTACTTCTGGTTGCTCTCCTCCTAGATATGCAGGGTTAATTTCAGATTCAGCAACATCATTGTCATCACACAGAGGAGGATATCCAAGTGTAGCTCTGATAGAATTTGATATCCACTTAGCATGGTCAGAGCTTGCCTTGACTAACACTCTCTCCCCCTTTATGACTTCTCTAGCCATGTGATCTCTGACATCATCCTTCTGAAATCTTATTTGATTATCCAAGTATCTGACTCCATCTTTAAAGAAAGGTTTGAGATTTTGAAGTTGTTCAGATATGTCCTTCTGGGAGGCTTGGATAGCAGTCTTAACAGCAGAGATTTCTTCTTGAAATGCGTTGTCAAAATCAGCTTTAATAGTAGCAGTGGAAGTAGAAGGTTCAGCAGCCTTGTTCTTTAACTCAGTGACAATAGCATTATGGGAAGCAGTAAGATTGTCATTCATCCTTAGCTGATTTTCAAGTACATACCCTTGCTTCAATGCTATGTCATCTACTTGTGCTTTGATCTTCTCTTGGTGTGTTGCCAAGTACACCACTGCATTTCCACCCTTGTGGAAACAATCTGTCATCTCTTTCTTGTTAAGGTTCATTTCAAACCTTATAGACTTGATATCCTGGGCCAGATCAAATTGCAAAGATTTCTGCCCTTCATCTACATAAGTCTCTCCTTTCTTTGTTCATCCAGTTTTATCTGCAGTGCAACCATTAAAGCACTATAATCAACAGTTGGAGCTTGCTGAACTATAGGCTGTGGTGCAATAGATTGTAAAGCCTTCTTATAACTTTGGCTTCTTCTTTTGAATATATAGAGTTTCTTTTGCTTAGCCCTAGTAGCCTCCTCATCTTCAGATTCTGAGGAGCTGGCTATGTCAACCCTCTCCTTAGGGCTAGGGGGCCTCTCTTTCTGCACTTCAGGTGCCTTCTCAGTTTCCTGCCTTACAGGCTCTTCCATAATGTGCATTTGCTCCCCCTCAGCAGCAGCATTCTCTTTCTCAGCAGCATCCTTGTCCATGTCAAAATCTTGTTGGTCTAGATTTAGGAATAAATCTTCCTTGGTGTATTCTTGTGGTGAAGGAGCTGGAGTAATTATGGGCTCTTCAACCACTGGATCAGGAACCACTTCTAGTATAGCAGATATGTCTTCTCTAACAGCATCTGGAACTTGACTATTCAGCTGAGTTTGCTGATGATCATCAGACAAATCAGCATCTTCTATAAGAAATTCTAAAGTATTTAGGTCAGTGAGTACCTCTAGTATGGTGTTGGTGGCTTGTTCACTCTCCAGTGTAGTGGGTTCTTCTACAACTGGAAGCTCCCCTTGGCTGTGATCCTTGTTGATGGGGCTAGCTTGAGGTAGCTCCCCTGGATCTCAACAACCTCTTGAGGAGCAGAAAATTTCACTGCAGGCTCTTCCTCTTGCTCATCTGGAGTGAAGACAACCTGTTCTTCACTTGCAGAACTGCTAGTGGACTCTTGTGCCACTGGAGCAGTCTTCCTTTTCTTCTTGGGAGAAATCTCTTTCTCAGAAACTGTCTTCTCAGGGGTTGGCATTTCCTTTGACAACACCCTGTCCCATCTAGAAAAGATCCTCAGATCCATCCTTCTCATATGATTTATCTTGCTTCCTGCAGCTTGTTGCATTACCTCTGGTATGGCACCAGCTAGGTATAGACTTATAATTCTGCCCAGGTTGGGCTTCTTCAAGCTTTCCTTAATCTTATCATAAACTACCATAGTCCAGTCAGTTTTGAGAGTGAAGATTATCCTTGTCATTATCCCAAACATATAGGCAGACACTCTATCATGCCCTCCTGGCTTACTGAGTAAGACCTTACCAACAATTTCTGAAAGAAATTTTCCTTGATTGTTCATGCCTTTCCTGTTGAAAACAGAACCTATCTTCATCTTGGAATCAAGTCCACACCAAGGTTAGAGCTTCCCTGGTCTTTGTAGCAGTAATCTCATCTTCTTCTTGAGTCCTTGGTAGCTGGAGAATCTTCCTCAGACTTTTAGGGGATACCTTGACCTTCTCACCATGAATCCTGGATTTGATTTTGTATCCAGATTCATCCACCTTGGCTCCATTGAGGAATTCGAGTACCTCTTTCTTCCATATCTTTGTAGGTTCAGAAACTAAATATTCTAACCCAGAATTGGCAACTAGGGTTACGACCGCCTGGATTTCTTGATCAGCATCAGTGAAAGCGTCACGCACCAGCTCATATCCTTCGTTGACGTTCTCCTCTAGCTTAGGCTCCATTAGGGTTTGTAGAATTTGTCTTGAGAGAAGAGAGGTGTCGACACAGAAGCTTGATCTCGAAACTTTGAAAGCGTGTCGACAAACAAAGACAAAGCCCTATTTATACCTTTATGATTTTGAAGATGAACAGGCGGGACAGCTAACTTAAAATGTGTCGACACTGGCAATAAGTGTCGACACGGACTTATAATGTCTCGACACATATGTGTCGACACAAGTTTAGTCAACAGATTTTATGTGTCGACACTTGTTTATGTGTCGACACCACATAACTCGACACATTGTCGAGACTTTACTTAGAAAATTCTGAGTAAATACTAAGTGTCGACACCACATTGGATGTGTCGACACCTACTTGACATGTGTCGACACTAACATTCTGAAGTGTCGACACCAACTTCCTAGATGTGTCGACACCTTTTTCCTGAAGTGTCGACACCATTTTTCTGTGTCGACATAGACTTGTCTATGTGTCGACAACTTTTTACTTAGCCAATTTCAATTCTGTAAACTTACTCTAAGTTTATCATTCCTAGTTCAATTTTGAATCTATTGAACTTAGCTTCTTCTAGGGGCTTAGTAAACATATCAGCTACTTGATTATCAGTTTTAACATATTCTAGTAAAATATCTTCTCTTTCTACATGCTCCCTAAGAAAATGATATTTAATTTCAATATGTTTAGTTCTACTATGAGATACAGGATTATTAGCTATTGAAATAGCACTTGTAGAATCACAGAAGAGTGGAGTTCTACTTACCTGAAATCCATAGTCCTCTAGCTGATGTTGTATCCACAGAAGTTGAGCACAGCAACTTCCTGCAGCCACATACTCTGACTCTGCAGTGGAGATAGCCACACTGGTTTGCTTTTTGCTACTCCATGAAATTAGTCTCCCACCTAGGAATTGACAGGTTCCAGTAGTGCTTTTTCTATCTTCTTTGCATCCTGCAAAGTCTGCATCTGAATAACCTGTTAGATCAAAATCTCCATTCCTAGGGTACCAGAGGCGTAGATAGGGAGTGCCCTTTAGATATCTCAATATTCTTTTGACTGCTGTCAAATGAGACTCTTTAGGGCAGGCTTGATACCTTGCACAGACACATGTAGCATACATGATATCTGGTCTACTAGCAGTCAAGTATAATAGGGAGCCAACTATCCCTCTATACAAGGTTTCATCTACAGGTTTTCCTGGATCATCCTTGCTAAGAGACATACTTGACCCCATAGGAGTCTTCATGGTACTGGATGAATCCATACCATACTTCCTTATGAGTTCTAGGGTGAACTTGGACTAACATATGGATAAACCACTTTCAGTCTGTTTAACTTGGAGACCCAAGAAAAACTTCAGCTCTCCCATACTACTCATCTCAAATTGACCTTGCATAAGTTTTGCAAACTTTTTGCAAAGGCTGCTTTCAGTAGACCCAAATATAATGTCATCTACATATATTTGGACTAGTATAACTTTGCCTCTAGATACCCTAAGGAATAGAGTCTTATCTATTTTCCCCCTTGAGAACTTGTTCTCAATGAGGAAACTAGATTGGGTTTCATGCCAGGCCCTAGGGGCTTGCTTTAACCCATATAAAGCTTTCCTAAGTCTATAGACATGATGAGGTAGAGTTGGATCAACAAAACCTGAAGGCTGTTCCACATAGACTTCTTCCTTAAGATTACCATTTAGGAATGCTGACTTGACATCCATTTGGTAAACCTTGAATCCTTGATAGGTTGCATAGGCCAAGAACATCCTTATGGCTTCCAGTCTGGCTACTGGAGCAAAGGTTTGATCAAAATCAATACCTTCTTCTTGCCTATATCCTTTAGCAACCAATCTTGCTTTATTCTTAATGATGACCCCTTGTTCATCCATCTTATTCCTGTAGATCCACTTGGTTCCTATTATATTGTGGTCTTTAGGTTTAGGAACAAGTTCCCAGACCTTGCACCTCTTGAACTGATTAAGCTCTTCTTGCATTGCTTCAGTCCATTGTGGATCTTGTATTGCTTCTTCAAACTTCTTAGGTTCAACTTGAGATAGAAAACTGGAGTAGATTGCTGCATTTATGTTTCTGCTCCTGGTTTGTACTCCTTGTCTTGGATCTCCAATAATCTGCTCTACTGGATGATCTCTAAGATGCCTATTGGCTGGAGGCATCCTAACTTCTGGTTGAACCTCTTCAGCATCTCCATCATGCTGTACTCCTTGTATTTCTTCAGTAATTGGCACATGTAGTTCTCCCCCTGGACAACAGCTACTGTCCTCTACTTGCTGTCTTGCAGCAGGTACTTCTTCTATATTAAGCTTGTCCATTTTCTTTGTTAAACCTGTGGGGCTGCATACACTACTAGACAACTCATTGTTAATAAGTTTAGTCTCATCAAATACTACATGCATAGATTCTTCTACAACTTGTGTAGACAAGTTGTAGACTCTATAAGCCTTACTGTTATTGCTGTACCCAACAAAAATTCCCTCTTGGGACTTGACAGCAAACTTGGTCAAGTAAGACTTCCCATTGTTAAGTATGAGGCATTTGCAACCAAAGATCCTGAAATAGGATGGGTTTGGTTTCCTTCCTTTCACAACTTCATAGGGGGTCTTGTTGAGGCCTTTAGTGATGGTAGCCCTATTTATAACATGGCATGCAGTGTTAACTGCTTCAGCCCAGAAATACTCTGGCAGTGATGTATCACTTAATAGGGTTCTACCAGCCTCTATCAAGGTTCTATTCTTCCTCTCAGCAATGCCATTTTGCTGAGGTGTTCTAGGTGAAGAGAATTCTTGAAATATCCCAAATTTTTCACATAGTTTTGTCATACTTTCAGACTGAAATTCAGTACCATGGTCACTTCTAATTTTGACCACTGTACTGTCTAGTTCATTCTGAATTTGCTTGACAAAGCTATGGAAGACACTAGGTGTTTCAGATTTCTGTCTTAAGAAGAACACCCAGGAAAACCTTGAGTTGTCATCTACAACTACAAAGGTACAGACCTTCCTACCTAAGCTGTGAACTGGCATTGGACCAAAGAGATCCATATGCAAGAGGTATAAACACCTCACAGCATCTTTGTTGTCTATGCTTCTAAAGGTGGATTTAGTCTGCTTGCCCTTTTGACAAACTGAGCAAATACCATCTTTAAAACACTTAACTTGAGGACCATTCCTCACTAACTCTTTGCTAAAGAGTTTGCTAATAGTCTTGTAGTTAAGATGGGCAAGCCTCTTGTGCCATTTGACACAATGAGAGACTGTCTCATCAGCTACAAGACACACTGGAGAACCATTGTTCTCAACCATAATGTCTAGGCAGTAGACATTCCTCTTCCTATAACCTGTCAAAATGATCTCTTGATCACTTGACCTCTTGATATGACAACCATTTTTAACAAATGAGATGTCATACCCTACATCACTTAATTGACTTATACTTATTAGGTTGTGTTTCAACCCTTTAACATAAGCCACTTGAGTAATGGTAACCAAGTTAGTATAAATGTTACCAAATCCTTTGATGATTCCTTTTTCAGAACCACCAAAGGTGACTTTTGGACCATCTTTTATTGGAATGTAGTCCTTTAGTAATCCTCTAGTTTCAGTCATATGTCTGGAACATCCACTGTCCAAGTACCATGTTGGGGTATGACCACTTGGACTCACCTGCAAAACAGATTAATGAACCTTAGAACCCAAAGAATTCTTGGGTCCTTGGTACTTGTTAGTTTGCAATCTGATAAAGCTACCTACTGGCTTTCCAACAGGTAGTTTGGTACTCATTTTGGCACTAGCATTATGCCAACAGTCCACTGCAAAATGGCCAACTTTGCCACAACACCAACATTCAAACTTATTGTACCTTTGCTTAGGTACTGTCTTTGCTGTCTTATCTACAACAGACTTGTTGAATGTTGGGGCTTTGCCCTTGGACTTGGACTTGGACTGCTCAGTCCTTGCAGGTCTAATAAAACCCAGTCCAGCCTTGCCTTTATGATGAACAAATTCATCAATTAAAGGTAGTACTGACTTAGGTTTAGAAAACCTAGCAACAAGCTCTCTCTCTTTCTGAAGATTAATCTCCAGACTCTTGATTTGATCATTCTTAAAGGTGATAGTCCCCATCTGAATCACTGTTATGTGTTTCAGCCTGGCTATCTCATTAAGCTTTTGATCAAATAGCTTCTCAGAATCTGTTACAGCAGCTTTTAGATCAGCAATTTCCTTTGCCTGACTTTTGGCTAGGGACTTGCTTTTCTTGTAAGCTTGCAACAGTACTTTATATTCATCTATAAGCTGATGAATATCATCCTCAGACTCAGATACATTCTCATCACTTGATGATGATGAATCTGATTCTGTACTGGAACAAGAAACTGAACTTAGAGTTGAACTTTGTACCTTACTGGGTCCTGGCTGCTCCAGGATTTTGTCACTCTCAGTCAATGCCATCAGTCCTTGGCACTGACAGTCTTCTTGTTCATAAATAGACTCCATTATCTGCATGAATTCTTCTTCTTCTTCTTCAGCAAACAGCCCTATGTATGCCTCAGCATCAGACTCAGTTTCTGAAGAGATATCTGATAGAGTCTTCTCTTTCTTGGCTACAAAAGACTTCTCTTTCTTGCCTTTAAAATGAGTCTTTTTCCTGTCAGTAGACTCTTTTCTCTTTTCAGGACAATCTGCAATAACATGGCCTTGTCTATTGCAGCAATAGCACAATATCTTAGACCCAGTTGCCTTGCTAGATTTTATCCTCTTCCTGTCCTTCTTTGAAGCCTTTTTATCCTGATAAAAATCTTCTTTTCCTTTTGAAGTAGAGGGCCTTGTCCTCCACTGTTTCTTCTTCAAGAATTTCTGAAAGTGTCTAGTGAAGGCAGCAAAGTCTTCATCACTTTCACTGCTTTCAGATTTTGTGCTGACTGACTCATCTGACTCTGATTCAACTATCTCTAGAGGTGGAGTTGATGACTTATTACTGCACTTTCTGGAGGCTTCTATCTTGAAGGCTACTGTTCTTTCCTTGTGTTCAGTTCTTGTTTATTTCTCCTCCTCTTTCCTCACTGTCAATTGCATTTCATAAGACAATAACTTGCCAAACAGTGTAGGTGGAGGAATTTCTCCCAACTTAGCCATTTCTCTAATGGCACAAATCTTTGTGTCCCAATCTTTAGTTAGGGACCTTAGGAACTTGTCATTTAGTTCATAATTGCTGAACTCTCTTCCATAAGACATGAGTTCATTCACTATTCTGTAGAACTTCTTATAGCACTCAGTTATGCTATCACCCTTTCCTTGTCTAAAAATTTCATACTCCTGATTTAGCAAGGATTTTCTATCTTGTCTAACTTCTTCAGAACCCTCCATATACACAATAAGAGTGTCCCACATCTCTTTGACTGTCTTACAGTGTATAAGATTCTGGAATATTGCATCATCTATGGCACTCACTATAATGTTTTGTGCCCTTTTGTCCATGGTGGCTAGGACAATCTCATCCTTAGTCATTTCAGAGAAATCCTTTGGGGTTCTCTGATTTGCATCTAGAACTGATATCTTCATGGGCACATATGGCCCCTCTTTTACTGTGATGTAGATCCTAGGGTCTGAGGCTTCCATAAACAGCCTTACCCTTTCCTTCCAGATCCCAAAGATCTCTTTCCTGCATATGGGTAATTTCATGGAACCCAATTCCTTGTGATTTTCAGAGGAACCCATGGTTCTTGATTTTCTTGAATCTGTAATTCACTTAAATTGAATCTGCCAATCAGGATCTCCTTAGACTGTTAGTCCTTTTTAAGGAACCTCCCTCTGATACCACTTGAAAGATATAGTACCTAAACACCTAGAGGGGGGGGGGGGGTGAATAGGTGACCAAATTCTTTTTAAAACTTTAATGGCAGCAATCAGTTATATCACAGAATCTATACTACTTTTGCACAGCAATCACACAAGCATTCACAATCACATCACAATCACAGCAGACACAGAGTTTTATAGTGGTTCCCCAAGCATTGGGTACATCCACTTTCCCCCTTCGCCTATCTAGCAGTGTACTAGATTCGGCCAAACTTCACCACTGTCTCAGAACCCAAACTGGTTCCTACACCTCAGGCCCAAGGCCCTACAACTCAGCTTTATCCCAAAGCCTACACTCAGCTACAAAGGCCTACACTCAGCCAACAAGGCCTACACTCAGCCAACAAGGCCTACACTCAGATATTTCAATCTCCTACACTCAGGCTCTCAAGCCCTACCCTCAGCCTTTATAATTACAGGCTTACAATTCACTCAGATCCAAAGGATCCTACAAGATAAAAATGTTTATAGAAATAATAACTCAACAACTCAGAAACAAGAGAGGGGAGTTGAGAGTTTCTTGATGAGTTCTTGGAAGAACTCAGCTGGATTCAATCTGACTTAGCTTTCTTCAAAGCTTCTTGAAAGTAGAACTGAATAAGACTGATTTCTTCTGCAGTTGATCCTTGACCTCTTCTTCTTAAGATCCAGAATGAATCTGAATCCTTCTTCTCAGCCTAGTTCCAATGGCTGATTTCTTGGATGGAGCCCTCTCTCTCTCCAACTTCTTAGATCTGCACTTGGACAGCTAGATCTTCTTGTCTTGATACTTGATCAATAACTCTGTGAACCACTTGTTGAATTACTTCAACTACTACTTGAACAACAATCTGAACAACAGTTTCTGTAGACTGTATGAGCCTATTTATAGGCCTTCTTCATGGTAACCGGCTGGTCCGGTCCATAACTGAATTCTGACATCTCTGACAGGTGCTGTAGACCGGCTGGAACGGCAGCTGTCAAGTCATCCAGTCAATTCTTGAAAGTTCTCTAACTGTCTGAAAGTGTCGAGACTTTCTGTCTTTAAGTGTCGACACTTATAGACCAAGTGTCGACACAAGTTGTGTAAGTGTCGACACAAGTCTACAAGGTGTCGACACAACTCCTTGTGTTGTAGATTCTATGTCTCGACACAGTTTCTTCTGCATGTGTCGACACTGAAACTGAGTGTCGACACAAGTACTTGATCTTCTATCTTTTGCTGAATTCTTCTAAGTGTCGACACATCTCCTTTGTGTCGACACAACTTCTTGTGTTGAATCTGTTAAGTGTCGACACTGCTTCTTGGTGTCGACACATAGTCTTCTATGTTGATACTTGCTGAGTGTCGACACAGCTCCTTGTGTCGACACTTGATTCTTCTGTTGAGACTTCAGCTGAGTGTCGACACATTCTCTTAGTGTTGACACTTGTACTTAGAATAATTTGATCTTTTTGTTCTTTGCTAAGTGTCGACACATCTCCATGTGTCGACACTTTCTTCAAGTGTAGAGTCTTCAGCTGAGTGTCGACACATTATTCTAGGTGTCGACACTTACTTCATGTGTCGACTCTTCTGTTGAGTGTCGACACATTGTTCTGAGTGTCGACATTTACTTCAAGTGCTGACTCTTCTATTGAGTGTCGACACATTGTTCTTGGTGTCGACACTTTAACTTAGTCTCTGTTGACTTTTGCTGAGTGTCGACACATCTCCAAGTGTCGATACTTTCTGGTGTAGACACAGCTTCACTGGGTGTCGACACAGCTCCTTGTGTCGACACTTTCTGTCTGCACTTTTCTTCATTGAGTGTCGACACAGCTCCTTGTGTCGACACTTTCTGTCTGGTGTCGACTCTGCATCCCAGGTGTCGACACAATGACTCCAAGTGTCGACACTGCTTGTCTGGGTGTCGACACAAGTCTTCTTAAGTGTCGACACTTTCCCTCCGGGTGTCGACACATGGACTTAGAAATTTTTGCTTCAGTCCTGCAAATACTTAACCTGCACAAGTAACTCAAAAACACATCAAATACATTTTGATGTATATCATTGAGTTGGGTGAGGCTTCTTCAAATCAGGTACATTTAAACTAATGTACCCAACAACTCCATTAAATGTACAAGATACAAATGTTCCTCCTGTTCAACTGCAACAAGAATTTACTCTTGAAGAATTGTTTCCTGACTTATAAGAAGTAAGAACAGAGGAAGTAGTGCCAAGAACTGAGGGGGAGGAGCCAGAGACAGAAGGGGAGTTACCAAGAACAGATAAGGAGCTGCCCTAAAGTCCAAAGGACACAGTGAATCTTGATAGTTCTTCTGAATCTGATGATGGAGAGGCACTAAGAGCAAAGAAGAGAAAACTGATGGTTTACACGAAGAAAAGCTCAAATTATAAGAAAGCTTTACAGACAGCCTCACAACCCTCAGCTCCAACAGTTGATTTCAGTTCACTGTTGGTTGCTCTGCAAATTAAAATGGATGAGCAAAGAGCAGCCATGGTGAAATATATGGATGAAAGCCATAAGGACCTTCAATTCACTCTAGCTCAAGATATAAAATCAATCAGATTTGAAGTTAACCAGAATAAGATAGAGATGACGGATGGCTTCCATAAAGGAGGTAATGCTGTAGTTTATCTAGCAAAACAGCAACAAGAGGCAAGGGCACAGATTGATGATATAGTGGTCAAGCATGGATATGTCCTAGAAAATCAAATTAGGATGAATGATAATCTCACTGAATCACATAATGTGATTGTTACTGAGTTAAAGAATAATGCAACTGCATTAACTGAGGAAAGGGCTAAAGAGAAGTCTGAGTTTGATAAAAAACTTCAAGAAGATTTAGCCACTTTTCAATCAGCCATTCATGCCTCTCAGAAGATCATATCTGCTCAGCTACAGAAGTTTAAAGCAGATTATATAGAAGGAACCAATTATCTAGTTAATCAGATCAGGTTCCAAAAAGATGACTTAAGAGATCATATTGAGAGAGAAGTCATAAAGGAGGAGAGGGTGATAATCAATGATAGCTCAGAGCATGCCAAATGGATAATAAATGCTGTTAGAGCAACTCTGGGATATCCACCCCTATGTGATGATGATAATACAACTGAGTTAGGTATTCAAGCTGCAGGAATTGAAGGGGGTCAGCAGGAGGTAGCTCAAATCATATACCCCCTTCTAATTTTGAAGGAATTCAACACCTTGTTCAACAGATGTACAGCCCTCCAGAGGCTACTAAGAATGTTATATTTGAGAAAGTGGAAATGTCAGAGGCAGCACTGAATGAAGAGCAAGAAGCTCAACTCTCAATGAAAAGGTTTAGAGAGCAGGCTGAACTAAAGCCTGATTTTGAAAGATGGAGTCCAACCTCCAGAAATATAATACTCACTGCCTGGCAAGCTGTCAAAGACAAAATGCATGATAGAGGCAAGTGGTATTCTGAAGTTGTGTGGAACAAATATCTGCAAAGATAAGATGTTATTCATCAGTTCAGAAGGGATCACAAGGCTGGGAAAATACCTGCTACAGCTGTAGAGCCCAGTAAATACTTTCCCAAGCCTTATCACTATATTGAAAGGCAAAAAGTTAAGGCTGAAGAACTTAAGAAGAAGGATCTCAAATGCAAGAAGCTAGCTGAAGATACTGAAGCACCAGTACAAGCAAGAGTCCAGTCTAGAAAAGGCATAGTGATCAAGGAGCCTGATCAGCCTTAGGATAAATGTACTAGATTTTATAATATTGTAATCTTCAGTTTTAAACTCCATGTAATCTGTTGTCAACAAACTTTTATGAAGTTTAAACAAAATAATGATTCATGCTTATTATGTTTGTATCATATTCTGTGATGATATTATTTACCTGTTTTGTTTATATGTTTCCCTGTCATTGAATGTTTTTATACATCATATTGTTAATTTTATTATAAGTGATGTATATCATTGACTAAGGGTTATGACTTCTCCAAAAAGGGGGAGATTGTTGGGTACATTGTAAAATATGTACCAGATTTGGAGAAACCTCACCTAACTCAATGATATGCATCAAGTTGTATTTGATGTTGTGTTGAGTTATCATGTGCAGGTTAAGTAAACAGAAAGGAAAATTCTCTAAGTACAAGTGTCGACACTTGGGAATGGTTGGGTCGACACCAAGGGCCAGATTGTGTCGACACCCAGAATTTGTGTCGACACACAGAAAATCTGTCGACAACGCTATGTCGATACTAAGGGCCAGATTGTGTCGACATTATCAGTGGTTGTGTCGACACACAGAGAAGCCGTCGACACATTCCAGAATTCTGTCGACAACGACTGTGTCGACACACACCAGAATTCTATCGACACCAACTTTGTCAAGACAAGGAGTGTTTGTGTTGACACACAGGACTTGTGTCGACACATTCCACAAAAGCTGTGTCGAGAAGTAAAAGTGAAGCTGTGTCGACAATAATAAGACTTATGTCGACACATATGAAGTATTCACTCAACATTCTCTGCTGCTGAGTCAAAGTCCAATGAAGGCTGAAGTAATACAATTGGAGACTTGACAGCTGTCATTACTGACATTGTTGTCACATCTGTCATAGGTGTTAGAAGACAGTTTGGAACCGGAACAGCCGGTTACCATGGATGAAGCCTATATATAGATATGTTCTCTCAACAATCAACATACACAATAGATACAGAATAGAGAAAAGTTAATCAAGCTAATCAATTATAATCTCTGAAGGATTGAAAATCGAGAAGAAGAGAAAGAATAGATAGTCAACAGATTGTAGAGAGAGAAAAACAATAAGGTGAGAAGTTCTCATCCAGTGAAGACAAATTTTGAACAGTCTGCCAGAAGAATTCAGATCAAGTCTGAAGAAGAATTCAGATTAATTTCTAAAAGAAGCTGATTGAAGATCAACTCCAACACCAAGAAGATCAACCCTACTTTGTTCAGATTCAAGAAGCTTTGAAAAAAGCTAAGACAGGTTGATCCTTAAGTAATCAGTTCTATCAAGAACTGATCAATAGGCCTTCGACCAATTCTCTCTCCATCTGGTTGAAGATATCATTATCTTTTCATCAATAATTTTTGTAGGATCTATACTAGATTTGAGTGTAGGAGATTTACTTCTCTGAGTTATAAGCCTAAATTATAAAGGCTGAGGTAGGAGAATCTGTTCCCTGAGTTGTAGGCCTGTGAAAGAGGCTGAGGTAGGGCTTTTGCCTGAGTTGTAGGAGTGGGGTGTCACTCTGAGTTATAGGCCTGTCGTAGAGGCTGAGGTAGGGCTTGTGCCTGAGTTGTAGGAGTGTGGATTCACTCTAAGTTGTAGGAACCAGTGTAGGTTCTGAGCTGTAAGATCTGTGGATCTGAGAAGAAGGAAGGAAGTTAGGCCGAATCTAGTACACTGCTAGATAGGCGAATGGGGAAAATGGATGTACCCATCATTTGGGGAACCACTATAAATCTGGTGTGCAATTTGTGAATGCTATGTGTATGTGAATGCTGTGCTGTGTTTTCTGCTAAGTAATTTGCTAAATTAGATAGAATTATCTGCCTAAGTCAGAAAACGAATTGAACCTATTCACCCCCCCTCTAGGTGTTGAGAACATCTTGAAACCAATTCTTTCATTAACCTACAAACAGTAAAAGACAAGTTCCTAATTCCCATCATTGAGGAGCACGTTGATGAGTTACACGAGGTTGTTTTCATCTCCAAATTTGACATGCGATCGGGCTATCATTAGGTCCGGATGGAGGAAGAGGACGTTTACATGGTGACATTTTGAACTCAACTTAGACACTATGAATTTTCCGTCATTCCCAGCTTGATGGAAAAAATCTTCCAAGACCACCCTCAAAAATTCATCTTAGACTTGTTTGCACATATATTAATTTTAGAAAATCTTGGCAGGAGCACATGGAGCGTAACGCCCCGAAACTCAAAAGAGCGACGAGAGGTGTTTTGGGCCAAATTTGGAATTTGGCAGGGGGAACACGGCCTGGGACACGGGCGTGTCCCAGGGCGTGTCGTGTTGGGGTCGACGATTTGGCTGAGAGGTCGACGAATTTTGGAGTCGACGATCGTCGAGCAACGAACACGTCCTGAGACACGGGCGTATCCCAGGACGTGTCGAGCTCGTGTCGATGATCTGCCAGCGAAGTCGACATTTTCGCTCGACGATGTGTCGAGACAGGGAACATGGCCTAGGACACGGGCGTGTCCAAGGCCTTGTCAGGTGGTCGATGAACTGTACTCGACGAAATGTCGAGACAGTGAACACGACCTGGAGCCCAGGCGTGTTCGGGTTTGACACGGGCGTGTCAAATAGAACACAGTTGTGTCCAAGACCCGTGTGAGTCTTGGGCTGGTGTTGGTCCTGTATTAATGGAGGAACACGCCCGGGAACACGGGCGTGTACTGGCTTACACGGGCTTGTCAGGTCGAACACGGGTGTGTCGAGTGCCCGTATGTTTTTCGAGACGCATCGGTCGCGACGGCGAATGGGGGACACAGCCCTGGACACGGGCGTGTTGTAGGCCGTGTTCGGCCCAGGTTTTGCATTTCAGCTACGGATCGTGTCCGTTCGTTTTATTATTTTGGGATCCGACGACTGGGGGTTATTCCTACTGGGATATACTCGGGAATAAGATTTCAAATCCCTCAATTCTTTCACTTAAGTCTCTTTCTAAAGTCTAGAGAGAGGGGAGAGCTAGGAAGAAGAAAGGAAGCTAAATCTGGTTGCCGATGGAGTTTCGGAGCTCCAAATCGCGAGCCGACTTCGGATCTACGAAGGCTAGGAGATTGTGGTGCTTTTGATGCATGTAAATCGGCAAGCGCACCGGTCGCACAAGTAATAAAGTTTGGAAATAAATCCCCGAGTCTCGGTCTCTTGAGGAATGCAATTAGCATAGAGCGACAATAGTTCAGAAAATATTGTTATGAGGGTTATAGTAAGAAAAAGAGTAAAAAGGGGACTTGAGAGATTGTGGTTGTTTGATTTAATAAACTAATTATAGCTATGCGGGTCGAAGGCACCGCTTTGCAAGGTGAGGTGAGTGTATCGGCTACGATGCCGAACTTCGGTTGGGCGAGTGGACGAAAAGCTAATGGATGGAAGTGTTCTTGTGCGGAGTGCAATCGGATGAGACAAGGGTATGAAATGGATGTGGAGTGGGTGAGGCGCATTCACAAACACTGCTCACAAGCATAAGAAAACTACAAACATCCCATTAGATATAGAATAAAACATTTAGTTCATTACAATGTTATGTCATCCCATATAACAAAGGAAGGGGAAGAGGGGTAAACCAATAGAGGGTGAAGATCCACCGCAGGTGATGGCCGGAATAGCGAGTTGTCAATCCGCTTCCGGGCTCAGTCCGAGGAGGCTTCCGGTACCAACGAGCTGTCACCTCGAAGGCCTTTCAGTCCGTTCTCTAGGTTGTCTTCTTCACCAACTCCGGTGGAAAGCTTGGAGTTGAAGTCGTCAATGGTCGGGAGCTTCGCCGTAGAGTTTGAAAAGCTTCGGAATAGCCGGCTATGGACTCCCGATGAAGATGGAGGTGATAGAGCAGTTGGAGAAGTAAAATGGTGCTTTCCGCGCACTCCCCGATAGCAGAAAATGACCAGCGTTGACCTAAATCGCAGAGCAGGCCCTTTGTAACATCCCCCAAACAGCCAGACCCCCGAGAGTAATTTTGTCATGACTAAGTCATGACAAAATCCAGGGAGCTTACAAACCCTTGTAGACCTAGGCAAAAAGGTGATAAAACACCTTGGTCTGCAAATAGTAAACCTTAAATACCCAACTTAGGGCTTGACTTTAGGGCTCCAACTCGACTCCTTAACCCCACCCCAACACCCCTAGGCCATCAAGGAGTCCGGAAGACCCATTGGGGCCAGCCAAACAGGCCAAGTTGACCCAAGGTCAACCCTAACCCTAATTAGGGCAAAATGGTCAATTCCCCATCAAATGGCCCAACTGACCATCACATGTGGAAGTAGCTTCAATTTTAGGTCTAACACATCATAAAAGACTAATTAGACCAAAAAGCACCATCCTAGGGTCACCACATGGCAAAATGACCAAAATACCCCTATTAGGTCAAAACGGGATTTTCCATTAAACACCCCTATTGACCACCACAACTTCAAGTTGACCACACTCATGGGGTCATAACCTCATAAGGGACCCAATGACACAAAAATTTCATGGTTCGGTCAACCCTAGGGCCCAGTTTGACCAAAAGTGAAACTAGGGCTAACTAGGTCATATTACTTGGACCTAGCCCAATCCCTTTGGGCTAGGCCCAATTTGAGTGGTCAACCAGCCTAGTAGGCTGATACTAAACATGGGAGAGAGTGAAAATTCGTTCATGGTGATTAGGAGAGAGAAATGGGGGTTTTCCCCAATTTTGAGGAGAGAGAAAGTGGCCATTCATGGCCATTAAGGTGACACACCCCTTGGCATCCCTCCATTACACTCTCATTCATCTTCTCTGATGAATTTGAGAAGATTCTAGCCGTTTCTAGGTGCAATTAGGGCAGGGGGGATGTATAGGGTCGGCCATGGGAGGGGAGGTGAAGAGGCCATTAATGGCATATGTGATTAAAACCACTACCACCCACAATTAACCCCCCAATCACCTTCACAAGCCTCTGAGCAGTGAAACCCCCCCATTTCCCGAGAGTTTGGAGGTCTCCTTGCAAGAAATCGGATGGCACCCAAAGCTTCGAGGAGGAGCAATGGCGGCCGGCGAATGGAGCAAAGGAACGCCCCAAATGAGGTCCGATCCTCTTCCCCTCTCCTAGTGCTAGATCTAGATCGATTTAGGTAGAGAAATCGGGCTCAATTGAGCCTGATTGAGAGCTTGAATTTTCGGATTTTTCATGGAAAATGGTGGTGTTGAGTTCGCCGGAAACCGCCGCCTCCGGCGGCATGGTCGCCGCCAAACGCTAGCCACCACCTCAACGGAGGTGGTGGTGGTGGCCGGCCAGGGAGGTGGTCGGGGTGGCCGGAAAGTGGGCTGGAATGAGCTCCAGGTCGGGATACTCCCGTCCCTTGGCTGGAGCTTGAAGATGAGCAACAGCCCTTGGATGCTGCTTTAAGATTCGTGCAAAACTTATTCTATTTATTGTTTTTTTTCTGTGATTATAATTGCAGTGTATAGAATTAATTTTTAAAACTACTTATGCCCCACTACAGAAAACGTGGTCAACATATAAAATGTAGCCCTTGATGTCTATTGTAAATTAAAATTGATTTCACTCAATTTGGAGTCATGGTTAGACCGCAGCACTCAATTTGGTGAGGTCTACCCAAAGGGCTGTCCAGAGCTTAATTTAAGTGCCCACTCCAAACCAGACATCCAAATAATCTGAAATTTGGGGAATGGGCTATTTCTAACTATATCTAGGACATATCCAAAAATCAGAATTTTTGGGAAAGAGTTTTCTATAGTTTTTAGAAAAATTTAATAAACCAAGTATAAATTAATTAGGTGTGATAAACACCTCAAAATCCCCACAAATTTTGGTGGGTGGTCTTACAAAGCATGTTAGGGCTCTGATAAAAATTTCATCTCCTTTGAAGATGTTTTGTTTAGGTTTTATCCAACCCCAGGTTGACCCTTCTAAGGTTAATTAGGTCAGAGCACCCCTTGGGGTTTTGAGTGGTCAAATCACCTCAACAGAGGCTGATATTTTGTCCACTGACTCTATATGGTATGACACACCCTCCAATGTAATTTGGGGTGGTTAAGAGTAGGGTAGCCCTAGAACCCTAGGGTAGGTCCCTTAATGGGGATTTTTAGGGTTTGAAGGTCATGGGGTCAAATGACCTTGGCATAACTTAAAGTTTGGTGGAGAGGACCATAAGGTTAGTAAAGTACTCTGGTTAAAATTTTAGGGAATTTGGAAGCCTTAAACCCCCTCAAAACCATAACCCTAGTTTAGGGCACCAAACCTAATTTGAAGTATTAGGCTACCAAATCACTTTAAAATCACTTGAAATTGGGCAGGGGCAGTTCTCTGGTAGAAATGTTCCTAAATTAATTTTGGTGGAATCTTTGGGCCATTAAAATCAGTACTTTCTTTTCAACCATAGATGTGCCCTTAAAATTTACTATGTTGATAGTGAAGTTTTTGTTTATTGGAAAATTGTGAAACCTTGGAATAGGACATTATATATAATGATAGAGCCCTCTGTATTTTTGTTTAAATTTTTAGATGTCTGTTTCAAGTACTTGCTTCATTAAATTATGATTTGTGGTTTATGATCAAAAATAGAAACAGAGCCACAATATTATCAAAAAATTATGAAATTAGGTCAGAGAGTGCTTTTGACCATTATTATTGTCCTGTAATTTTTCCATGATTTTTAGATGGATAAAACCAGTACTTACTTCACAAGTCTGTAAATTTGGAAGTTTACATTTAATTAGATTTAGAGCCCTTCATGTGTGATAAAAATTGTAAAACTTGGTTACTGTGGATTTTAGATATTAATAAGACTTGTCAAATTTTATTATAATTATTAGATGTGTTTTTACAGTACTTGCTTTATTAACCAAAGATTATGGAATTAATGGTTATAAATTAAATTAGGGGCTACTATTCACTCTAAAAATTATGAGACTACTTTTAGGGTGTTTTTAGGCTATGATAGTCCTACTGGAGTTTTATTATAATTTTTAGAATATTATTGCTGGCCTTTTCATCTGTAGATGATATTATTGACCTTAAGTTCTAAATTATGAAAGGTAGGTCTAATCACCTATGAAAATTCTCAAACCTTGGATTTACTGTTTAAATGTCACTTAGTATTTATCATAATTTTGTTGTGATTTGTTCCTGAATTTAGAGAGCACTTCATGTTCAAAGTAGGGCATTTGGAGTCTAGGATTAATTAAATTAAGTGCCCACTTAATTAGGAAAATTATGAGACTCTGGATTTAGTCTTAATAGGTCATGATAGACTCCCAGTAATTATTATGGATCTACAGGAAGAGTAATTAGGGTACCCCCTAATGAGAGCACCATGTAACTTAGCATAGTTTGCATATAGTGGATAGGTCAGAGATAAGTTAACTCGGAGAGCTCAAACACACTTAGGGTATTCACACTGAAATAAAAGAGAGGTTTGATCAAGGGTAGAAATTAATAACATTAAGTGCCTTAGCAAGAGAACTTTGGGCTTCATCCCATTGTAGTTCCTAGTACCGCTGCGAGCCCCTCACCGGGTAGACTTCGGGAAGTCTAGGGTTAACCTTAAACCTTAGGAATAATATGGGCAAGAGTAACCCTAATAATAGTTTCACCTTACACTCACACTTGTACACGTAGGGAGATAAATTAGTAGTGAAAGGATAGCGTAGGCCCGTGGCCTAAGGGCTTACTGGTAGAGTTAAATGGGCTCAGTATTTTAATTAGAAACAAACTATCATGGTTGCATGTGCATAACAGTGGTAGGTCCTCGGTATTGGACGATCGAACACACCGTCGTCGGTACGTTGACTCGGGGAGACTAGCTGGTTTGCTAGGAATAGTACGGGAACGTACGAGAGGGGCTAGATTGTGTAGTGTGTTTACCAATGTAGGAGTGGAGAGGCCCAACCCACTGTCTCCGTTTTGCCACGGCGGAGGCTCCTGAGAGTTTAGCTAACTCCAAAAAGGGGAACTAAAGGTCTATGCGCATAGAGTCGTGTGTGTGAGTTGCACTCGCATGTACATACCATAGCATACTTGCACGTCATAGCATAGTCATTTCATTTAACCCCTGACACATATCGTATAAAATGGTATGAGACGTTTTATACGATAGACCCTGCAAAATGACCCCTTGGTCTATAGGGGTAATTCCTATAAATCAATGGATATATTTCTTGTTGCTCTTACTTTCACTTCTTACTGCTTTTTTTGCTACTCCTTTGTGTTTACTTTTGATGCATACTTGTTCACTCATGTTTAATTTTTGTGATACCCCTGCCATACTTTATTATTTTAATCCTTAGGGTAGATGTCACCTGCTTGATTATGCCTTGCTTTTGGTCCTCCTTTTCACCCTTTTCTGCCCGGTGCCTAGGAGCCACGGGTAGAGGTGTGGGGGATTGTTGACTGAGTCTAGTTTGTCTGACGGTCGTTTGACCACCATATTTTAGGTGCTCCGGATGGGAGACAGGGAATAGCCGCAGGAGACGCAACACCAGCAGGGTACGGTGCAGATGGAGATGGGCCAGTGTAGCTCGGGTGGACAGGCATCCGGATCCGTGAGTGGAGCCGAGTATTAGTAGTTTTACTTTTATGAGTGGATTGTAGTGAGATTATCATGTACCTGGCTTAAGCCCGTATTTACTTTCTGGTGTTGGTACCTAGACTTTCTTCTGGTGTTGACTTGATTTATTGCATGATTTCCTCCTTTATACTATTGTGGACTTGGATGCTTACACTTTCATTCATTATACATTCTGTCGATGGTGATTGAGATGGCCGGCAGGATCGGCGTTTTGTGGTACCGACCATCCCGGTGGATGATGTCACCGCAAAAACGGCGGTTCTGGGCCTAAGACCCCGGTGGATGTTGCAGAAAAAAAATGGGGTCTTACAAGTGGTATCAGAGGAAACCTCGATCCGACAGAATGTAGTCAACAAAACATGGGACACCCCGCGCGGGCTTAGTTTGAGGACAAACTAGCAGCGGAAGCAATGTTGTGCCCTTGGGAGGAATCACGTGCAATACTCACCAATAATAAAGAGTTTTAGGTCAACTTACTAAACTTAAGACCATCTTTTGTAGGGTGCGACGAATCCTCCCCTGCCGCAGGGGACACCTCCGGCCCCGAATGTGATTCCACCCCCGCCGGCTCCGACACCGTTACAGCAGACGGAGCTGGGACAAACTTTGACGGCCATCTTGGAGTTCTTTAGGGCACAACAGGCTCCGGCTCCTCAGACGAACCCCGGAGCAAACTGGTTGAGTGCATTCCAAGGCCTTGCCCCACCATCATACTTGGGGACGGAGACGGCAATGCGCACGGAGGAGTGGCTAGATATTATGTACGAGATGTTGGTGGGAATACAGTGCCCGGTGGACCTGGCAGTATCTTTGGTTGTTTCTTGTCTGGAATCGCATGCAAAGAGTGTTGGAGTTACCATGATGATCTGGAAGTGGTCAAACATCTAATCTCACTGCCAACGCAATATGAGCCTGCAGGGTCGCACATAAGAGACGTGGAGAAGTTGGATGATTGACTGTGTTGGTAAAGGTTACCAATCACCGACCTGAATAGGGTTATGGGCAAAGTGTTGCCTTATAGGATCATCGGGTTGGGCAAAGGTTGCCTTGAAGGGCTGGTTAGGTTCGTCGTCCGAGGGTCAAAGACATTAGTCAAGAATGGTCTTCTGATTCCTGCCGATCGACGAGAATCACCTTGCTGATTCTCGCCGATCGACGAGAATCGTCGAGAATCAATTGTTGATTCTCGACGATCGACTACCTTGACAATTGTCGTCGACCGCGGCTCGACGATCGTCGAGTATCTTTATGTGTCGTCGAGCGTGGCTCGACGATCGGCGAGAATCATCGAGTATTGTACTCTGATTCTCGCCGATCCAATGTGATACTCGCCGAACGATTCTCACCGAACCTGCTCAGTGATTCTCGCCGATTGTCGCCAATTCTCACCGATTCATTCTCGCCGATTCTGAACCCTAGTTCTGGGTGGTCTGCGGATAGCGATTTTCCTGGGTTTATTTATACCTCTAGTATAAATAGAACACTTAGGTTTTATCGGGAAATATCCTTTTGGCTACTGTGCGAATCGAAATCCGACGGAAGCTGTTCCGCATCTCGCTTCGCCGATCCCGATCCCGCCGCCGGAAACTGTTCCGCTGCCGCGTTCGCTCCGCTGCCACCTCTTCTCCGGCGACTATCGCTGGTGCTGCTCTTCCTGGCGCGGACCTAGCAGTCCGTGGGATAGCCGAGGTGCGGTCTTCTCCTTCCCGATCTTCCGTGCGACGGAAAGCTCGGCGTTCTCCCACTCGTGTGGACTTCTGCAGAAATGTGGACACTATTCCACGTAGAACTCGCCACTAGCAAGAAGATAAAGTTTGGAGCTTCTCCGTTGAGTTGTGACTCAACGCCACCGAGGTAATTTTTGCCTAGTTTTGTTAACTTCTTGATTCAACTGTTTATGGCCCGATCCACATCTCTTTGGGGTTTTTCTTGATGTTTTACTTTTCCGCTGCGTGCACAAGTGTTGTGCCAACCCTATAGAGAAACCCAACAGTGGTATCAGAGGGAGGTTCGGCCATGACTGTTGTTTTGGAAGTTTGGTCATTCCAGTGCGTGTAAACCTAGAGATTTAGAAGCGTTCTAAATGTCTAGATTTAGTCCTGGCACTTCGCCAAGAACGATTGGAATTTCGGTGGAATTTCTAAGTGTTAGAAATTGTTGTCTCCTTAGCAGTAACCATCCCTCGAGTATGTTGTGGATTTTGAATCCAACATAGAGAGATGAGCTTGTCTACTGCTTAAGTTGAGTTGTCTTTGCCTTCTGTCCAATGCATGTAAATCTGAGGATTTGGAAATTTCCGGATGTTCAGATTTAGCCCTTCCTTCTATCAAATTGTTGATGGTGTAAGGATGTGCACATAAGGGACGCATGTGGTGTAGAATTGTTTTTCTTTGGATGTGCACATTGATCAAATGTTGATCATGGTTAACTGTAAACCTAAAATTGAAATCCCTTCTTTTAATATTAAGTGTTCGGATGCCTTCCGATGGATGACACTCTTCCTGCCTCGATCGATGAAATGTGGGCTTGCCAAAGCAAGGTGCATTAATCTATCTTGGTAAGGGTGCGAGCGGATAATTGTGATATCCCACTGTCAACATCGGGTCCAGCTTAACTAGGTGACCTCAAAGGTTGAGTGCCTACAGGCATAGGGTTGGCATGCACCATATGATGGATGCGAATAAGGAGTTATTCACCAACCATACAAGAATTGCATGAGGATGCAATTGGCAAGCGTTGTCTACCTAAATAACCACATCGTGAGAGGAACGCCAAAGCGGACTCATTGTGTTGGTGAAATACGGATCTTGTCCACTAAGAGAGTAGCTCGCATGAACTCTCCGAATTGTTAGTGAGGGCTATCATTTCGAATAAAATAGTGGGAGCATTTTAATTGAAGTCCTAATTAGAATAAATTGTAATTGAAATTTAGGTACTGATTTTATTCTGCATAAATTCTTGTAGAATTCTATGGCAAGCGTTTCACACTCCACGCTGTCTCTGAGAGCCGTCCTTGAGAAGGATAAGCTCAGCGGGACAAACTATATGGACTGGTATAGGAACCTGAGAATTGTTCTCAGGCAAGAGCGAAAGCTCTATGTCTTGGAAGAAGAAGCCCCCGAGGTGCCGACCGGGAACTCTTCCCGTGCTGAGAAGGATACTTATAAGAAGTATACTGATGATGCTTTGGATGTCGAGTGCCTTATGCTTGCCACCATGAACTCTGAGCTTCAGAAGCAACATGAGAACATGGGGTGCAAGGAGATTGACGAGCATCTCAAGAAAATGTTTCAGGGGCAGGCTCGTCAAGAGAGGTTCGACATCACGAAAGCGTTATTTCAGTGCAAGATGGGAGTTCGAGACTCAGTAGGGACTCACGTACTCAAGATGATTGGGTATATAGAGAACCTTGAAAGACTGGGTTTTCCTCTTGGTCAAGAGTTGGCCACGGATCTGATCCTGCAATCGTTGCCGGACAGTTATGAGCAGTTTGTCTTGAACTACAATATGAATGAGATAGACAAGACACTGCCCGAACTCCTAGGCATGTTAAGAACTGCCGAGATCAACATGAAGAAGGCCAAGCCTGCCAGCCCCATACTGATGGTGCATAAGGGCAAGGGCAAAGCCAAGGGCTCTAAGAAGACGAAGGTAGGACCTAAGTCATATCTTGAGCCCAAGTCTTCAGCACTGATGAAGAAGAAGAGCACGGTGAAGGAAGGGAAATGCCACCACTGTGGCAAGGCTGGTCATTGGCGGAGGAACTGTCCTTCGTATATTGAGGGTCTGCAGAAATTGAGGGGAGGTATGACTTCCGCTTCTAATGTTTACGTTATAGAGATAAACCTTTCTGCTCCTTCATCTTGGGTATTGGATACCGGATGTGGTTCTCACATTTGTACAAATGTGCAGGAACTGGGAAGGAGAAGATTGCTGAGTAAAGGGGAGGTGGATCTCCGCGTCGGCAATGGAGCAAGAGTTGCTGCTGTAGCCGTAGGAGTTTACCGTCTTTCTTTGCCCAGTGGGCTTGTAATAGAACTAGATAACTGTTATTTTGTTCCGGCGATAACTAGAAACATTATATCTATTTCATGTTTGGACATGATTGGATTTTCTTTTATAATTAAGAATAATTGTTGTTCTATATTTAAGAATGATGTTTGTTATGCTGTAGCCCAATTGTTTAATGGTCTTTACGTTTTGAACTTGGACCATCTGATCTATAATGTAGAAAATAATAAAAGACTAAGAACAAATGACTCGAACCCTACGTTTCTCTGGCATTGTCGTTTGGGCCATATCAACGAGAAGCGCATATCCAAACTCCATAGAGATGGACTTTTGGACTCATTTGATTATGAATCATTTGAGCGATGCGAATCTTGTTTGTTAGGCAAGATGACTAAAGCTCCTTTCACTGGTTATACTGAGAGGGCTGAGGATCTTTTGGGTGTTATACATAGTGATGTATGCGGAACCATGAGTTCCATGGCTAGAGGTGGGTATTTCTACTTTGTTACATTTACTGATGATTTCAGTAGATACGGATATGTGTATCTTATGAAGTGCAAATCCGAGACCTTTGAAAGGTTCAAAGAGTTCAAGAATGAAGTAGAAAACCAGTTGGGTAAAAGGGTTAAAGCACTCCGATCTGATCGAGGTGGCGAATACCTGAGTCATGAGTTCCGTGATCATCTGAAAGAGTGTGGTATTGTATCACAGCTCACTCCACCTAGAACACCACAACATAATGGTGTATCTGAGAGGAGAAATCGTACTCTGTTAGACATGGTACGTTCGATGATGAGTCATGCAGACTTGCCTGTTTCCTTTTGGGGTTTCGCTTTAGAGACTGCTGCAATGACATTGAATCGCGCTCCAACGAAAACGGTTCTGAAGACACCATATGAGATATGGACTGGGAAGCGTCCTAGTATGTCGTTCATTAAAATTTGGGGCTGTGAGGCATACGTGAGACGTCAAATGCCTGACAAGCTGGAACCCAAATCGGATAAATGTTATCTGGTGGGATATCCTAAGGAAACGAAAGGGTATTACTTTTACCTACCGTCTGAGGGCAAAGTGTTTGTCGCAAGGACTGGTGTCTTCTTGGAGAAAGAGTTCTTATCAAGAAAGACCGAAAAGGTAGAGCTTGAAGAAGTTCAAGAACCACATGTAGTGAATGAACCGGAATTGGATTCTGAGACAGGACTGCAAGATGTTGTAGCTAGAGAACCTGCTCAGGGAACACAAGTCCTACGTAGATCTGGTAGACCGAGGTTTGAGCCTGAGAGATATGGATTTCTCGTGTCTCAAATAGGTAATGTGTTGCTTATGGATCATGATGATGAACCAGCAACCTACCAAGAGGCTATGAATGGACCGGACTCCGACAAATGGCTTGAGGCTATGAAATCCGAAATGGACTTCATGTATGCAAACCAAGTTTGGAACTTGGTGGAACCACCTGAAGGGGTACGACCCATAGGGTGCAAGTGGGTCTTCAAGAAGAAGACCGACATGGATGGGAATGTACAGACATTCAAAGGGCGACTCGTGGCTAAAGGTTTCAAGCAAATTCATGGTATTGACTATGATGAGACCTTTTCCCCTGTTGCCATGGTAAAGTCCATTAGGATATTGCTTGCTATTGCTGCGTATTATGACTACGAGATCTGGCAGATGGATGTCAAAACGGCTTTCCTTAATGGAAACCTCCTTGAGGAAGTGTATATGACACAACCTGAGGGTTTTGTATCCCCAGATGAAGCCACTAAAATATGCAAGCTGAATAAGTCCATTTATGGACTGAAACAGGCCTCTCGAAGTTGGAATCTTCGTTTTGATGAGAAAATCAAAGAGTTTGGTTTCATCAAGAATGAAGATGAGCCTTGTGTTTACAAGCGAATCAGTGGGAGCATTGTTGTCTTCCTGATATTGTATGTAGATGACATACTGTTGATTGGGAATGACATTCCTACCCTGAAAGTTGTTAAGAACAACCTAGGGAACTGCTTTTCAATGAAGGATTTGGGTGAAGCGACTTATATACTTGGTATTAAGATCTATAGAGATAGATCGAAGAAGTTGCTGGGTTTGACCCAGAGTACGTACATCGAAAAGGTGTTGAAGCGGTTCAACATGCTTGAGTCCAAGAAAGGATTTTTGCCCATGTCTCATGGTGTGAATCTCTCTAAGGACCAGTGTCCGAAGTCTTATGAAGATAAGGACCGCATGAAGCTGATTCCATATGCTTCGGCAATTGGATCAATCATGTACGCGATGTTATGTACTCGACCCGATGTCTCCTTTGCTTTGAGCATGACTAGCAGGTATCAGTCAGACCCCGGTGAGTGTCACTGGATTGCAGTCAAGAATGTCCTGAAGTACTTGAGAAGGACTAAGGACGTGTTCTTGGTGTATGGTGGAGAGGAAGAGCTCGTTGTAAGCGGTTACACGGATGCTAGCTTCCAAACTGATAGAGACGACTCCAAGTCTCAGTCAGGTTTTGTGTTTTGCCTGAATGGAGGAGCTGTTAGCTGGAAGAGTTCCAAGCAAGAGACAGTTGCTGATTCTACAACAGAGGCCGAGTATATCGCAGCAGCTAATGCAGCGAAGGAGGCTGTATGGATTAGGAAATTCATCGGCGAGCTTGATGTAGTTCCTAGCATTGTTGGTCCCGTAGTTCTCTACTGTGATAACAATGGTGCAATTGCACAATCTAAGGAACCTAGATCTCATCAGCGCTCCAAGCACATACTCCGGCGGTTTCATCTTATTCGTGAGATTGTCGAACGAGGAGATGTAAACATTTGCAGAGTGCCGACTGAGGAAAATATTGCGGATCCGCTGACAAAGCCTCTCGCGCAGAGAAAGCATGATGGTCATACTAGATCGATGGGTATGCGATACCTAAACGATCATCTCTAGCGAGGATCTTGTGGATTGCGTGTAAATATGTATTTTGTTGGCTGCTTGTTCATATGATGAACTGTGTACCTAGTTTTTCTTTTATAATTAATGGCAAATTCTTTTATTATGAGTTTTTCTATATATGATAGTTAAATGTTAACATAATAGATACCCTTAGAATGTTTGCTTCCATGGGACATCAAGTACGTGACTTGAATGTGAGAGCCCATGATTTATTTGAAGCTTCATTCTTAAAGGTCCCTGGTCGAGTATCATCATAGAAGCTAAGGGTGATGATGGTACATGGAGACAAGCACGTGTGTTGACTGATGACCGGTTCTCACAGGTCATGATATTGTGATATCAAGTCATCACGTGGGTACTTGTTAGTGAACAAGTTGTACTGGACAGACCCAACCTGAGACTACTCTGTGGATTGTCATCTAATAGTGTCACGAGTAGGTCTCAATTGACAATGGTGTTGTGGTCCTTTGACCTGAAGTCACAACATTCATCAAGTGAGGAAGAGCGTGCTTTGATGCCATCTAAAGTCTTCCTTGAGAAAGGTTGATGATAAGGGTGGTCGTTGGGCATGTTACGAATCATTTGGGTGTTTGTGTGTGAGCAGATATGGAATTTGTCCTCCTGTATGACAGGAGTTGCATCCATGGGCCCCTTGATGGAACTGGACTGAGAAATGCATGGCCATGCTTGGTTGAGTCAATATGTGATATTGGACTCACCATTCTCTGGAAGTCCGTCCTGGATCAAGAAAACTTGGATTGAGCTATTACGAGGGTGACACGGTCCATACCTCTAGTTATTTCCGGATGTAAGGGACAAAGGGACAAAGACAACGCTGATACATTGGTCACAAAGGCTTATGAGTTATTAACTCTTATTGCTTGGGGAGCAATGATGCATTGCTAGATGCCGCTCATTGTTTGTGAGGTTTTTGGTTTGATACTTTCGAGATCAAGTGGGAGTCTGTTGGAGTTACCATGATGATCTGGAAGTGGTCAAACATCTAATCTCACTGCCAACGCAATATGAGCCTGCAGGGTCGCACATAAGAGACGTGGAGAAGTTGGATGATTGACTGTGTTGGTAAAGGTTACCAATCACCGACCTGAATAGGGTTATGGGCAAAGTGTTGCCTTATAGGATCATCGGGTTGGGCAAAGGTTGCCTTGAAGGGCTGGTTAGGTTCGTCGTCCGAGGGTCAAAGACATTAGTCAAGAATGGTCTTCTAATTCCCGCCGATCGACGAGAATCACCTTGCTGATTCTCGCCGATCGACGAGAATCGTCGAGAATCAATTGTTGATTCTCGACGATCGACTACCTTGACAATTGTCGTCGACCGCGGCTCGACGATCGTCGAGTATCATTATGTGTCGTCGAGCGTGGCTCGACGATCGGCGAGAATCGTCGAGTATTGTACTCTGATTCTCGCCGATCCAATGTGATACTCGCCGAACGATTCTCACCGAACCTGCTCAGTGATTCTCGCCGATTGTCGCCGATTCTCACCGATTCATTCTCGCCGATTCTGAACCCTAGTTCTGGGTGGTCTGCGGATAGCGATTTTCCTGGGTTTATTTATACCTCTAGTATAAATAGAACACTTAGGTTTTATCGGGAAATATCCTTTTGGCTACTGTGCGAATCGAAATCCGACGGAAGCTGTTCCGCATCTCGCTTCGCCGATCCCGATACCGCCGCCGGAAACTGTTCCGCCGCCGCGTTCGCTCCGCTGACACCTCTTCTCCGGCGACTGTCGCTGGTGCTGCTCTTCCTGGCGCGGACCTAGCAGTCCGTGGGATAGCCGAGGTGCGGTCTTCTCCTTCCCGATCTTCCGTGCGACGGAAAGCTCGGCGTTCTCCCACTCGTGTGGACTTCTGCAGAAACGTGGACACTATTCCACGTAGAACTCGCCACTAGCAAGAAGATAAAGTTTGGAGCTTCTCCGTTGAGTTGTGACTCAACGCCACCGAGGTAATTTTTGCCTAGTTTTGTTAACTTCTTGATTCAACTGTTTATGGCCCGATCCACATCTCTTTGGGGTTTTTCTTGATGTTTTACTTTTCCGCTGCGTGCACAAGTGTTGTGCCAACCCTATAGAGAAACCCAACAAAGAGGTGGTGGAAGTCGGTGATGGACACCACATATGCGGGAGTGGAGATCGCGGACATTACTTGGGAGGAGTTTGGGGCAGCACTACTGGAGTATTTTGTGCCGCAGTCCGCAAGGGACGAATTGGAGGATAGATTCTTGCAGCTGAAGCAAGGGAACAAGACAGTGCTGGAATATCACCGGGAGTTTACTCATTTGGCCAGGTTTGCGGATTCTTACAAGCTGGATGACGTGGGTTACGCCAAGAGATTCTACAAGGGCCTCCGTGATGACCTGAGGCAGGCCCTCTTGTTCGTGTCCGATGGTACCATGGACAGGATCTTGGAGATGGCCAAGAAGCTGGAGGCGGACCAGCTTGTAGTCCGGGGCAGGAAGAGACATGGGGATGATACAGTGCTAGGACGGAGAAGGGACCCGCAGAGAGGTCGGGTCAGGGGAGAGAGAAGGAACGGGGATCAAGCCCGTCAGGAGGAAGGGCAAGAGCTAAGGGAGTAGGCAGTGCTGACTCCGCAGCCGCTACAGGTGAGGGAGGTGCCCAGGATAGGGCAGGGACCACCCCCACCACAGCTGTGCTATCACTGCCATCAGCCAGGGCACATTCGGACTAATTGCCCTATGAGGAATGGGGCCACACCTCCAGCACGGGGTGGCCCACCGGCTCACCAGATGGGAGGTCGTGGACGTGGACGCGGACGCGGATTTCAGGGCGGCGACCGCAGGCGGAATGGGGAGCAGATTTACGCTTTGGACCTAGCACAGCCCCGGAACCCGGACAGGGTTATTGCAGGTATGAGAGTAATTTTAGTTTTGAATTTATTCCCTGCTCATATTAAGTATTGATAGAACTACTACACAACCTAGGTTAGAAAACCTTACACCAAAGTTTTTTTTTAAACTGATTTAGGAATGGTGATGGTGTGCGGCAAGCCTGCCCATACCCTGTTCGACACGGGGGCATCGCACAACTTTGTGTCGGAGGATTTCGTCAAGGATCTGGACCAGATTCGATATTATACGGGATTCTCCAGGAGGGTGCGTCTCCCCAATGGGATGGAGATCCAGTCCACAGAGAAGTGCCTCCTGGAGGTTACCATAGACGGGTTGACACTCGAGGCCCCGACGACGATCCTGAGAATGCCGGACTTCGACCTTGTCTTGGGCATGACATGGCTTGTCTGGAACCATGCCCAGATTGACTGCCCGGCGAGGAGGGTCGTGCTGAGCCACGACGATACTTATGCGACATTCGAAGGTACTACTCCGGTTTCCCGCCGCCTGCTTTCATCTATTCAGGCCGTTAAGGCTCACATGCAAGGAGACGAGGTATATCAGGTATTATTCGAGATGACTGAGGAGAAGGACCTGATTGCTAGCATTCCGGTGGTTCGTGACTACGCCGATATTTTTCCGGATAAGCTGCCAGGACTGCCTCCGCATAGGGAGAAGGACTTTCATATTCAGTTGGTACCAGGGGCTAAGCCGGTATCCAAGGCCCCTTATCGGATGGCCCCGAAGGAGTTGGCAGAGTTTCGGACACAGTTGCAGGAGCTGGTGGAAGCAGGATTTGTTAGGCCGAGCTCCTCATCATTGGGAGCTCCGGTCCTATTCGTGAAGAAGAAGGATGGCACTCTTCGACTGTGCATCGACTATCGAGCACTAAACAGGCTGACCGTCCGAAATACCTATTCGCTCCCCAGGATAGACGAGTTGTTCGATCAGCTGGAGGGAGCCCATTATTTCGCGAAGCTGGACTTGAGGTCAGGCTACTACCAGCTGCGGATCCAGGAGGAGGATATTCCGAAGACGGCCTTTAGTAGCAGATATGGATTATATGAGTTCATCGTGATGCCCTTCGGGCTCACGAATGCTCCGTCGGCGTTTATGAGCCTCATGAACTGGGTTTTCGAGGCTTATTTGGATGTGTTCGTCATAGTATTCATAGACGACATCCTTATCTATTCTAAGATGGAGGAGGAGCACACACGACATCTGACACTGACCTTAGAGAGACTGCGGGAGCATCGCCTTTATGCGAAGTTCAGCAAGTGTCAGTTCTGGTTGAAGGAGGTGGCTTTCTTAGGCCACATTATCAGCGGAGCCGGGCTGGCGGTGGACCCGGCAAAGATTCAGGCAGTCAGGGATTGGCCGCCGCTGAAGACGGCCACGGACGTGCGGAGTTTCCTGGGGCTTGCCGGTTATTACCGAAAATTCGTGGAGGGGTTTTCTCGGATCTCCCTTCCACTCACATCCTTGACGAAGAAGGATGTGCCCTTTGTGTGGACGCCACAGTGTGAGGCAGCCTTCCAGGAGCTGAAGGACCGACTCATCTCAGCCCCTATTCTGGCCCTTCCATCTGGGAAGGAAGGATTCCAGGTGTATACCGATGCATCATATCAGGGGATGGGAGCGGTGCTGATGCAGAACGGACACGTCATAGCTTATGCCTCCCGCCAGCTGAAGACCCATGAGAAGAACTATCCAGTGCATGACCTGGAGATGGAAGCAGTTGTATTCGCACTGAAGATATGGCGACACTACCTTTATGGAGTCCACTGTGATATATACTCCGATCATAAGAACCTTAAGTACGTGGACACGCAGAAGGAACTGAACATCAGGCAGAGGCGGTGGGTGGAGTTTCTATCTGACTATCAGTATGAGATGCACTACCACCCGGGGAAGGCGAACGTGGTAGCGGATGCACTGAGTAGGAGAGCCTCCACAGTAGGAGCAGAGCCTCAGTTGATGTCTACGGAGCTGCTGCAGGGACTAGAGGACATACACATTACTCTGGTGTCGTCTGACGATCCTGAGCTCTATGAGGAGTACTTGGCCGCGATGGGCGTTACCGATGACATCAGAGACCGAGTCAGAGAAGGACAGAGGCAGGATGCCAAGTTAGAGCCCATCTTCCAAGCCCTGGAGGCAGGCACTGCAGGAGATTACACATTGAGGGATGACCTGGTGTGCTTCAGAGGACGGGTGTATATACCGGAGGGAGGCCAGATCCGGGAGGATATTATGACGGAGGCGCACTGCAGCCGGTATTCTGTGCACCCGGGGATCACAAAGATGACAGCTGATTTGAAGAAGACTATGTTCTGGCCGGGCATGAAGAAGGATGTCTCTTACTTCGTGACCCATTGTGAGGCATGTCAGCTAGTGAAGGCGGAGTGCAGGAACCCCGCAGGATTATTGCAGCCACTCCCGGTGCCGGAGTGGAAGTTTGATGACATAGCCATGGACTTCATACATGGGCTTCCCCGGTCTCGGACAGGGAATGACTCGATCTGGGTAATCGTTGATCGGTTGACGAAGGTGGCTCGATTTATACCGATCAGGAAGGACGATTCGGTAGGAGTACTGGTGCGGAAGTTTGTGGAGCAGTTCATTCGTTATCATGGCGTGCCCAGGACGATAGTGTCAGATCGTGATGGGCGGTTTACATCCACGGAGTGGCGATCAGTTCAGGCATACTTGGGCACCCGATTGACTTTTAGCACAGCCTTCCACCCTCAGACGGACGGGCAGACAGAGCGGACAAATCGGACATTGGAAGACCTACTACGTTTGTGCATTCTAGACCGAGGAGAGCCATGAGAGAAGATGCTGCCACTGGTAGAGTTCTCATACAACAACAGTCATCAGGCCAGTATAGGTATGGCCCCCTACGAGGCCCTATATGGACGGAGGTGCAGGACTCCCCTATCATGGTTACAAGATGAGGATCCGAAGGTCCTGGGCTCGGAATTTGTGGAGGACACCGAGGCCCAGGTGAGACTGATTCGAGATCGGATGTTAGAGGCGCAGAGCAGACAGGCCAAATACTATGACGCACGACATCGTCAGGTGGAGTTTCAGGTAGGAGACAGAGTGTTTTTGAAGATACGACCGATGCACAGAGTCTCTCGAGTTCTTGGATGGAGGAAGAAGCTCGGCCCGAGGTACATGGGGCCCTACAGGATCCTAGAGCGGATCGGTCCCTTGGCATATAGGCTGGAGCTGCCACCAGAGCTGGAGGGCTTGCACGATGTCTTCCACGTCTCCTCCCTCAGGAGGGACCTATTACGGCCAGAGGAGCAGATAGACGCCACGGATAGGCCGGTAGCATCTGACCGGTCAGTACACATGGAGCCGGTCCGGATTGACGATACGGGTATGCGGGCCTTGCGCCGCAAGAAGGTCCCACTGGTCAAGGTTCTGTGGAGAAATCACGGCCATGAGGAGCACACTTGGGAGCCTCAGGACTTAATGCGCCAAAGATACCCGGAGCTCTTCACCTCAGGTAAACTCTAATCTAATTTTGGGATGTTACAATTTATTACCTTGGTAGAAACCCCGCAGGCCTAACCTGAATTTCGGGGACGAAATTTTTATTTTTATGTGCTCGGATTTGTAACATCCCCCAAACAGCCAGACCCCCGAGAGTAATTTTGTCATGACTAAGTCATGACAAAATCCAGGGAGCTTACAAACCCTTGTAGACCTAGGCAAAAAGGTGATAAAACACCTTGGTCTGCAAATAGTAAACCTTAAATACCCAACTTAGGGCTTGACTTTAGGGATCCAACTCGACTCCTTAACCCCACCCCAACACCCCTAGGCCATCAAGGAGTCCAGAAGACCCATTGGGGCCAGCCAAACAGGCCAAGTTGACCCAAGGTCAACCCTAACCCTAATTAGGGCAAAATGGTCAATTCCCCATCAAATGGCCCAACTGACCATCACATGTGGAAGTAGCTTCACTTTTAGGTCTAACACATCATAAAAGACTAATTAGACCAAAAAGCACCATCCTAGGGTCACCACATGGCAAAATGACCAAAATACCCCTACTAGGTCAAAACAGGATTTTCCATTAAACACCCCTATTGACCACCACAACTTCAAGTTGACCACACTCTTGGGGTTATAACCTCATAAGGGACCCAATGGCACAAAAATTTCATGGTTCGGTCAACCCTAGGGCCCAGTTTGACCAAAAGTGAAACTAGGGCTAACTAGGTCATATTACTTGGACCTAGCCCAATCCCTTTGGGCTAGGCCCAATTTGAGTGGTCAACCAGCCTAGTAGGATGATATTAAACATGGGAGGAAGTGAAAATTCGTTCATGGTGATTAGGAGAGAGAAATGGGGGTTTTCCCCAATTTTGAGGAGAGAGAAAGTGGCCATTCATGGCCATTAAGGTGACACACCCCTTGGCATCCCTCCATTACACTCTCATTCATCTTCTCTGATGAATTTGAGAAGATTCCAGCCGTTTCTAGGTGCAATTAGGGCAGGGGGGATGTATAGGGTCGGCCATGGGAGGGGAGGTGAAGAGGCCATTAATGGCATATGTGATTAAAACCACTACCACCCACAATTAACCCCCCTATCACCTTCACAAGCCTCTGAGCAGTGAAACCCCCCCATTTCCCGAGAGTTTGGAGGTCTCCTTGCAAGAAATCAGATGGCACCCAAAGCTTCGAGGAGGAGCAATGGCGGCCGACAAATGGAGCAAAGGAACGCCCCAAATGAGGTCCGATCCTCTTCCCCTCTCCTAGTGCTAGATCTAGATCGATTTAGGTAGAGAAATCGGGCTCAATTGAGCCTGATTGAGAGCTTGAATTTTCGGATTTTTCATGGAAAATGGTGGTGTTGAGTTCGCCGGAAACCGCCGCCTCCGGCGGCATGGTCGCCGCCAAACGCTAGCCACCACCTCAACGGAGGTGGTGGTGGTGGTGGCCGGCCAGGGAGGTGGTTGGGGTGGCCGGAAAGTGGGCTGGAATGAGCTCCAGGTCGGGATAATCCCATCCCTTGGCTGGAGCTTGAAGATGAGTAGCAGCCCTTGGATGCTGCTTTAAGATTCGTGCAAAACTTATTCTATTTATTGTTTTTTTTTCTGTGATTATAATTGCAGTGTATAGAATAATTTTTAAAAATACTTATGCCCCACTACAGAACAAGTGGTCAACATATAAAATGTAGCCCTTGATGTCTATTTTAAATTAAAAGTGATTTCACTCAATTTGGAGTCATGGTTAGACCGCAACACTCATTTTGGTGAGGTCTACCCAAAGGGCTGTCCAAAGCTTAATTTAAGTGCCCACTCCAAACCAGACATCCAAATAATCTGAAATTTGGGGAATGTGCTATTTTTAACTATATATAGGACATATCCAAAAATCAGAATTTTTGGGAAATATATTTCTATAGTTTTTAGAAACATTTAATAAACCAAGTATAAATTAATTAGGTGTCATAAACACCTCAAAATCCCCCCAAATTTTGGTGGGTGGTCTTACAAAGCATGTTAGGGCTCTGATAAAAATTTCATCTCCTTTGAAGATGTTTTGATTAGGTTTTATCCAACCCCAGGTTGACCCTTCTAGGGTTAATTAGGTCAAAGCACCCCTTGGGGTTTTGAGTGGTCAAATCACCTCAACAGAGGCTGATAGTTTGTCCACTGACTCTATATGGTATGACACACCCTCCAATGTAATTTGGGGTGGTTAAGAGTAGGGTAGCCCTAGAACCCTAGGGTAGGTCGCTTAATGGGGATTTTTAGGGTTTGAAGGTCATGGGGTCAAATGACCATGGAATAACTTAAAATTTGGTGGCGAGGACCATAAGGTTAGTATATTACTCTGGTTAAAATTTTAGGGAATTTGGAAGCCTTAAACCCCCTCAAAACCATAACCCTAGTTTAGGGCACCAAACCTAATTTGGAGTATTAGGCTACCAAATCACTTTAAAATCACTTGAAATTGGGCAGGGGCAGTTCTCTGGTAGAAATATTCCTAAATTAATTTTGGTGGAATCTTTGGGCCATTAAAATCAGTACTTCCTTTTCAACCATAGATGTGCCCTTAAAATTTACTATGTTGATAGTGAAATTTTTGTTTATTGGAAAATTGTGAAACCTTGGAATAGGACATTATATATAATGATAGAGCCCTCTGTATTTTTGTTTAAATTTTTAGATGTCTGTTTCAAGTACTTGCTTCATTAAATTATGATTTGTGGTTTATGATCAAAAATAGAAACAGAGTCACAATATTATCAAAAAATTATGAAATTAGGTCAGAGAGTGCTTTTGGCCATTATTATTGTCCTGTAATTTTTCCATGATTTTTAGATGGATAAAACCAGTACTTACTTCGCAAGTCTGTAAATTTGGAAGTTTACATTTAATTAGATTTAGAGCCCTTCATGTGTGATAAAAATTGTAAAACTTGGTTACTGTGGATTTTAGATATTAATAAGACTTGTGAAATTTTATTATAATTATTAGATGAGTTTTTACAGTACTTGCTTCATTAACCAAAGATTATGGAATTAATGGTTATAAATTAAATTAGGGGCTACTATTAACTATAAAAATTATGAGACTACTTCTAGGGTGTTTTTATGCTATGATAGTCCTACTGGAGTTTTATTATAATTTTTAGAATAATATTGCTGGCCTTTTCATCTGTAGATGATATTATTGACCTTAAGTTCTAAATTACGAAAGGTAGGTCTAATCACCTATGAGAATTCTCAAACCTTGGATTTACTGTTTAAATGTCACTTAGTATTTATCATAATTTTGTTGTGATTTGTTCCTGACTTTAGAGAGCACTTCATGTTCAAAGTAGGGCATTTGGAGTCTAGGATTAATTAAATTAAGTGCCCACTTAATTAGGAAAATTATGAGACTCTGGATTTAGTCTTAATAGGTCATGATAGACTCCCAGTAATTTTTATGGATCTACAGGAAGAGTAATTAGGGTACCCCCTAATGAGAGCACCATGTAACTTAGCATAGTTTGCATATAGTGGATAGGTCAGAGATAAGTTAACTCGGAGAGCTCAAACACACTTAGGGTATTCACAATGAAATAAAAGAGAGGTTTGATCAAGGGTAGAAATTAATAACATTAAGTGCCTTGGCAAGAGAACTTTGGGCTTCATCCCATTGTAGTTCCTAGTACCGCTGCGAGCCCCTCACCGGGTAGACTTCGGGAAGTCCAGGGTTAACCTTAAACCTTAGGAATAATATGGGCAAGAGTAACCCTAATAATAGTTTCACCTTACACTCACACTTGTACACGTAGGGAGATAAATTAGTAGTGAAAGGATAGCGTAGGCCCGTGGCCTAAGGGATTACTGGTAGAGTTAAATGGGCTCGGTATTTTAATTAGAAACAAACTATCATGGTTGCATGTGCATAACAGTGGTGGGTCCTCGGTATTGGACGATCAAACACACCGTCGTCGGTACGTTGACTCGGGGAGACTAGCTGGTTTGCTAGGAATAGTACGGGAACGTACGAGAGGGGCTAGATTGTGTAGTGTGTTTACCAATCTAGGAGTGGAGAGGCCCAACCCACTGTCTCCGTTTTGCCACGGCGGAGGCTCCTGAGAGTTTAGCTAACTCCAAAAAGGGGAACTAAAGGTCTGTGCGCATAGAGTCGTGTGTGTGAGTTGCACTCGCATGTACATACCATAGCATACTTGCACGTCATAGCATAGTCATTTCATTTAACCCCTGACACCTATCGTATAAAATGGTATGGGACGTTTTATACGATAGACCCTGCAAAACGACCCCGTGGTCTATAGGGGTAATTCCTATAAATCAATGGTTATATTTCTTGTTGCTCTTACTTTCACTTCTTACTGCTTTTTTTGCTACTCCTTTCTGTTTACTTTTGATGCATACTTGTTCACTCATGTTTAATTTTTGTGATACCCCTGCCATACTTTATTATTTTAATCCTTAGGGTAGATGTCACCTGCTTGATTACGCCTTGCTTTTGGTCCTCCTTTTCACCCTTTTCCGCCCGGTGCCTAGGAGCCACAGGTAGAGGGGTGGGGGATTGTTGACTGAGTCTAGTTTGACTGACGGTCGTTTGACCACCATATTTTAGGTGCTCCGGATGAGAGACAGGGAACAGCCGCAGGAGACGCAACACCAGCAGGGTACGGTGCAGATGGAGATGGGCCAGTGTAGCTCGGGTGGACAGGCATCCAGATCCGTGGGTGGAGCCGAGTATTAGTAGTTTTACTTTTATGAGTGGATTGTAGTGAGGTTATCATGTACCGGGCTTAAGCCCGTATTTACTTTCTGGTGTTGGTACCTAGACTTTCTTCTGGTGTTGACTTGATTTATTACATGATTTCCTCCTTTATACTATTGTGGACTTGGATGCTTACACTTTCATTCATTATACATTCTGTCGATGGTGATTGAGATGGCCGGCAGGATCGGCGTTTTGTGGTACCGACCATCCCGGTGGATGATGTCACCGCAAAAACGGCGGTTCTGGGCCTAAGACCCCGGTGGATGTTGCAAAAAAAACAAATGGGGTCTTACACCCTTAAATACGAAGGCAACAAAAGCATAGAGCACGATCAGTGGTCGTGCACACTGTAGGTCGATGATCGTGCGCCATTTCCAATTAGACCTGCAACCTGGATAGAAACATGAGAAGAAATGCACACGATCAGTGGCGCACAACCGGTGGTCGTGCACACTGAATCCACTAATCGTGCGATTGGCTAGGAAAGATTTGTAGAAAGCAAGGGGTAAACGCGCAAGAGTAGTGGCACAAGACCAGTGGTCATGCGCACTACGGCCAGTGCTCGTGCGATTACCCGGGCAGAATTAGGAAAAAGGAGAATGTAATGCGAACTATCAGGGGCGCACGACCAGTGGTCATGCACAGTAAGTCCAGTGATCGTGCGCAGTGTTCCTGTGTCGTCGGGGTCTCCCGAGCGGTTTCGGAGCACGCACACGACCCATGCACCAGCAGAAGAGGCAGATAAGCCACCAAAAGTGTACACCACATTCTCAAGACACGGCTAAAGAATAACAAAAACACAGAAACAAATAAAGCACACAGAAATGGGCCTACAGTGCAATTAATCATGAAATAAGCACGAAAACAAATATAAGCAGTAATAGCTCTCAAGTGCAGTGCTAATACGATAAAACTGGCCAAGATGAGTCCAAAAATCAGTGTTAAATTTGGACTCATTACACCCCCAGACTTAACGATTTGCACGTCCCGAGCAAATCATCACTCCGTGAACTAGAAAATAGCTAGCTAGCTCAGAAATATATAAAAAAAGTAAGACGAGAAATCAAATACATCATGGGCATAGAAGATATAATAGAAAAATGTTTTAATTATACTACGTAGTTTAAACTATTCGACAGACGTGAATAAATATTGTATTTGCTCAAAATTAGAATTCTGGAGAATCTTGCGATCATGTGTAGGAAGAAAGTAGGCAGGCTACTAAGGTGAGCATTGCCAAAGATCGGGGCTCAGGATCACCTCCAAAGGAATCCACCAATGTCGGGGACCATACGCTTGCACGTTCACACTCTCTCCACGCCGCGGGTTAGACTCAAGCGTGAATCAGTAGGACTTGTAGGAGAGGCTTAGGCTTAGGCTAAGGTTTGGTAGTCAATGATAAAAATGAAGGCTACACGCAACCAAAGCGACCGAACAAAAACCTAAACCAATACAGCCACTTAGAAATGCACGTGTAACACGCCCCCAGACTGAGCTTGAAAATCGGGCGTGTACACGGCCTAACCTGACCAAAATCAATAAATAGGATGGGGATAGAATTCTCAAAGCAATTCTTTCAGATTTTTCTTTTTCTCTTTTCTTCTTTTTCTTTTCTGCGTTTGCAATCCCCAAACGTAGCAATCAAACAGTTTATGAATTCAGCACCACATTACACGATTTCCACATATCACAACATCAGCAAAATAGTAAATACAAATAAGCTCAAGAATTTTATTGCGATGGTGGGTTTAGCTTCAGGCCTTGGTGGATGTGAGTGGAGTTGGATCAAAGAAGAGGTAGACACAAATTTGGCATGCAACGGTTAACGGGTAGGAAATGCTAAACAAGGCTCAAACTAGCCAAAATGATGGCCTACGTCATGCTCACTCTTGACTAACCGGGCACCAATGCTTTAAGAGTAGCTTAGGGCAAGTTCTTAGCCACCGAGAAAGATGATCCTTCCTCCCGACTCGAGCAATACGAGTCTAGTGGCGGCTACACACATTCCTACATTATCGTTCGATTACTCCAGATTCAAATTTTGAGTAGTACAAACAATATTTACATCTGCAGAAAAATATAAATCTACGAGCATAAAGAAAAATTAAATCTATACTAGTTCTACACAAACCATGAGTACTCGATTAGGAGCACTGCATGAGTTTCGAACTACTCGATCCTGAAATCCTAAGCCAACACCACTATTTTAAATTTACACAAAAACAATACATTTGACTCGAGCTGCACTCGTGGATAAGAGCGCACTCGTGTGGGTGATTCAGTGTGTGCAACAGAGATCATGAAATAACTAAACAAGAGACTGGTATGCAACAGAATGTGTTGTGTAGTGACCACAGGCATGTTCTCCCCCCTGACTAAAATTCGACAACTAGTAAAAATAAGCATTCCAAATGGGAAAAATAGCTAGGGTAGGAAGTACCTATGCTCAAAATTGAGCATACCAGTCGTGCAACGAGATGTCCAAGTGCGGCCAAGTTGCCGCATCTCAAAAATTCCTGCACCTGCGATTAAAATATGCACGCCAAACAAAATATGGACATATATATATAAATATATAAAAAGAACTCAAAACACAGCACAGGACCAAATGGTCCAACTTGGGTTGTCTCCCGAAAGCCCTTTTGTTTACTGTCCTTAAGGTGGACCAAATACCTGTATTAGCAGTTATAATAAAGAGTTCTTTGCAGTAGAAAAAGGAAGAAATAAAAACAAAGCAAACCAGCGTTCCAAAAGCAGCGAGAAAACATAAAGAGAAGGGTAAGTGGAATGATGGTGGTGCCATCAGCTATAAACAGATTTGTGTTAAGGCTCTCCGGTGGGGTGCGAGAGGACAACAAATTGTCTTTTTGCACTGGTGGTAGGGGTTTTCCCTTTACTTCGTTTGCACTCTTTCTCGCGTCGGAAGGCAGCATAGCACTCGTCGCGTAAACGCTTTGCCTCTTTCAGTTTCTCCACCATGGGAGACTTCAAATGGAGGTAGGTTGTGGGTGTTCCTGTTTTCGTGGTTTGTGGCGTCCTGTCTGGCACCGTGATGGAGACCGGATCTGCCCAAGCTACAGATCGCTTAACAGAGTTATCAGCAGTGTTATACAAATAAGTGTCTAGGGATTTCTCCCGAATAAAACTCGGTTCGCCATGCTCAAAAACATAGTTGGCTCGAAGTAGAAAGGTAGTCCTTTCTTTGTCTTCTCTTCCAGATGTGCTTCTTCCAATGTTGGGAGTCTTGAATCTATCTTGGTATCTGTGACACTCAGAAAATTATTATTTTGGATGGGAGAGGAATGTATGGATGTGTTATCGAGGGTGGAATCTTCGGTCGGCCAAGTGACACGGCCTTTGGAAAAGTCGAGGGATGCGCCACTGGCTATCAGGAATGGGACCCCTAATATAGGAATAGAGTTATTTTTCCTTGGTCCCAAAACCTGGAAGTCAGTGGTTATACTTTTTCCGTTAACCTCGATTTCGACTTCCCGAACACCTCCCTCGGTGCCAACCAAATTGCCATTCGCTAAAATAAGAGACTTCCAATTTTCAATGTCGACTTGTAGGTGCATCTTCACAACATCTTGCAAAGTGAGGATGTTGCTGGACGCCCCGGAGTCGCATAATGCTGGGGTTTCGAAGTTGTTTATTTTACAATTGATGACGAGTCCATTGCGGTTTTCCAAATTTTTCTCCCCAAGGCTTTTACCTTGTTCATGGGGGTTCTTTTTGGTGTTACTAGGTAAGGTGCCTTGGGTGCGCTTGGAAACCACTTGGGACAATTGGCCCAATTGTGCCTCCAGTTTATGCATCGAGGCGGCTTGATTTGTCATGTTAGTTTGAGAAATTTCAACAAATTTCTTGAACATCTCTTCCAAAGAACTTTTTTTAACGACGGGGGGCCCTTGGGAATAATTCGGTTGAGGCGGCCGCGATTGGCTTCCGGAGGCATACACATCATTTTGATGCTGCCCAGGTTGCCATCTTTGGCCAGAAGCGTTTGAGTTCCAAGAAAAGTTTGGGTGGTTTCTCACCCCCGGGTTGTATGTGTTCCCATAAGGCACTCCCCTGTTTTGATTGGCTACAAAATTAACTGACTCATTCAGAAAAGAAAATTCGTCTGGTACCTTAACTCCTAAGCATTCGAAGCTGTGGTGGTCGGTGCTTCCGCACCCTTGGCATGAGATTGCCATCACTGGGGAGGCGGCAACGGGCATGGGGTTATCCACGGCAAATACTCCACTTGTGCTTCGTGGGATGTTTCTTCCAGCGGTCCAGTAAGCGCTGTGGGTGGCGGTGTCTTGTAAGATTCTCAGAGCATCATCTGGAGCAAGATTCATGATTATTCCTCCGGAGGCGGCATCGATCATGGCTCGGTGGTGGGGATCAATAGCGAAGTAGAAACTTTCGACGAGGTTCCATGTTTGGAATCCATGATTAGGGCTCTTCCTCAGCAGCTCGTTGAAACGCTCCCAAACTTCGGCTAAACTTTCTTGATCGGCTTGCCGGAAGTTGGCTATTGCACGCCTCATGCTCACGATCCGATCTACCGGATGGAACTTAGCTAGGAATTTTGTGGTCAAAGCCTCCCAGGTGGTGGCTGTTCCAGGTGGGAGGGAATGAAGCCATGTCTTGGCTTTGTCCCTTAATGAAAAAGGGAAGAGGCAGAGCTTAACTGTTTCGTCTGGGATTCCAGCATAGCGCAACGTGGCGCAAATTTCGGAGAATTCTGCAAGGTGAAGATGGGCGCCTTTAGTGGCCATTCCGGAGAACTGAGCATTGTTTCGAATGATATTCAAAATAGCTGGTTTAATCTCGAACTGTTGGTTGGTGATTGCAGGTCCGAAACTGGGGTATATGCTCCCGACAGTAGGTGTAGTATAATCCCTCATGGTGGGGACTTGGGGAGGGTTCACTTCATTTTCATCGCCATTTCTGTCGCCGTGAGGTATCCCTCCAACTTGGTTGCCTGCATCAATATTCAGCTGGTCTCCCATTGGGGCAAAAGTGATGGCTGCGGCACGTCTTCGCGCTAGGATAGTACGTTCGATCTCTGGGTCGTAGGCGATAAGATCTCTTGTGGCTCGACCCTGCATTCACTACGGCAAACACTAGACAAGGAAACAACAGTCAAAAAACAGTAACTCTTATAATAATATTTTCAGTCATCCTGAGTCGCTCTACAGTTGCATTCCCCGGCAACGACGCCAAAAATTTGATGCGTGTAAATCGGCAGGCACACCGGTCGCACAAGTAATAAAGTTTAGGAATAAATCACCGAGTGTCAGTCTCTTGAGGAATGCAATTAGAATAGAGCGACAATAGTTCAGAAAATATTGTTTTGAGGATTATGAAGGATCAAGCGCATAACCAACTGTTCCAAAAGCCCGGACTGTTGGAAAGGGTGCTACTTAATTTCTTAAATAAGTAGAAGAGCACCACGGGTCATGTGAAGGAACGCCGGACCCAACAATCCCCCCCGGCGTCCAGCACAACCCGTCAGCTCAGAGGTGGAGTGACCACATGGCCCACATGGCTCAGAGGTGGGGTTACCACATGGCCGACACGGCTTAGAGGTGGGGTTACCACATGGTCCACACGGCTCAGAGGTGGGGTTACCACATGTCCACCGTTGCACGGCTCAGAGGTGGGGTTACCACATGTCCACGGTTGCCTGATCCGCCGGACCAACACAGGTAGAAGTGAAAAATTAGGATTTAATAGCGTCCCTCGGTCTTGAACCCGTGACCTAATCTGATACCAATTGAAGGATCAAGAGCATACCCTACTGTTCCAAAAGTTCGGGCTTTTGGTGCAGTTGGGTATGCGCTTGATCCTTCAGATTATACAAAGAAAAAGAGTAAAAAGGGGACTTGAGAGATTGTGGTTGTTTGATTTAATAAACTAATTAAAGCTATGCGGGTCGAAGGCATCGCTTCGCAAGGTGAGGTGAGTGTATCGGCTGCGATGACGAACTTCGGTTGGGCGAGTGTACGGAAAGCTAATGGATGGAAGTGTTCTTGTGCGGAGTGCAATCAGGCGAGACAAGGGTATGAAGTGGATGTGGAGTGGGCGAGGCGCATTCACAAACACTACTCACAAGCATAAGAAAACTACAAACATCCCATTAGATATAGAAGAAAACATGTAGTTCATTACAATGTTATGTCATCCCATACAATAGAGGAAGGGGAAGAAGGGTAAACCAATAGAGGGTGAAGATCCACCACAGGTCGTGGCCGGAATAGCGAGTTGTCAATTCGCTTCCGGGCTCAGTCCGAGGCGGTTTCCGGTACCAACGTGCTGTCACCTCGAAGGCCTTTGAGTCCGTTCACTAGGTTGTCTTCTTCACCAACTCCGGTGGAAAGCTTGGAGTTGAAGTCGTCAATGGCCGGGAGCTTCGCCGGAGAGTTTGAAAAGCTTTCGAATAGCCGGCTATGGACTCCCGATGAAGGTGAAGGTGATGGAGCAGCTGGAGAAGTAAAATGGCGCTTCCCGCGCACTCCCCGATCGCAGAAAATGACCGGTGTTGACCTAAATCGCGGAGCAGGCCCTTAAATATGGAGGCAGCAAAAGCATAGCACATGATCAGTGGCGCACGACCAGTGGTCGTGCGCACTGTAGGTCGATGATCGTGCGCTATTTCCAATTAGACCTGCAACCTGGATAGAAACATCAGAAGAAATGCGCACGATCAGTGGCGCACGACCGGTGGTCGTGCGCACTGAATTCACTGATCGTGCGATTGGCTAGGACAGATTTGTAGAAAGCAAGGGGTAAACGCGCACGAGCAGTGGCGCACGACCAGTGGTCGTGCGCACTACTGCCAGTGCTCGTGCGATTACCCGGGCAAAATAAGGAAAAAGGAGAATGTATTGCGCACGATCAGGGGCGCACGACCAGTGGTCGTGCGCAGTAAGTCCAGTGATCGTGCACAGTGTTCCTGTGTCGTCGGGGTCTCCCAAGCGGTTCCGGAGCACGCACACTAACCATGCACCAGCAGAAGAGGTAGATAGGCCATCAAAAGTGTACACCACATTATCAGAAACGGCTAAAGAATAACAAAAACACAGAAACAAATAAAGCACATAGAAACGGGCCTATAGTACACTTAATCATGAAATAAGCACGTAAACAAATATAAGCAGTAATAGCTCTCAAGTGCAGTACTAAGACGATAAAACTGGCCCAGATGAGTCCGAAAATCAGTGTAAAATTTGGACTCATCAGCTTTCCATCAGCATACATTTCCATGGCGCCAAGGAAAACCGCTAGGGTAACGATTCTCTACTTGAGCATGTGAAGCTCTCGTTTCCTATGCATGGGAATCCCGCTCTCACGATTTTGTGGTGAGTTGAGGCATTCCTTCGGGTATACATGAATAGTCCCCGTTGTGTACTTGTAGAGTCCGTAATCGAGAACGGATATAGGCATGATGTGCGCAGCCTACCCGGACAACTTGGTCTGGATCGGTGATGTTGCATTGCATAAATGGCCGGAGAAGACTCCGTGCAATTGGTTGTTTTTTAGGTTTTCTACGTGGTAGATTGCAGCAGGGAGCCTTGGGGACTAACCTTGAGGTGCACCCGGAAAACTGGGCAGATGCGTGATTCTGCGGTCTTGGTGGCCTGGGAGCCAACTTGCACATAACTGGGTTATGTAATATTGTGCGTTCGATTCGCGGGCTTCGGGGAAGATTAACCCACGCCGATAACTTTAAGTGTCTCGGCGAAGTGAGCAACGGGTTGAGTGGAACCATTCCTGCTCTATGCAGTTTCGGTGTTAGTGGCCTACCGAGGGCATAGAGGTTGGGTCTTAGGTTGTCGATGATTTCAAGTGTCATGACTTCTGCCTCAAAGACTCAATTGCTCACGAGATGTGTCGTCCGAGTGGCGGTGGTGAGACCGTGGCTTTGACCGGTTTCACCGAGAATGTGCCCTGAGAGAACGGGGTGCGTGGTCGTGCGTGCCTATGCCTGTGTCTTAGTGTTATTACTATATAATGCTTGGTTATGCTAATAAAGTGCAGGGAAGGAGCATCGCAACCCCGAGTTTGGGGCGGGATCATTATAATTTTGTCAACATAGCTGACCGTTGCCTTTATTTTCCCCGTTGCGGTGGATTGCTGGTTGCAGGTGCTGCAGGACCAAGCGGTATATAGTAGGCTAAAGCCCAAGTTACTGAGCCGGCCCTCGAAGGCCTAAATATTTAGTGTTTATTTGCTTTATTCATGTGTGACCGACCTGCGAGCCGAGGTTTGCAAAACTTGTAATATGAGTAAACAAATGTAAGGCCTTAAGGCCTCGTACTTGTGTATTGTACTTCGTTCCTGTTGGTTTGAGTAGTGTACATTCATGCTCGTGCTGGGTTCTTTTTTTTGCAACTTTAAATTGCTTCCGCTAGAATGACTCTGTGTCGGATGTTGGATATTAGTTGGATGGTATTCCATTGAGTAACCACTCGGTCTGTCTGTGGTATATGGCGTCGGGCCCCGGTCGGACCTACTACTATATGCTATGCGACGAATAGGGGGTGTTACAATTTGGTATCAGACTACTGGTTTTGGTCAGGCTTAAACTGAATTCGTGGACGAATTCTTTTTAAGGTGGTGAGCACATGTGTGTGCATCATCGGTATAACATCAAAAGAACCCATGAATGTCCACTTCGGAATGAAAATACACGTGTTTGAGGAACCTATGTGATCCTTTAATTGCTTTTTGCAATTTTGTATGGTCGCTTAATGATGTTTTGTACAACTATAGGTGACCAGAAGTGGTGCTGGGCCGTCAGAACGCCGAGTTTCTGAGGCTAGTAGTGCACCAAATGATGCTCCTGCAACACCTCCATCAACTGAAACCATACGATTGGTTGCCGAAGCAGTGTTTGCCATGATCAATGCGCATCCTGCAAGGCAAATGCAACAGCCCGCTCCTGCGATGGAGCAGGTACCGCTTCAATGGGATGAACCGAGAAGAGTGGAGCAGGTAGTGGTGGAGCCTTTGGTGCCGAGGCGAGCAACCGAGAGACAGCTCAAATCCGTTATGAGCTTTAACCCTCCGGTATTCTCGGGGTTGGGAACCCCATCGCAAGCTGAAGACTGGCTCTCCCAAGTGAAGAGAGTCCTGACAGCTACTGAGATGGAGGAGTGGAAGATGACCACTATAGCTACGTTCCTGTTGGATGGAGACGCTAGGATGTGGTGGGAGGGTTTGGAGCTGCATCTCTTGAGAGGAAAACAACTTACTGACGTCTCGATGGAAGAGTTCTCGAGACTGTTCTTGTCAAGGTACCTCCCTTCGAAGCAGAGGATAGCTTTGGAGAATGAGTTCCTGAAATTGGTCAAGCAGAGAGTAGTGTGGATGAGTATCTCCACAAGTTTATAAGATTGGGTCGGTATGCTAGCTCTACGTTCGCGGATGAGGAGCGTAAGACCAATCATTTTTATGAAGGTCTGAGAGATGACTTGAGGCTACTACTCTCGGGGCCGATGACGCAGGGATTCTTGACCCTGGTCAACACTGCCCGATCTTTGGAGAGGGATATGAAGAACGTGCAAGCGAAGAAAAGCTCTGGTGATAAGAGGTCGGAGTTCAAAGTACCGAACTCCTCAAAGTCTGTGTTCCGGAAGTGGAACAAGAAAGATTGGACTTCGGGTCCAGCCCCCTCTGCTGGTTCTTCTGGGGCGACAACGGGTCGGACCCCGGGCGCATGTTACAACTGTGGGAAGCCGGGGTATTATGCCCGTGAGTGCCGGGGTGGACGTCCAGAGTCTGAGTTGAAGCCGGGAGCAATATATGAAGAGAAGGGCAAGGCGGTGGAGTCAACCGCACCCCATTATGCTCCGGCTCAACCGAGAGTTTATAATCTTGGCCAACAGGAGGCCATCAAACAAGCGGATGTGGTGACATGTATGATTTAAATTTATAGCAAGTTAAATTTTAAATACTTGTTATGCACGTGTTACCTTACCACTGCTTGTTTAGGATTTGTTTTGATTTATGAGAATCCGGCGAGAGCACTCTTTGATACGGGAGCTTCGCACTCCTTTTTGTCCGAAAGCTTCATATCGTGCATCGGAGTACCTTCTTTGATGGCGGAGGACAAACTTGACATGTTGTTGCCGAATGGGTGTTCGATGCACGCGGATAGAATCTGTGGCGTTAAGATTCGTATCGGGAGTCAAGAGTTCCATTTGCTAGCATCGTTACTGTCGCTGGTGGAGTTCGATGTGATATTCGGCATGGACTGGCTCTCGGAGCTGCAAGCTTTTATTGATTGCTGTCGCAAGGAAGTTAAGTTGGGATCAGGTCATGAGACGACCTTTACGGGCTTGAAAGGGTCGAGCAAGACGTTGATGTCTGCTCTTCAGGTGGTTAAGGCGGTTCATGCTGGTGCAGAGCTATTCTTTACACTAGTGGAGGTTGCAATGCCTAAACCTACGTTGGACAGTATTTCAGTGGTAGCTGAGTACCGTGATGTGTTCCCTGCCAATCTTCCTGGAGCCCCGCCTCAACGGGATATAGATTTCACGATTGAGCTAGTGCCAGGTGCTAAACCTGTGCCACGCTCTTCGTATCGGCTAGCGCCTAAGAAAATGGCGGAGCTGAAGGTTCAACTGCAAGAGTTGTTGGAGCAAGGGTATGTGCATCCAAGTTCGTCGCCTTGGAGCACACCGATCCTCTTTGTTAAGAAGAAGGACGGGAGCTTGAGACTCTGTATTGATTATCAGGAGTTCAAAAAGCTAACAAAAAAGAACAAGTACCCGATCGTGAGGATTGATGATCTATTTGATTAGTTAGTCGGGTCGACGGTGTACTCGAAGTTGGATCTCAAGTCTGGATACTATCATCTGAGGATAAGGGAGAGTGATATCCCCAAAACAACTTTTAGTATGAGGTACGAGCATTACGAGTTTACGGTCATGCCGTTTGGGCTGACGAATGCGCCGTCAGTATTCATGGATTTGATGAACATGCCTTTCAGGGAGTACTTGGACCATTTTGTGATCTTCTTCATCGATGGCATTTTGGTGTACTCACAGAGTGAGGAAGATCACTTCAGGCATCTTCACTTGGTTTTGGAGACGCTGAGGAGGAATCAATTGTACGCCAAGTTCTCGAAATGCGAGTTTTGGTTGTCCCCAGTGGCGTTTCTCGGTCATATAGTGAGTGGGGAGGGGATTGCGGTGGATCCGACGAAGATTGTTGCGATACGAGAGTGCCCTGTGCTTGCTACGGTAGCGGAGGTTCGGAGTTTTCTAGGTCTTGCCGGCTATTACAGGCGCTCCATCGAGAACTTCTCGCGGATAGTGTTACCTCTCATTACTTTTACGAGGAAGGAGCAGAAGTTCGTTTGAACGCCGGAGTGCGCACGAGCTTTTGAGGAGTTGAAGTGTCGGTTGACCACGGCGCCTGTGCTGAGTTCGCCGAGTCGGATCGAAGGCTTTGAAATCTATAGCGATGCTTCGGGCAGTGGCTTGGGTTGTGTGCTACTACAGCATGGAAGTGTGATAGCGTATTGCTCGAGACAGCTGAAAGTGCTCGAGAGGAATTATCCGGTCCATGACTTGGAGTTAGCGGCCGTGATTTTTGCCTTGAAGCTGTGGAGGCACTACTTGTATGGGGTAAGGGTCGATATCTATACAGACCACAAGTGCCTGAACTATTTGTTGGATCAGAAAGATCTGAACATGCGACAGCGTAGATGGATGGAGTTCCTGGCATTCAAGATCCACTACGTGCCTGGTAAAGGCAATGCGGTTGCGGACGTGTTGATTCGCCGGGACCCAGCTCAAGCCAATTGGCTGTCGGTCCATGACAAGCGGTTGGTTCGGGAGTTCGAGGCGTTGTAGATCTTTTGCGTAGACAAACAGTCGAGTGATGAAGCGCTCTTGAACTGGACGAAAGTTCAGTATGACCTGGCTGATCGGATTCGACAGGCTTTGGATGTGGATAGCAGCATGAAGCAGCTCATGATAGAGGCTATGGATAGGTCAAATTCCCGATATGAGGTTGCAGATGGTTTTCTTTGGAAAGACAGTCGTCCGTGCGTCCCAAATGTGGGCACTTTGCGGGTGGAATTGTTGTACGAGGCGCATCATACCAAGTAAATGATTCACCCGGGGAGACGAAGATGTACCGCGATGTGAAGAAAATATTCTGGTGGCCATGACTGAAGAAGGATGTGGCACTGTACGTGGCAAAGTGTCAGACATGCGCCTTGGTGAAGGCGGAATGCCAAAAGCCGGGAGGATTCTTGAAGTCCTTTCCTATTCCGGAGTGGAAGTTTGACGACATTACTATGGACTTTGTGCACGGGCTTCCAAGGTCGCAAAAAGGGAACGACGCCATTTGGGTGGTCGTAGATCGTCTAATGAAGGTGTCACACTTCATTCCGCATAGGAAGGATGATCCGGTTGAGAAATTTGCAAAACTGTATGTGGACAACATATTACGGCTTCACGGTGTGCCCCGCAACATCGTGAGGGACCGAGATGGGTGGTTCACGTCCAATGATTGGAGGCTGGTGCAGCAGATGTTGGGAACAAAGCTGAGTTTCAGCACAGCCTTTCATCCACCGACGGATGGGCAGACCGAGTGGGTCAATAGGACAATGGAAGACATGCTTCGCATGTGCGTCCTGGATTTTGGAAAGCAGTGGGAGGACCACTTATACTTGGTGGAGTTCGCGTACAACAATAGCTACCAGGCGAGCATACAAATGACGCCCTTCGAGGGCCTTTATGGTAGAAAATGTCGCACACCGTTGTCTTGGTTGGAAACAGGTGAGTCAAAGTTGTACAAATGCCAAGAGGTGGAAGATGCTACGTCATTGGTTTGAACGATTCGGGAAAGATTGCTAATCGCTCAAGACCGCCAGGCTAAGTACTATAATGACAAGAACCGAAACGCGGAGTTCGTTGTTGGCGACTGGGTGTACTTGAAGATCAAGCCGTTCAAGAGTGTCTCGCGGGTGCGTTGCTTAATGAAGCTAAGCGCGAGGTACCTTGTACCGTTTGAGGTTCTGGAGCGGATTGGTGAAGCATCTTATCGTTTGAAGCTATTAGTGGAGCTTAGTGGTCTACATGATGTATTCCATATATCGGTACTACGAAAGGCGGTGCAAGAGCCTTCGCATGTGATCGCGGTGGATCAAGTGCCGGTCGAGAATGGGTTGACAACGAAGGTCAAGCCCGTTCGTATTGAGGACTCAGAAGTCAAGAGGCTACGCAATAAAGAGATCAGGATGGTCAAGGTCCGTTGGGACAATTGCGGTCGGGAATAGCTCTCTTGGGAGCGAGAGCAAACCATGCTTGAGGAGTACCCGGAGTTGTTTCACTCAGGTACCGTTTAAATTTTATGTTTCTTTCCTTTATGAAATTTCGAGAACGAATTTATTTTAAGTGGGAGAGAGTTGTAACGCCCTGAAACTCAAAAGAGCGACAAGAGGCGTTTTGGGACAAATTTGGAATTTGGCAGGGGGCACACGGCCTGGGACACGGGCGTGTCGTGTTCGGGTCGATGATTTGGCCAAGAGGTTGACGAATTTTGGAGTCGACGATCATCGAGCAGCGAACACGGCCTGAGACACGGGCATGTCCTAGGGCGTGTCGAGCTTGTGTCGACGATTTGCCAGCTGAGTCGACATTTTCGCTCGACGATGTGTCGAGATAGGGAACACGGCCTAGGACACGGGCGTGTCCAAGGCCGTGTCAGGTGGTCGACGAACTGTACTCGAAGAAATGTCGAGACAGTGAACACGGCCTGGAGCCCAGGCGTGTTTGGGTTTGACGCGGGCATGTCAAATAGGGCACGGGCGTGTCCAAGACCCGTGTGAGTCTCGGGCTGGTGTAGGTCCTGTGTTGATGGAGGAACACGCCCGGGAACACGGGCATGTACTGGCTGACACGGGCCTGTCAGGTCGAACACGGGCACATCAGGTGCCCGTGTGTATTTCGAGACGCGTCGGTTGCGACGGCGAATGGGGGACACGGCCCTGGACACGGGCGTGTCGCAGGCCGTGTTTGGCCCAGATTTTGCATTTCAGCTACAGATCGAGGCCATTCATTTCCTTATTTTGGGATCCGACGGCTGGGGGTTGTTCCTACTGGGCTATACCCGGGAATAGAGTTTCAAATCCCTCAAATCTTTCACTTAAGTCTCTTTCTAAAGTTTAGAGAGAGGGGAGAGCAAGGAAGAAGAAAGGAAGCTAAATCCAGTTGCCGGCGGAGTTTCGGAGCTCCAAATCGCGAGCCAACTTCGGATCTACGGAGGCAAGGAGATTGCGGTGCTTTCCATCTGCATACATTTCCATGGCGCCATGGAAAAATGCTAGGGTAATGATTCTCTACTTGAGTATGTGAAGCTCTCGTTTCCTTTGCATAGGAAGCCCGCTCTCGCGAGTTTGCGGTGAGTTGAGGTGTTCCTTCAGGTAGACATGAATAGTCCCTATTGTGTACTTGTAGAGTCCGTAATCGAGAACGGATATAGGCATGATGTATGAAGCCTACTCGGACAAGTTGGTCTGGATCGGCGATGTTGCATTGAATAAATGGCCGGAGAAGACTCCGTGCAATTGGTTGTTTTTCGGGTTTTCTACGTGGTAGATTGCAGCAGGGAGGCTTGGGGACTAACCTCGAGGTGCACCCGGAAAAATGGGCCGATGCGTGATTCTGCCGTCTTGGTGGCCTGAGAGCCAACTTGCACATAACTGGGTTATACAATATTGTGCTTTCGATTTGCAGGCTTCGGGGAAGCTTAACCCGCGCCGATTACTTTAAGTGTCATGGCGAAGTGAGCAACGGGTTGAGTGGAACCATTCATGCTCTATGCAGTTTCGGTGTTAGTGGCCTACCGAGGGCATAAAGGTTGGGTCTTAGGCTGTCGATGATTTCAAGTTTCATGACTTCTGCCTCAAAGACTCAATTGCTCACGAGATGTGCCATCTGAGTGGCGGTGGTGAGACCGTGGCTTTGACCGGGTTCACCGAGAATGTGCCCTGAGAGCACGGGGTGTGTGGCCATGCGTGCCTACGCCTGTGTTGTAGTGTTATTACTATATAATTCTTGGTTATGCTAATAAAGTGCAGGGAAGGAGCATCGCTGCCCCGATTTTGGGGCGGGATCGTTATAATTTAGTCAACATAGCTGGTCGTTGCCTTTGTTTGCCACCGTTGTGGTGGATTGTTGTTTGCAGGTGCTGCAGGACCAAGCGGTAAATAGCGGGCTAAAGCCCAAGTTGCTGAGCCGGCCCTCGAAGGCCTAAATATTGAGTGTTTATTTGCTTTATTCATGTGTGACCGGCCTGCGAGCCGAGGTTTGCAAAACATGTAATATGAGTAAACAAATGTAAGGCCTTAAGACCATCGTACTTGTGTATTGTACTTCATTCCTGTTGGTTTGAGTAGTGGACATTCATGCTCGTGCTGGGTTCTTTATTTTGCAACTTTAAATTGCTTCCGCTAGAATGACTCTGTGTAGGATGTTGGATATTAGTTGGATGGTATTCCATTGAGTAACCACCCGGTCTGTCTGTGGTATATGCCGTCGAGCCCCGACCGGACCTACTGCTATATGCTATGCGACAGATAGGGGGTGTTACGTGGAGCATCTCATTTTTACATTTGAGACGCTACACCAACATAGCTTATTTCTCAAGCCGAGCAAATGCAGTTTTGGACAACTAGAAGTGACTACCTGGGTCATATCATCTCATATAAAGGAATGACAATGGATCTAGAGAATATTTGGGCCATGTTGGAGTGGCTGACTCCTAAAACTGTGAAGCATGTATGAGGCTCCCTGGCCTCACTGGACAATACAAGAGGTTTATTCAAGGCTATGACGACATCGCTAAATAGTTAATAGAGTTGCTCAAATCAGGCCAGCTGCATTGGACCGAGGAAGCAGACTAGACATTCACCCAACTCAAGAAGGCAGTTTCTCAACCACTCGTACTATGCTTACCTGATTTCACCAATCCCTTTGTTGTTGAATCAGACTCCTCCGACAAGGTCATAAGTTTGCTTCTCTTATAGAATGGATGTCTGATATCTTACTTTAGTGAGGCATTTGGCAAGAATAACTCAATTGTACAACTCATATTCGTCGAGGGTGGACCCGTTAGAAGTCAAAGTCAATAGGTCAAGGCAGAGGTCAGAGTCAGCATTCAAGACATTTGAAGGCCTAGACGAGTAAGTCGAGCTCTCCTCGCATACTTGCCAGGTAAGCGACTAGGGTAGATACTCGCCTAAGTGGGCGAGTTCCCCCAGAGGTTGCCTTGTCATCGGTATGGGTTGGGCTATAAATAAGACCCCCCCTAGATTTCCCCAGAAGTACAAGTATCTGGACTTCAAAATCTCGCAAAAGATCTCGACCACCTCATTTTTTGGACTTTGAACTGAGCTTCTGAATCCCGCTTCCCAGGAGACAAGCCACAAGTAGTGACCATCCCTTGGTTGCCTCTTTGTGATAATCGCCAGCTAGTGCCCACCTTATACCCTGCATGGTCATATTTGGTTGTGGAGGCGAAGTTTCTTCTAAGCATCCGGGTACGTGGTGGACCTCCCTACCGCAGTATCTAGTGTCCTTTTAGTTGTCCCACTATTTATGTGTTCAAGTCTATCAAGCTGTCTAGCCCGACCGTAGGACCAGTAACCTTAGGCTGTCTTGTTCCAAATTTTAGAGTAGGGATTTTCCCGACTTTAACATTTTGGTGTGGTGAGCGTGAATCGTAGTCGAGGAGGAAAGTTTTTTCAAGTAAGCGAGAAGGTGAATCCAGGCAAGAATAGGGAGATAGTCAGTAACTTGACAGCAGGAGGCGAGTTTGTAACCATGGAGGTTTTCAAAGAGTTTGCAGGAAGGATCAAGGGGCAATCTGGCAGGGTTCCATCGTCATGCTGATATCACGACAACCTTGCCTCATCGCGCGACACTATCCGAGGAAGGAGAGCCACCGAGGCAACCAAGGAAGGAGCGAGTAGAAGAGGAGCCAGAGCCACTAGTGCAGTCGCGGTACTGCCCAATGAGATACCAGGGGATCAGATGCTGAGAAGTGGAGAAATCAGCGAGATTCCATGATGCTCGGCCAAGTAGTGAGTATAGAGGTGATACACACCCATCCGAGATCCATCACTGTCGAGGAGGGCGGAGCCCTTTCTGCGACAGAGTGTTAGCAACCCCAGTTCCTGAACGATTCAGAGAGTCTATCCTAAGCTACTAATCTGGTAGAGATGACCCTGTCAGGCAGCTCTGGTGGTTCAAGAACATGGTATCCATCCGCAACATGACATACACATTCAAGTACTGGTTCTTCTTCATCACATTCAAGGAGAAGGCCAAAGATTGGTTCCACCAACTGTCAGGAGGTTCCATCTACTGCTTCAAAGAACTGCGTCGGGGTCTGATGGCGAGGTTTGTAACATCCTAAAAAAATTAAGAAGGAGGTCACTGCTCTCTTCAAGATCTAGCAAGAGAAGCATGAGAGGTTAGGCCACTACATAGACCATTTCCATGAGGAGGTTCTGGAGGTCGAGGAGGTGGATGGCATTACCTTGTAGTTGGCCCCGACGTTCGGCCTGAAGCAAGGTCTCTTCAGCCTGGAAATCAGCTCAAAGTCCCCTAGTGTCCTACAAAGACTTGATTAAAAAGGCGAACAAGTTCGTGCAAGGGGAATAGAAGAACGTAGAGTTCTTGGCCAGGCTGGATGGAGAGACCCTGTGAGGCAGGGAAATAGGAGAAGCTTCAGAGGTAAGAGCTAGAGGAGTTCAGGAGAGGCATCAAGATAGGATGAGGGAAGAGTTGGGGAGTAGAAAAGAGCCCAGGAGGGTGGAAGTACCTAGGAAGCAGGGAAGGTCCCGCACGTAGGAGGAGAGGAGGCCCATGGCGGTTCCGAAGAGAATGGAAGAGGTGAGGGGATTCTAGTATCCCGTGAACCGACCGCAGTGGAGGCCGACAGAGAGGCCCCAGTACCAGAACTAGGAGAGGAGGAATGGTAACTAGCAAGAGAGGATACTGGTTAGAGTGCAGTAGGAGGCGATGGCCATTACCTAGCAAGGGAACATGCGTCGCAGGAGGAACCAACCCTTAAGGTACCAGACAAAAGAGATTCCCCTCTACCACAAGCTGCATCGAGTGGAGGGGCATGGGACCTTGGCTTGCCCAGACTTTTGGGAAGCCAGGAGGAGGCTGGAACCGGGAGCAGTGAAGAGGGAGCAGCAAGGGCAGGAGGCCCCCTCGGGACCGGTTGCATTCCATGCTCCGAGGAGGACGAGGAATGAAGACCAGATCGACCAAGGAGGTTGCAGGGAAGTGATTCAAGGAGCAAGATGGGGATAAGTGTGGGTGATATATGGAGGAGTCGGGCTCAGAGCTTCCTGAAAGGGAAGTCTCCATAAGATCTAGCGCAAGAGCATTGCTTCAACCATGCAAACGTCGTCGTTGTTGGAGGGGATCACATTTTCCGAGGAAGATATGTTGGGGAATGAGAATCCCTTTCATGATGTCCTCGCCATTCAAGCCAACGTCGAAGATTTCGTCGTTGACCGAATCTTGACAGATAACGGGAGCTCGATGAATGTAATTTTCAAGAGAACATTCATCGGGTTGTAAGTGGAAGCATCCAAGGTACTAGATACGGACGGTCCCCTCTTTGGATGAGGTCATGGAGGAGCTCGAGGAGGTAGAGGTGATCTCCAAGGATGGAGAGCCTGGATTACTGAAGATTGGAGGATCCATGACTCTAGAAGGGAAGGTGGAGATAATGACATGTCAACAAAAAATGTAGACATCTTTCCCTAGAGCACCGCAGAGATGCCAGGGATTGTTGCTAAGGTTGCCTGTCATCGCCTCAGTCTGGACCAAAAGATCGCGCCTGTCCGCCAAAAGCAAAGGAAAAGCGCAACTGCGCTGGCCGAGCCATTTAGGGTGGAAGTAAGGAAACTGTTGGAGGCAAGTTTTGTTTCGGAGATTTAGTATTCAGGTTTGATCTCCAATGTTGTAATAGTGAAAAAGGCCAGAGGGGGCTGAAGATTTTGTATTGACTTTTCCTCATTGAATAAAGCTTACCCAAAGGATTTCTACCCTTGCATTGAATCAACGAACTGGTTGATTCAGCCGTCGGTTTTCCCGTGATGAGTTTCCTTGATGTTTTTTCAGGATATTGTACAACCCGTATTCGTCGAGTGTGGGTCCTACCACAGCCAGCTCAGCAGAAGTCAAGGTCAACAAGTCAAGACAGGAGTCAAAGGCAACATACAAGATCTCGGAAGGCCTGGGCGAGTATAGGCGAGCACCCCTCGCATACTCGCTAGGTAGGCGACATACTCACCCAGCCCGTGCGAGTTCCTCTGGAAGTCACCTAGTCGCCAGGGGGGTGGGGTACAAATATGACCCCCCTTCCTTAGATTTGCCTAACCCCAGGGGTACGAGGCGAGACACTTGAAATTCTCGGCAGGATACTCGCGAGCTTCATCTTCAGGATACTAGCCAAGCCTTTGTATTCTTTTTCCTTAGAGGTCAAGTCGCGACCTTGCGACTTTGTCAACTAGCTTCCCTCGTACCCAGTTCGTCCATCTTTGGTTGAGAAGGGGATGATCCTTTCGAGCATCCGGGTACGTGGTGGGACCTTCCTGCCGCAACATCTGGGGTCCTGTTTGACCTGATTCTTCATCCTAGTAACCCTAGCCGTCTGATCTAGCTTCTGAGCCAGTAATCTTAGGCGGCATTGGTCCAAATTCTGCGGTTATGATTTTTCCTGGCTTCAACACTTGGTGTGGTGAGCGTGGATCGCAGCCAAGGAGGAAAGTTTAGAGGTTGAGTGAGATGGACAATGGTGGCGAGCAAGGAGAGTTGTTCGGCAACTCGACAGGAGGAGGAGATGCTACGTGAGGTGGCGAGTTTGTGACAGTTGCTGCGTTTGAAGAGTTTGCGAAGAGGATCGAGCAAACCATCCTTACTGGGTTTGCTCATCGACCCGATGTCACGATGACTTCTCCCCGTCGCCTGACACCGCTTAAAGAGGAAGCGCCGCCGAGGTGAGCTGGGAAGGAGCCCGCTTGGGCAAGGGAAGAGCGACCGATGCAGTCACGACATTACCCGACGAGCAGCCAAGTAGTCCGCTTTCGGGATCCAATGTCGCCGGTGAGATGTAGAGATACTCGGCACTACAGTGAGTATGACGTCTCCAGTCAGGATGAAACTCGCCACCGCCAGGGAGGGAGGAGCCCGTTCTGTGACGAGATCCTCGCTGCCCCAGTTCTAGAAGGGTTTAGGGAACCCGTTCTCACCTACTACTCCGACAGAGACGACCATGTCAGACATCTCCAGTGGTTTGAAGATGTCGTCTCCATCCACAACATGTCTGATTGATAATTTTGCATCAAGTCCCCGGCAATGTATGCCAAAAACTTGATTGATATTTTCGCATCGCGTCCGAAAACTTGATGCGGTTAAAACTCCAAAAATTGGTGAGAACTCCCGCGGCGCCCCGGGCGGTTTATTTAAGGAAAAAGGCTGATTTGGTTTTATTTAGAAAACGGGGCGCGCAGATTTATTTATTTGGATATAAAATAGTTTAGATCGAGTTTTAACGAAAGGAGGCAAGCACACCTATCGCGTGTAGTACATGATATTCTGGGATGGAATATCGAGGTCGTATTGTTCTCGGGGTCGGAATCGAATGAAATTGAACTAAAATAAACTTTTAATAAAAAGAGATCCTAATTTTCAAATTAATTAAGGCGGAGACTTGGCTGTGAAGGTTCCACTAGAATGAGCTCACTTATCTCTAGGACTATCGCTTACCTGAACGCTAAGACTATTCGACCGAAACGTTAGTCCGACGAAGGATTCCTCTTAACGCCCGCATTATGATAAGAACCCCGCTATTGGGTGGGGAACCCACTTCGGTAGAGTTGGTGCGCCTCCTCTTTTGAGGGTTAGTGCGGAACTCTCTTTACCAAGGGGTGATCGGTCCATATGCACGGCCTCTCGGCTAGCTAGCGTATGGATTACGGAAATACGGCCCACACATCGATTTGTGGTCCTAAGCATCGTAAACCCTATTCAAACCTTAAGTAATTTTAATTAATTAGAAAATAAGGACCTTTATTTATTTAAAGCTATTTTTTCTGTCCCAATGCTCTTCGATACTGAGGGCTAAGAACGGTTAGCCACTCATCAGAATGGGGATGGCAGGCAGTGAAAGCAATAAAATAAAGCAGTAAATGAAAGCGATAAAATAAAAGCAGTAAAGGAAAGCAGTAAATAAAGCAGTAAATTGCAAGTCCTACTCAAACGAGTAGGACTGAAATGAAAGCAGTAAAGTGCAAGTCACGGCGCAAATGCGTGGGCGGGAGAAATGAAAGCGAGTTTTACTCAAATGAGTAGGACAAAATAAATGCAACGCACGCACACACTCGACAGAAATTAAAACTCACGCACACACACTCTCGACATAAAGTAAAACACGCACAAAACAGAATGTAAAAACTCACACACTCTACTGGAAAGAAAAACTCACACACTCTAATGGAAAGGAAATAAAACACTGCGCCATTTAACTCTTAACGAGTAGGCGGAAATAAATGCGCATACATAAAAAATTACAAAAAACTAAGTTATCTAAAAATTAAAACGACTGCATTTCTACCGCTAGAATGTGATAGAAATGCATAAAAAGCTGAAATAAAAATTAAACAAGCAAATGGATTTGCAAATAAACGCAAAAGCTAAGTGCTCGAAAAATAAAAAAACAAATACATTTCAACCGCTAGAATGCGGTAGAAATGAATAAAAAGAAGACGAAAAAAATTAAACAGACAGAAGTTTAAAACAAAAATCAAAGTGCACGGAAATTTAAAACGATTACGTTATCATTCCTATAACTCCATAAAAATGCTAAAAAAATGCGAATAAAGGAAAAAGAACGAAAATGTTTTACATCCTAAAAAAGAAAATTTAAGTTAATGAAAAAATGAAAACACTTTCAAAACGTTTTTACGGATCTATAGAAATGCACATAAAGCTATCAAAATACTAAGTTAACAAAACTAAGTAAACAATATAATGAAAACATAAAAGTAAAAGCTATTCTCATACACTCACACACGCATTTTAAAAGACGAAAACAAAGATAAAATAAAGACAAAAAATAAGATTGCATAAGGGATGACACATAGATGAAGTCCAAGGCATGTAATGGAAAAAAACTACATTTGCATTAATAATAAAAGGTGATTACAAAGCTAAAATAGAAGAGGGGGGGGGGGGGGAGAAAATATCCCTTACATAACATTTGGAATTCATCCCAGCAGCATAACACATATACAAAATGTATCCAAAAAGTGGAACAGGATTACAAGCAGAGGCTCTGAATTTATAGAGAAAATTTTCATGGGACACGCCCTCTGACACAGGTGTTTCAGGGGGCGTGTCAGCAATGTACAAGATTCATTCCGGCGAACTGACGACAAAGTTGACTCCTGGCTGGACACGTGTCGGTATCGCGGCGGTCACGCCCCAGGTCACGGGCATGACTTTGGGCATGTTGGGGAGGTTTATCTGGGCGCGGGCCGCGTCGAAAGTCACGGGTGCAGTCTTGTCGGCCAGTTGGAGAAGTATTCATGGCGGCCTTGCCCATGTCGCATCTTGACACGGGCGTGTCTGGTTGAGTCGACATTCGTCAAGAGGAAAACGTCGAGCGCATTTTCGTCGAGTCAGGTGGAGAAGTCATGCCCCAGGTCATGGGCATGACGCTGGGCGTGTCGGGTTGGTCGACGATCATCGAGCGGAAAACGTAGAGCGGATAACGTCGAGCGGGAGTGACACGACATTAGTCACGGGGCATGTCGGGCTGACACGGGCATGACCCCGGGCGTGTCAATCAATTTCTTTGCAAATTTGTTGATTTCACGAGTTTTGCAACGTCACGCCCTGGTCAAGGGCGTGACCCAAAGTACACGGGCGTGTACTTACTGTTTTGGCAGATTTTTGAATTTTTTTCCTGAAAAATAAAATAAATTAAGTTAGCAAAATATTTACAAAAATTGGAGCATTTTATTGAAAAAAAAATAAGTAAAAATGACGAAAATAAAAGAAAACAACTAAATTAATGTACATAAAAATAGGTATATTTACAATTCATCAATGTCCGATGCCTTCAAGTGCAGATTCGTCTCCATCACCCTTAAGGGCAATGCCAGAGATTGGTTCCATCAACTGCCAGCAGGGTCCGTGTACTACTTCTCAGACCTACGTCGGGGCCTCACGGTGAGGTTTGCGACATCGAAGAAGAGGAAGAAGGAAGAGACGACTCTCTTCAAAATCATCCAAGGGCAGCACGAGAGCTTGGGTCATTACATCGATCGCTTCCAGGAGGAGATTTTGGAGGTAGAAGAGGTGGACAGCTTTACTTTGATGGTGGCCCTGAAGTTCGGGTTGAAGCAGGGACAGTTCAGTCTGGAGATGGGGTCCAATCCCCCGAGATCTTTTGAAGATATGATAGAGAAGGCGAACACTTTTGTTCGGGGAGAGGAGAAGAACAAAGATTTCTTTGCAAGGCTTGGCAGAGAGGATACGACGGAGAGGGGTAGAGCAGGACCTTTGGGGTCGAAGACAAGGAGGACGTCGGAAAGGCGGGAGGAGAGGAAGAAGGAAGAGCCAGGGAGAGAGGAGAGGAGGAAGAGAGAGGAACCCAGGAGGGTTGAAGAAAGGAGGCAGGAGAGGCTTCGAAGACAAGAAGAGAGGAGGCAGGTGGAGGTCCGGGAAGGAGGAAGGGGGGAAAGGCGATTCCAGTATCCCGAGAATCGCCCCCAGTAGAGACCACCAGCAAGACAACACTACTAGTAGGAGAGGAGGAATGGTAACCGGCAGGAGGGAGGCTGAGGAGGAGGAAGAAGGGAGATGATGACCATCGCTTGCTAAGACAACAAACGGCGCCGGAGGGAGCAGCGGGCGATGCGTCAGGAGGCGGATATTCCCCTCTACTATGACATTCATCGGGTAGAGGGGCACTGGACCTTGGCTTACCCTGAGTTCAGGGAAGCAAGGAGGAGGCTGGAAACAGGGGCAGCGGAGAGAGAGCAGTAGAGGCAGGAGGCCCCGGAGGGGCAGGTGGCATTCCAAGATCCGGCGAGGAGGAGGAATGAAGACTGAGTCGACCTGGGAGGTCGCAGGGAAGTGATACATGGCCCAGGAGGTGGGCATGTAGGCGTGATTAATGGAGGTGCCGGGCTTGGAGCTTCCCGTAAAGGGAGTCTAAACCAGATCTATCGGAAGAACGTCCCTTGACGTCACAGACCCCGCCGCCATTGGAGGAGATCATGTTCTCGGAGGAGGACATGCTCGGGAACGAGAATCCATTCCACGACGCCTTGGTCATTCAAGCCGCTATCGAAGACTTCACCATCGAGCAAATCCTCGCGGACAACGGTAGCTCGGTGAATGTCATTTTCAAGAGAACCTTTGTTGGGCTTCAGGTGGAAGCGTCCCAGGTCCAGGTTGCAGATGGACCGCTCTTTGGCTTCTCAGGAGAGAAGAAAGAGGTAGAGGGAGCAGTGGAGCTGCTAGTTACACTCGGCGGGACGTCAATCCGATGAATCTTCATCATCGTTGACGCGCCGAGCGGGTATAATGCCATCTTCGGGCGACCGCTCATAAACTACTTCATGGTCGTTCCATCATCTTAGCACAAGTGCCTGAAGTACTGCCACAGAGATGTTCAGATCTGGATTAGGGTAGATCCCAAGGCCTCCAGGGAATGATACCTGAATGCCGTCAGCACCATCAGCTGGATAGGTGACACTGAGAAGTTGGAGGAGCTGCTGGAGAAGGAGAAGGGACTGTGTGCTGCTGAAGAGGTCGAGGAGATAGAAGTAATCTCTCGAGGAGGAGAGCCAGGACTGCTGAAGGTTGGAGGATCCTGTCGCTTGAAGGGAAGATAGAGATGGCTGCTTGCCTACAGTACAACGTCGACGTCTTCGCGTGGAGCACCGCCGAGATGGAAGGGGTTGACGCTGATGTTGCCTACCATCGCCTCAACCTGGGTCCCGCGGTGGCTCCTGTTCGTCAGAAATAAAGGAAGAGCGCCGCCAAGCTAGCCGAGCCAATCAGGGAGGAGGTAGAGAAGCTGCTGGAGGCGGGTTTCATCTCAGAGATCCAGTATCCAGGCTGGGTCCCCAATGTTGTAATGGTGAAGAATCCCGGAGGAGGCTGGCGTCTATGTATTGACTTTTCAATGTTGAATAAAGCTTGCCCGAAGGATTGCTACCCATTGCCTCAAATCGACGTGCTAGTTGATTCCGCCGTCGGGTTTCCTGTGATGAGTTTTCTTGATGCTTTTTCAGGGTATCACAAATCTGGATGCATCCCCTCGACTGCCGAGATGTCTCCTTCATAACCAGCGATGGCTGTTATAGCTACAGGATGATGCCCTTCAGGCTCAAGAATGTAGGCGCAGCTTACCAAAGGATGATGAATCAAATCTTCAAGGGGCAGAAGGGGCGTAACTTGGAGGTTTATGTGGATGACCTCCTCATCAAGAGTAAAAGTGTCGCGGAGCGCATAACGGATCTGGTAGAGACCTTCGCTACTCTGAGGAAGTACAAGATGCGACTCAACCCGGCCAAGTGTATCTTCGGTGCAGGAAGAGGGAAGTTTCTAGGTCACCTCCTCACTCCAAGGGCGGTGGAACCTAATCCAGACAAGATGAAGGTTATTTTGGAGATGGCGTCACCGAGGGATCCTAAGGAGGTTCAAAGGATGATAGGAAGACTAGCATGCCTCAGTCGTTTCTTGTCAATACGGCTCAATAAATACGGAAAAATAAATTTGGCACTGTAAATATGACAAAATAAATATGCGGCAATAAATATGGCGCAAAAAATATGGTCATTATATTTGATCTGTTTGTCAGTTATTAGCTCGAAAAAGGTAATTGAAAAGAGCACATAAATGTCTATCTATTGGCAAACAGGTTTACCCAATTGAGCTCGTTTATCGCTCAATAAATATTGCAAAATAATCAGGCACATTAAATATGACACAATAAATATGACACAATATGTATGATGCAACAAATATGTGTTAATTAATATGACACAAAAAATATGGCTCAATAATTATGACACAACAAATATGACTCAATAATTAGGTCTCAAAAAATATGGCTGAATAAATATAGTTCAATAAATATGATAAAATAAATATGGCGCAATAAAAATGACTCAATAAATACGACCATAAATTTTGATCTGGTTGTCTATTTTTAGGTTGGAAAAGCTATTAAAAAGTGCTCTGAATGATTTATCCTTCGACAAACAGGTTTATTCACTCGTGCTCGTTCAGCACTCAATAATTATGTTATAATAAATACTACATAATAAATATGACGTAATAAATATGACTTAATAAATATGACTTATTAAATATCCCTCAATGAAAATGCAACAAGAAATATGGCTTAATAATTATATCTCAATAAATATGGCTCAGCAAATATGGCTCAATAAATATGGCTCAATAAAATGGGTGAAATAAATATAGCCCAATAAATATAACCCAATAAATAAAGCCATAATCTTTGATCCGGTGGTCCATTTTCGGCCCAGATAAGTAGTTTGATAATAGCTCGATAAATCTAGCCTTTGGCAAACTGGTTTCCCATTTCGGGCACATTTAACGCTGTATAATTATGGCGCAACAAATATGACACAAATAAATTTGGCTCAGTAAATATGGGTAAAAAATATGGCGCAATAAATATGACTCAATAAATTTGAACATAACTTTTGTTCTGTTTGTCCGTTTTCTGCCTGGAAAAGCCCATTTAAAAGAACTCGAAAAGATCTATTTAATGGTGAACATGATTACACATTTTGTCTTCTTTAGCACTCAATAAATATGGCACAGAAAATATGGCATAATAAATATGGCATAATAAATATGACACGGTAAATATGACATAATAAATATATTTTCATAAGTAGAGCACAATAATTATGGCATAATTAATATGTGTACATAACTATGATTCATAACTATGACCTAAGAATATGGCTCAAAATGTTTTTCTCAAAAAATATGACTCAGTAAATATGGCTCAATAAATAGGAAGAAATAAATAGGGCATAAGTAATATGGTGCAATAAATATGGCGCAATAAATATGCCGTAACAAATATACCAGAATAAATATGCCACAATAAATATGGTCATTATATTTGATCCGGTTGTTGGTTATCATCCCAAAAAAGCCAATTAAAAAGAGCACATATAGATCTATCCTTTGGTGAACAAGTTTACCATTTCGGGCTGGTTTATCACTCAATAAATATGGCAAAATAATATGGCGCAATAAATATGACGCAATATATTTGACATAATAAATATGGCGCATTAAATATGTGTTAATAAAAATAGCAAAAAAATATGGCTCAAGAAATATGTCACAAGAAGTATGACTCAATAATTAAGTCTCAACAAATATGACTCAGTAAAATGCTTCAGTAAATATGATAAAATAAATATGGTACAATAAATATGGCTCAATAAATATGACCATAACACTTGATTTGGTTGTCTATTTTCAGCCTGAAAAAGCATATTGAAAATAGTTCTGAATGATTTATCCATTGGCGAACAAATTTGCCCACTCGGTCATGTTCAATGCTCAATAAATATGTTATAATAAATACTACGCAATAAATATGGCACAAAAATGTATCACATTAAATTTGGCACAATAAATATGGCTCAATAAATATGGCATATTAAATTTTTCGTAATGAAAATGCCGCCAGAAATATGGCTCAATAATTATGTTTCAATAAATAAGCCTCAGGAAATATGGCTCAATTAATATGGCTCAATAAATATGACATAATAAATGTAGCCCAATAAATATAGCCCAATAAATAAAGCAAAAAAAATTTATCCGGTTGTCCATTTTCAGCCCAAAGAATCCAATTGAATAGAGCTCGGATAAATATATTCTTTAGAAAATAGGTTTACCCGTTCGGACTGGTTTAACACTATATAAATATGACACAATAAATATGACACAAATGAATATGACTCATGAAATATGACTTAATAAATATGGCCAAAGAAATGTGGTGCGATAAATGTGACTCAATAAATATGACCATAACTTTTGTTCCGATTGTTTGTTTTCATCCCGAAAAAGCTCATTTATAAGAGCTCGAAATGATCTCTTTATTGGTGAACAGGAATACCTGTTTCGGCTGATTTGACGCTCAAATAATATGACAAAGTAAATATTATGTAAAAAATATGACGCCAAGAATATGACATAGTAAATATGACGTAATAAATATATCTTAATAAATATAGTGCAATAAATATGACATAATTAATATGGGTACATAAATATGGTATATAAATAAGTCACAAGAATATGGCTCAAAAAATTTATCTCAAAAAATATGGCTCAGTAAATATGGCTCAATAAATATGGAGAAATTAGTATGACACAATAAATATGACACAATAAATATGGTCATTACAATTGATCTGCTTGTCAGTTATCAGTCCGAAAAAGACCATTGAAAAGTGCACATAAAGATCTATCCATTGGCGAACTAGTTTAACACTCAATAAATAGGGTAGAAAAGTAAGGTGCAATAAAAATATCACAATAAATATGTCTTAAAAATATTGCGCAAAAAATATGATTTAATATATGACTCAATAATTAAGTCTCAATAAAAATGGCTCAGTAAATATATTTTAATAAATATTATAAAATAAATTTTGCGCAATAAATATGACAATAAATATGAATAAAACATTTGATCTGTTTGTCTATTTTCATCCTGGAAAATCCCAGTGAAAAGGGCTTTGAATGATTTAACAATTGGCGAATAGGTTTACTTTCTCGGTCTCATTCAACGCTCAATAAATATATTATAATAAATACTATGCAATAAATATGTCATAATAAATATATCTCAATAAATTTGGAGCAATAAATATGACTTATTAAATATCTCTTAATGAAAATATCACAAGAAATATGACTCAATAATTATGGCTCAATAAATATGGCTCAAGAAATATAGCTCAATAGATACGAAGCAATAAATATGACGCAATAAATATAACCTAAGAAATATAGCCCATTAAATAAAGCCATAACTTTTGATCTGATTATCCATGTTCAGCCCGAAAAAGCAAATTGAAAAGAGCTCAAATAAATCTATCCTTTGGTAAAGAGGTTTACATGTCCGGGCTCGTTTAACGCTATATAAAATTGTCGCAATAAATATGATATAACTAAATGTGGCTTAGTAAATATGTCTCAATAAATATGGACAAATAAATACGGGGCAATAAAAATTATTCAATAAATATGACCATAACTTTTGTTCTATTTATCCGTTTTTATCCAGGAAAAGCTCATTTAAATGAGCTCGAAATGATCTATCTATTGGTGGACAAGATCACCCATTAGGGTTTATTTGACACTAAATAAATATGGCACAGTAAATGTGCCGTAATAAATATTCCACAGTAAATATGGTGTAATAAATATATTTTAATAAATATAGCACAATAATATGACATAATTAATATGGGTACATAATAATGGTATATAAATATGACATAAAAATATGGCTCAAAAATTTCATCTCAATAAATATGACACATTAAATGTGGAGAAATAAATATGTCATAATAAATATTATGCAATAAATATGACACAATAAATATGGTCAATAAATTGATCTTATTGTCGGTTATCAGTCCGAAAAAGTCTATTAAAAGGAGCACATAAAAATCTATCCATTGGCAAATAGATTTACCCGTTTGATCGTCGTTTAATATGACAAAGAATATGATAAAGAATACGACGCAACAAATATGACACAATAAATATAACGCAACAAATATGTGTTAATGAATATATCACAATAAATATGTGTTAATAAATATGGGGCAAAAATATGACTCAATAAATATGGCACATGGAATATGACTTAATAATTATATTTCAATAAATATGACTCAATAATTAAGTCGCAATAAATATGATTCAATAAATATGACCATAACGTTTGATCATATTATCAATTTTCAGCTTGGAAAAGCTCATTAAAAAGTACACTAAATGATTTATCCATTGCCGAACAGGTTTACCCTCTCGGGCTCGTTTAGCGCTCAAAAAATATGTTATAATTAAACAACACAATAAATATATCTGAATAAATATGACGCACAATAAATATGGAGTAATAAATATGGTTTAATAAATATGGAGTAATAAATATGGTGCAATAAATATGACACAGTAAATATAGTGTAATAAATATATCTTAAAAAATATGGCGCAATAAATATGACATAATTTAAATGGGTACATAATAATGATATATAAATACGATACAAGAATATGACTCAAAAATTTTGTCACAATAAATATGGGTCAGTAAATATGACTCAATAAAAATAGAAGAATAAATATGACACAATAACATACACAATAAATATTGCACAATCGATGTGGTCAGTAGATTTGATCTAGATGTCAGTTATCATCCCAAAAAAGTCCATTAGAAGGAGCACATAAGGATCTATCCATTGGCGAACAGGTTTACACTTTCTAGATCGTTTAGCACTCCATAAATATGGCAAAAAAATAAGGCGCAATAAATATGGCGCAATAAATATGACACAATAAATATGACACAATAAATATGTGTTAATGAATATGTCACAAAAAGTATAGCTCAAAAAAACATGGCACAAGAAATATGACCAAATAATTAAGTCACAAAAAATATGGCCCAGTAAATATAGTTCAAAAAATATGAAAACATAAATATGGCGCAATAAATATGACTCAATAAATTTGACCATAACTTTTGATCTTGTTGTCTATTTTAAGCCTAGAAGAATGCATTGAAAAGTTCTCTGAGTGATTTATCCATTGACAAATAGTTTTACCCACATGGGCTCATTCAACGCTCAATAAATATAATATAATAAATATAATGCAATAAATTTGGCGTAATAAATATGGATCAATAAATATGGCTTATTATATATCTCTTATTGAAAATACCACAAGAAATATGGCTCAATAATTATATTTCTTTAAATGTTGCTCGAAAAAATGGCTCAATAAATATGGCGCAATAAATATCGCCCAATAAATAAAGCCATAATTTTTGATCCGGTTGTCCATTTTTAGCCCGAAAAATCTAATTTAAAAGTGCTCGGATAAATCTTTCATTTGGCAAATAGGTTTACACGTTCAGGTTCGTTTACTGCTATATAAATATGGCGCAAAAATATGACACAAATAAAAATGACTTAGTAAATATAACTCAATAATTATGACCAAAGAAATATGACCCAATAAATATAGCTCAAGAAATATGACCATAACTTTTGTTCCCGTTGTCCATTTTCAACCAGGAAAAGCTCATTTAAAAGAACTCAAAATTATCTATCTATTGAGGAACATGATTACCCATTTAAGCTTGTTTGGCCCTCAACAAATATGACATAGTAAATATGGCTAAATAAATATGTCGCTATAAACATGACAAAGAAAATATGGCATAATAAAAATATCTTAACAAATACAGCGCAATAATAGTGGCATAATTAATATAGGTACATAAATATGATATATAAATATGGCACAAGAATATGGATCAAAAATTTTATCTCAATAAATATGGAGAAATAAATATGGCACAACAAATATGACTCACTAAATTTGGTCATTTCATTTGATCTGGTTATTGGTTATTAACCAGAAAAAGTCCATTAAAAAGGGCACATAAAGATCTATCCAATGATGAACAGATTTACCCATTCGGGCTCATTTAGTTCTCAATAAATATGGCAAAAAATAAGACGGAATAAAAATGGCGCACTAAATTTAATACGATAAATATGACACAATAAATATGCTTTAATATATATGACACAAAAATATGGCTAAATAAATATGGATCAAAAATTTTATCTAAATAAATACGGAGAAATAAATATGGCACAATAAATATGACCCAATAAATTTGGTCATTTCATTTGATCTGGTTATCTGTTATCAGCCAAAAAAAGTCCTATTAAAAAGAGAACATAAAGATCTATCCAATGACGAACAGGTTTACCCATTCGTGCTCGTTTTGCTCTCAATAAATATAACAAAAAATAAGACAGAATAAATAGTACGGACTAAATATGAAATGATAAATATGATGCAATAAATATTTGTTAATATATATAACACAAAAATATGTCTAAATAAATATGGCACAAGAAATCTGACTCAATAATTAAGTCTCAATAAATTTGGATCAGTAAATATGATTTGATAAATATGATAAAATAATATGGTGCGATAAGTATGACTAAATAAATAAGACTATAACTATTGATCTGGCTGTTATTATCAGACTGAAAAATCCCATTAAGAAGAGCTCTTGATGAATTATCCAGTGGTGAATAGGTTTACCCACTCGGGCTTGTTCAGTGCTCAATAAATTTAGCCTAATAAATATGACTCAATATTATGGCTTTTTAAATATCTCTTAATGAAAATGCTACAAGAAATATGGCTCAATAATTATGTCTCAGTAAATATGGCTCAGGAAATATGGGTCAATAAATATGGCACAATAAATTTAGCCTAATAAATAAAGCCATAATTTTTAATCTGATTGTCCATTTTCAGCCCAGGAAAGCAAATTGAAAAGAGCTCGGATAAATATAACATTTGACAAACAAGTTTACCCATTCGAGTTGTTTAACGCTATATAAATATGTCTTAAAAAATATGGCACAAATAAATATATCTCTGTAAATATGGCTCAATAAATATGACCCAAGAAATATGGTGCAATAAATATGACTCAAGAAATATGACCATTAATTTTGTTCTGGTTTTTCATTTTTAGCTTGGAAAAGTCCATTTGAAAAAGCTCGAAATGATCTATCTATTGTTGAGGGATTACCCATTTGAGCTTGTTTGACACTCAATGAATATGACATAGTAAATATGGTGTAATAAATATGCAATAATAAATATGATACAATAAATATGACATAATAAATATATCTTAATAAATATAGCGCAATAAATGTGGTATAATTAATACGGGTACATAATAATGATATATAAATATGGCATAAGAATATGACTCAAAAATTTTATCTCAAAAAATATGGCACAGTAAATATGTAGAAATAAATATTGCTCAAGAAATATGGCACAATAAATATGGCGCAATAAATATGTCGCAATAAATATGGCATAATTATAAGGTGCAATAAATACGATCAATACATTTGATCCGATTGTTAGTTATCTAGGATTTAGGGTTTAGGGTTTTTAGGGTTTAGGGTACAAAAAAGTCTATCCATTTTCAAACAGGTTTACCCGTCCGTGCTCATTTAGCACTCAATAAATATGACAAAAAAATAAGTTTCAATAATTATGGCATAATAAATATAACACAATAAATATGTTCTAATCAATATGACGCAAAAATACAGCTCAATAAATAAGAGGTAAGAAATATGACTCAATAATTAAGTCTCAATAAATATGGCTCAGAATTAATTTTGTTCTATAAATATGATAAAATAAATTTTTCGCAAAATATATGACTCAAAAAATATGACCATAACTTTTTATCTGATTGTCTAGTTTCAGCCTAGAAAAGCCCCTTAAAAGGGCACTGGATGATTTATTCATTGTCGAATAGGTTTACCTACTCGGGCTTGTTCAACACTCAATAAATATGTTATAATAAATACTATGCAATAAATATGTCTCAATAAATATATCTCTTAATGAAAATGACACAAAAAATATGGCACAATAATTACGTCTCAATTAATATGACTTAGGAAATATGGCTCAATAATTATGAATCAATAAATATTACACAATAAATATAGCCCAATAAATAAAGCCAAATTTTTTGATGTAGTTGTCAATTTTAAGCCCGGAAAAAGCATTTGAAAAAAGCTCTGATAAATATATCCTTTGGCAAACAGGTTTACCCGTTCGGTCATGTTTAATGCTATATAAATATGACGTAATAAATATGAAACAAATAAATATGGCATAGTAAATATGGATCAATAAATATTGCCAAATAAATATGGTGCAAAAAATATGACTCAATAAATATGGCAATAAATTTTGTTCTAGTTGTCCATTTTCTGCCCGAAAAAGCTCATTTAAAAGTGCTCAAAATGATCTATATATTAGAGAATAGGATTATCCGTTTGAGTTTGTTTGGCACTCAATAAATATGTCACAGTAAATATGGTGTTATAAATAGGGCACAAAAATATGACACAGTAAATATGACATAATAAATATGCCGCAAAAAATATAACACAGTAAATATGGCGTGATAAATATATCTTAATAAATATAGAACAATAAATATGACATAATTATTATGGGTACATAAATATTGTATATAAATATGACAGAAGAACATGGCTCAAATATTTTATCTTAAAAAATATGCCTCAATAAATATGGAGAAATATTTATGGCAAAATAAATGTGGCGTATTAAATATAACGCAATAAATAAGGTCATTATATTTGATGTGATTGTCGGTTATCAGTCCGAAAAAGCCTACTAAAAAAGCACATAAAGGTCAATCAACTGGCGAAAGGTTTACCCGTTAAGGCTCATTTATCGCTCAATTAATATGAAAAAAATACGACACAATAAATATGACATAATAAATATTACACAATAAATATGCAACAATAAATATGAGTTAATAAATATGGCGCAAAAAATATGGCTCAATAAACCTGGCATAAGAAATATGACTAAATAATTAAGTCTCAATAAATATGGCTCAGTAAATATGGTTTAATAAATATGATAAAATAAATATGACATTATAAATATGATTCAATAAATATGAACATAACTTTTGATATGATTAACTATTTTTAAATGGGAAAACCCAATAAAATGTGCTCTGAATGATTTATCTATTGGAAAAAAGGTTTACCCTCCTAAGCTCGTTCTGCGCTCAATAAATATATTATAATAAATACTACGTAATAAATATGTCTCAATAAATTTGGCGCAATAAATATGGCTCAATTAATATGATTTATTAAATATCTCTCAATGAAAATGCCACAAAAATATAACTCAGTAATTATATCTCAATAAATATGACTCGAGAAATATGCCTCAATAAATATGGCTCAATATTTATGCACAATAAATATATCTTAATAAATAAAGCCATAATTTTTAATCCGGTTCCCCATTTTTAGCGTGGAGGAGCCAATTTAAAAGAGCTCGGATAAATCTATACTTTGGCAAATAGGTTTCCCTATTCGGGCTTCTTTAACGTTATATAAATACGACTTAATAAATATGACACAAATAAATATGGCTCAATAAATATGACTCAATAAATATGTCAAAATAAATATGAGGTAATAAATATGATTCAATAAAAATGACCATAACTTTTATTCTACTTGTCCATTTTCAGCCCGAAAAATCCCATTGAATAAATCTCTGAATGATTTATCCATTGGTGAATAGGTTTACCTGCTCCGGCTCGTTCAATGCTCAATAAATATATTATAATAAATACTACATAATAAAAATGACACAATAAATATTTCTCAATAAATTTGGCGCAATAAAAATGACTCAATAAAAATGGCTTCTTAAATATCTTTAATGAAAATGATTCAAAAATATGGTTCAATAATTTTGTCTCAATAAAAATGACTCATGAAATATGACTCAATCATAAAGGCTCAATAAATATGACATAATAATTATAGTCTAATAAATATATCCCAATAAATAAAGCCATAATTTTGGATCTAGTTATCCATTTTCATCCCAAAAAAAGCATTTGAAAAATGCTTGGATAAACATATCCTTTGGCAAATAAGTTTACCCGTTTGGTCTTGTTTAATGATATATAAATATAGTGTAATAAATATGACACAAATAAATATGACTCAATAAATATGGTCAAAAAAATATGGCGCAATAAATATGACTGAATAAATATTACCATAAATAAGACATAGTAAATATGGTAAAATAAATATGGCGTAATAAATATGATATAATAAATACGATATAAATATATATCTTAATAAATATAGTGTAATAAATATGGCATAATTATTATGGGTAGATAATTATAGTATATAAATATGGCATAAGACTTTGACCCAAAAGTTTTATCGCAATAAATATGACTCAATAAATATAGAGAAATAAGTATGTCACAATAAATATGGCGTAATAATATGGCACAATAAATATGATCATTATATTTGATCGGGTTGTCGGTTATCAGCCCGAAAAAACTAATTAAAATGAGTACAAAAAGTTCTATCCATTGGCGAACATGTTGAACCGTTCGGGCTCATTAAATATGACGGAATAAATATAACAGATTAAATATGACGTAACAAATATATCTTCATAAGTAGAGCATAATAAATATGGCATAATTAATATGGGTACAAAAATATGGTATATAAATATGGCCAAAGAATCTGGCTAAAACATTTTATCTCAGTGAATATGTATCAATAAATATGGAGAAATAAATATGGCATTATAAATATGGTGCCTTAAAAATGGCACAGTAAATATAGCATAATAAATATTACGCATTAAATAGGGTCATTACATTTGATGCGGTTGTCGGTTATCAGCATAGAAAGCCTATTAAAAAGAGCACATATAGATCTATCCATTGGAGAACAAGTTTACCATTTCAGGCTCGTTTATCGCACAATATATCTGACACAATAAATATGTGTTAATAAATAAGTGAAAAAATATGGCTCAATAAATATATCACAAGAAATATGACTCAATAATTAAGTCTCAATAATATGTCTCAGTAAATGTGTATAAATAAATATGATTAAATAAATATGGCGTAATAAATATGACAAATAATTTGACCATAAACACTTGACCTTATTGTCTATTTTTAGCCTAGAAAACCCCATTGAAAAGTGTTATAAATGATTTATCCATTGACGAACAAGTTTACCCGCTCGGGCTCATTCGGTGCTCAAAAAATATATTATAATAAATACTAAGAAATAAATATGGTGTAATAAATATATCTCAACAAATATGACACAATCAATATGGCATATTAACTATCTCTTAATGAAATTTCCACCAGAAATAAGGCTCAAAAATTATGTTTAAATAAATATGCCTTAGAAAATACGGCTCAATTAATATGCCTAAATAAATATGGCATAATAAATATTGACCAATAAATATAGCCTAATAAATAAAGCAAAAAATTTTTATTCATTGTCCATTTTTTACTCGAAAAATCCAATTGAAAAGAGCTTAGATAAATCTATCCTTTAGAAAATAGGTTTACCCATTCAGACTCGTTTAATGCTATAAAAATATAACATAATAAATCTGGCACAAATATATATAACTTAGTAAATATATTTCAATAAATATGGCAAAAGAAATGTAGCGTAATAAATGTGACTCAATAAATATGACCATATCTTTTGTTCAGGTTGTATGTTTTCTGTCCGAAAATGCCCATTTTAAAAAGTTCGAAATTATTTATCTATTGCTGAACAGGTTTACCCGTTTGAGCTTGTTCGAAACTCAATAAATATAGCACAATAAATATGGCATAAAAAATATGGCGTCATAAATATGTCATAGTAAATAGAACATAATTATTTTATCTTAATAAAAATAATGTAATAAATTTGACATAATTAATATGGCTACTTAAATTTGGTATATAAATATGGCACAAGAATATGACTCAAAAAAATTATATCAATAAATCTTTCTCAGTAAATATGGCTCAATAAATATGGAAAAATAAATATGACACTAAAAATATGGCGCAATAATTAAGGTCATTACAATTGATCTGATTGTCGGTTATTAGTCTGAAAAAGCACATAAAAAGGAGCACATAATGATCTATCCATTGACGAACAAGTTTACCGTTCGGGCTCATTTAACACTCAATAAATATGGCTAAAAAATAAGGCGCAATAAATATGGAGCAATAAATATGACACAATAAATATGACACAATAATTATGTGTTAGTAAATATGGCACAAACAATATGTCTCAATAAATATGACACAAGAAATATGATTAAGAAATTAAGTCCCAATAAATATATCTTAATAAATAAAATGCAATAAATATGACATAAAAATTTGGCTCAAAACTTTTATTGCAATAAATATGGCTCAATAAATATGGAGAAATAAATGTGGCATTATAAATATAATACAATAAATATGCCACAATAAATATGGCGCAAAAATATGGTCATTATATTTGATCTGGTTGTTAGTTATTAGACCGAAAAATGTAATTAAAAAGAGCATATAAATGTCTATCTATTGACGAACAGGTTTACCCATTTGGGCTCATTTATCGCTCAATAAATATGGCAAAATTATCAGGCACATTAAATTTGGCACAATAGATATGACACAATAAGTATGGCGCAACAAATATGTGTTAATAATATGACGCAAAAATATGGCTCAATAATTATGACACAATAAATATGTCTCAATAATTAGGTCTCAGTAAATATTGCTGAGTAAATATAGTTCAATAAATATGATAAAATAAATATGGCGGAATAAATATGACTCAATAAATATGACCATAAATTTTGATCTGTTTGTCTATTATTAGCTTGGAAAAGACCATTAAAAAGTGCTCTAAATAATTTATCCTTCGACAAACAGGTTTATTCACTCGCACTCGTTCAACACTCAATAACTATATTATAATAAATACTACGGAATTAATATGATGCAATAAATATGGCTCAATAAATATGACTTATTAAATATCTATTAATGAAAATGCAACAAGAAATATGGCTTAATAATTATATCTCAACAAATATGGCTCAGGAAATATGATTCAATAAATATGGTTCATTAAAATGGTGCAATAAATATAGCCTAATAAATATAGCCAATAAATAAAGTCATAATCTTTGATCTGGTGGTCCATTTTCGGCCCAGATAAGTCATTTGACAAGTGCTCCATAAATCTATCCTTTGGCAAACTGGTTTACTAATTCGTGCTCATTTAACACTATATAATTATGGTGCAACAAATATGACATAAATATATATGGCTCAGTAAATATGGCTCAATAAATATGGAGAAAAAAAATATGGCGCAATAAATATGACTCAATAAATTTAAACATAACTTTTGTTCTGTTTGTACGTTTTCTGCCCGAAAAAGCCCATTTAAAAGAGCTCGAAAAGATCTATTTATTTGTGAACATGATTACCCATTTAGTCTTGTTTAGCACTCAATAAATATGGCACAGAAAAAATGGTATAATAAATATGGCGCAATAAATATGGTAAGGTAAATATGGCGTAATAAATATATCTTCATAAGTAGAGCACAATAAATATGACATAATTAATATGGGTACATAAATATGATTCATAACTATGACCCAAGAATATGGCTCAAAAATATTTTCTCAATAAATATGACTCAGTAAATATGGCTCAATAAATAGGAAGAAATAAATAGGGCATAATTAATATGGCACAATAAATATGGCGTAATAAATATGGCATAATAAATATACCACAATAAATATGCCATAATAAATATGGTCATTATATTTGATCTGGTTATTGGTTATCAGCCCAAAAAAGCTAATTAAAAAGAGCACATATAGATCAATCCTTTGGTGAACAAGTTTTCCATTTCGGGCTAGTTTATCGCTCAATAAATATGGCAAAATAATATGGCGCAATAAATATGATGCAATATATTTGACATAATAAATATGACGCATTTAATATATGTTAATAATAATGGCAAAAAAATATTGCTCAAGAAATATGTCACAAGAAGTAGGACTTAATAATTAAGTCTCAACAAATATGGCTTAGTAAAATGTTTCAATAAATATGACAAAATAAATATGACACAATAAATATGACTCAATAAATATGACCATAACACTTGATCTGTTTGTCTATTTTCAGCCTGAAAAAGCCCATTGAAAATAGTTCTGAATGATTTATCCATTGGAGAAAAGGTTTACCCACTCGGGCATATTCAGTGCTCAATAAATATATTATAATAAATACTACGAAATAAATATAGCACAAAAAAATATCACATTAAATTTGGTGCAATAAATATGGCTTACTAAAATTGGCATATTAAATATCTCTTAATGAAAATGCCACCAGAAATATGGCTCAATAATTATGTTTCAATAAATATGTCTCAGGAAATATGGCTCAATTAATATGCCTCAATAAATATGGCCTAATAAATATAGTCCAATAAATGAAGCAAAAAAATTTATCCGGTTGTCCATTTTCAGCCCAAGAAATCCAATTGAATAGAGCTCGGATAAATATATTCTTTAGAAAACAGGTTTACCCGTTTGGACTCATTTAACGCTATATAAATATGACATAATAAATATGACACAAATGAATATGACAATAACTTTTGATCTGGTTGTCTATTTTTAGCTTGGAAAGCCCATTAAAAAATGCTCTGAATGATTTATCTATTAGAAAATAAGTTTACCCACTCGGGATCATTCAACGTTCAATAAATAAGTTATAATAAATACTACATAATAAATATATCTTAATAAATTTGGCGTAATTAATATGACTTATTAAATATTTCTCAATGAAAATACCACAAGAAATTTGACTCAATAATTGTGTCTCAATAGATATGACTTTGGAAGTATGACTCAAAAAATATTACAGAATAAATATAGTCCAATAAATATAGCACAATAAATTAAGGCACAAATTTTTGATTCAGTCATCCATTTTCAACCCAGAAAAGCAATTTGAAAAGAGCTCTGATATATCTATTATTTAGCAAATAGGTTTACAAATTCGGGCTCGTTTAACGCTATATAAATATGACGCAACAAATATGATAATTAAATATGGCTCGGTTAATATGGCTCAATAAATATGGACAAAGAAATATGGATCAATAAATATGACTCAATAAATATGACTATAACTTTATTCCGCTTGTCCATTTTCTGCTCAAAAAACCCATTTAAAAGTGCTCAAAATCGTGTATCTATTGCTGAATAGAATTACCCGTTTGGACCTTTTTGGCACTCAATAAATGTAGCACTATAAATATGACATAATAAATATGACACAATAAATATAACATAGTAAATATTGCAAAATTAATATATCTTCATAAATATAGCGCAATAAATAAGTCATAATTAATATGGGTATATAAATTTAGTATATAAATATGTCCCAAAAATATGGCTCAAAAAATTTATCTCAAAAAATATGACTCAGTAAATATGGCTCAAAACATTTGCAGAAATAAATATGTCATAATAAATATTGCACAATAAATCTGGTGTAATAAATATAGCACAATAAATGTAGCGCAATAAATATTATCATTACATTTGATCCAGTTGTCGATAATCAGCCCGAAAAAGCTCATTAAAAAGAGCACATATAGATCTATCTATTGGCAATCATGTTTACTATTTAGGGCACGTTTATAGATCAATAAATATGAAAAAAAATATACAAGAACTATGAATCAATAATTAAGTTTCAATAAATATGCCTCAGTAAATATGTTTCAATAAATATGATAAAAAATATATGACACAATAAATATGACTAAATAAATTTCACCATAAACACTTGACCCTGTTGTCTATTTTTAGTCTAGAAAACCCCATTGATCTGAATGATTTATCCATTAGCGAATAGGTTTACCCGCTCGGGTTCGTTCAGTGCTTAAAAAATATATTATAATAAATACTAAGAAATAAATATGGTGTAATAAATATATCTCAATAAATTTGGCGCATTAAATATGACACAATCAATATGGCATATTAAATATCTCTTAATAAAAATGCCACCAGAAATAAGGCTAAAAAATTATGTTTAAATAAATATGCCTCAGAAAATATGGCTCAATTAATATGCCTAAATAAATATGGCAAAATAAATATAGCCCAATAAATATAGCCTAATAAATAAGGCAAAAAATTTTGATCTGGTTGCCCTTTTTTGCTCGATAAATCCTATTGAAAAGAGCTCGGATAAATCTATCATTTAGAAAATAGGTTTACTCATTCAGACTCGTTTAATGCTATATAAATATAACATAATAAATCTAACACAAATATATATAACTCAGTAAATATGACTCAATAAATATGGCCAAAGAAATGTGGCGCAGTAAATGCGACTCAATAAATATGATCATAAATTTTGTTCTGGTTTTATGTTTTCAGCCCGGAAATGCACATTCAAAAAAGCTCGTAATGATTTATCTATTATTGAATAGGATTACTCGTTTGATCTTGTTCAACACTCAATAAATATAGCACAGTAAATATTTCGTAAAAAATATGGCGTCATAAATATTTCATAGTAAATATAACGTAATTATTTTATCTTAATAAAAATAATGTAATAAATTTGACATAATTAATATGAGTACTTAAATTTGGTATATAAATTTGGCACAAAAATATGACTCAAAAACTTTATATCAATAAATCAGACTCAGTAAATATGACTCAATAAATATGGAGAAATAAATATGATACTAAAAATATGGCACAATAATTAAGGTCATTACAATTGATCTGATTGTCGGTTATCAGTCTGAAAAAGCACATAAAAGGAGCACATAATAATCTATCCATTGACGAACAAGTTTACCGTTCGGGTTCGTTTAACACTCAATAAATATGGCTAAAAATAAGGCGCAATAAATATGGACAATAAATATGACATAATAAATATGGCGCAATTAATTTGTGTTAATAAATATGACGCAAAAAATATGACTCAATAAATATGACACAAGAAATATGACTAAGTAATTAAGTCCCAATAAATATGACATAAGAAATATGACTAAGTAATTAAGTCCCAATAAATATAGCTTAGTAAAAATAGTTAAATAACTATGATAAAATAAATATGTCGCAATAAATATGACGCAATAAATATGACTATAACTTTTATCCGGTTGTCTATTTTCAGCAGGGAAAAAGCATTGAAAAGAGCTCTGAATGATTTATCCATTGACGAATAGGTTTACCTACTCGGTCTCATTCAACGCTCAATAAATATATTATAATAAATACTACACAATAAATATGACTCAATAAATATATCTCAATAAATTTGGAGCAATAAATATTGCTCAATAAATATATTATGGAGAAATAAATATGGCGCAATAAATATGGTAATTATATTTGATCCGGTTGTCATTTATCAGCTCGTAAAAGACCATTAAAAAGAGCACATAACGATATATCCAATGACGAACGAGTTTAATCGTTCGGGCTCCTTTGTATCCCAATAAGTTTGGAAAAAATAAGGTGTAAAGAATATGACGCACTAAATATGAAATGATAAATATGTCATAATAAATATGTGTTAATAAAAGTGGCGCAAAAAAATTGGCTGAATATATATGGCATAAGAAATATGAGTCAATAATTAAGTCGTAATAAATATGACTCAGTAAATATGGTTCAATAAATATGATGAAATAATATGGTGCAATATATATGACTCAATAAATATGATCATAAATTTTGATCAGATTGTCTATTTTCAACTTTGAAAAGTCCATTAAAAATTGCTCCATATGATTTATCCATTAGCGAACAGGTTTACCCGCTCGGTCTCGTTCAACTATCAATAAATATATTATAATAAATATTACACAATAAATATGGTACAATAAATATGGCGCAATAAATATGATAATAAACATAGCTCAATAAATTTAGCTTATTAATATCTTTTAATGAAAATATAACAAGAAATATGGCTCAATAATTATGTCTCAATAAATATGGCATAGGAAATATGACTCGAAAAATACAGCGCAATAAATATAGCCCAATAAAAGAAGCCATTATTTTTAATCCGATTGTCAATTTTCAGCACGGGAAATCAAATTGAAAAGAGCTCGGATTAATCTTACATTTGGCAAACAAGTTTACATATTCGGGCTCGTTTAATGTTATATAAATATGTCTCAATAAATATGGCACAAATAAATATGGCTTAATAAATAAGTCTCAAGAAATATGGCCAAAGAAATATGCTGCAATAAATATGACTCAATAAATATGACCATCAATTTTGTTTTGGTTGTTTCTTTTCAACCTAGAAAAGCCTATTTAAAAAAGCTCAAAATGGTCTATCTATTGGTGAATAGGATTACATGTTTGGGCTTATTTGACACTCAATGAATATGACTCTGTAAATATGGCATAATAAATATGGCACAATATATATGTCACATGTAATAAATATATCTTAATAAATATAGCGCAATAAATATGACATAATTAATATGAGTACATAATAATGGTATGTAGATATATCACAAGAATATGACTCGAAAATTTTATCTCAAACAATATGGCTCAGTAAATATTGAGAATTAAATATGACACAATAAATATGATGCAATAAATATGACACAATAAAGAAACTGCAATTTATATGGCACAATAAATATGACTCAATTAATATGGAGCAATAAATATGATCATTACATGTGATCTGGTTGTTAATTATGAGCTCGAAAAATCTCATTAAAAAGTGCACATAAAGATTTCTCCAGTGGCGAACAGGTTTATCCGTTCGGGCTCGTTTAGCGCTCAATAAATCTGATCAAAAGTTATGGTCATATTTATTGAGTCATATTTTTTTCGCAATATTTATTTTATCAAATTTATTAAACCATATTTATTAAACCATATTTATTGAGCCATATTTATTCATACTTAATTATTGAGTCATATTTCTTGTGGCATATTTATTGAGCCATATTTTTTGCTTTATTTTTATTAACACATATTTATTAAGCCATATTTATGCTGCCATATTTATTGCACCATATTTATTGCACCTTTTTTTTCTCATATTTATTGAGCGATAAATAAGCCCGAAAGCGTAAACCTGTTCGCCATAGATAGACCTTTATGTGTTTTTTCAATTGGCTTTTTCAGTGTGATAACTGACCACTGGATCAAATATAATGAACATATTTATTACGCTATACTTATTCTGCCATATTTTTTCTCCTTATTTATTGAGTCATATCTTACTAAATATGACTCAGTATTTATGGATAAAAATATGGCACAATAAATATGACTCAATAAATAAGGTGAAAAATGTGGCTCATTAAATATGTCATCGGAAATATAACTCAATAATTAAGTCTCAATAATTATGGCTCAGTAAATTTGCTTTAATAAATATGATAAAATAAATATAACACAATAAATATGACTCAAATAATATAACCATAACTCTTGATCCTTTTGTCTATTTTCAGCATAGAAAAGTCCATTGAAAAGTGTTCTGAATGATTTATCTATTGGCAAATTGGTTTACAGCTTGGGCTCGTTCAGTGCTCAATAAATATATTATAATAAATACTACGTGATAAATATGACTCAATAAATATATCTCAATAAATTTAGCGCAATAAATATGGCCCAATAAATATGGCATATTAAATATCTCTTATTGAAAATGCCACCATAAATTTGGCTCAATAATTATGTTTCAATAAATATGGATCAAGAAATATGGCTCAATTAATACTTCACAATAAGAATGCCGCAATAAATATAGCCCAATAAATGAAGCCAAAAATTTTCATCTGCTTGTCCATTTTAAGCACAAAAAATCTAATTGAAAAAAGCTTGGATAAATCTATACTTTAGAAAATAGGTTTACCCATTCATACGCATTTACCACTATATAAATATGACATAATAAATAAGACACAAATAAATATGACTCATGAAATATGACTCAATAAATATGGCCAAAGAAATGTGACGCAATAAATCTGACACAATAAACATGACCATAACTTTTGTTCTGGTTGTCCATTCTCCGGTTGGGCTATATTTATTGCTCCATATTTATTGAGCAATATTTTTGAAATGTCATTTGAAAAAAGATCTGATAAATATATCCTTTGGCAAATAGGTTTACCCGTTTGGGCTCGTTTAACACAATATAATAGGATGAAATAAATATGACACAAACAAATATGCCTCAGTAAATATGGCTCAATAAATATGGCCAAATAAATATGACACAATTCATATGACTCAATAAATAGGACCATAACTTTAGATCCGATTGTTCATTTTTTGCTTGAAAAAGTCCTTTTAAAAGAGCTCGAAATGACCTATCTACTAGTTAACAGGATTACACGTTTAGGCTTATTTGGCACTCTATAAATATGACATAGTAAGTATGGTGTAATAAATATTGCATAAAAAATATGACACAACAAATATAGCATAATATATATATCTTAATAAATATAACACAATAAATATGACATAATTATTATGGGTACATATATATGGTATACAAATATGACACAAGAATATGACTCAAAAAGTTTATCACAATAAATATGGAGAAATAAATATGCCATAATAAATATGGCGCAATAAATATGGTCTTTATATTTGATCCAGATGTCGGTTATCAGCCCGAAAAGCCCACTAAAAAAACACATAATGGTATATACATTGATGTACCGTTTACCCGTTCGGGCTCATTTATTGCTTAATAAATATGACAAAAAAGGTGCAATAAATATGACCCAATAAATATGACACAATAAATATGGCACAATAAATATGCGTTAATAAATATAGTGCAAAAAATATGACACAATAAATATGAAATAAGAAATATGATTCAATAATTAACTCTCAATAAATATGACTCACTAGATATGCTTCAATAAATATGATAAAATAAATATGGCGCAATAAGTATGACTCAATCTATATGACCATAACTTTTGATCTATTTGTCTATTTTCAGCCTCGAAAAGCTCAATAAAAAGTGCTTTAAATGATTTATCCATTCGCAAACATTTTTACTCACTTAGGCTCGTTCAGTACTCAATAAATATAATGCAATAAATATGACACACTAAATATATATCAATAAATTTGGCATAATAAAAATGGCTCAATAAATATGGATTATTAAATATATCTTAATGAAAATGCCACAAGAAATATGACACAATTATTATGTCTCAATAAATATGGTTTAGGAAATATGACTTAATAAATATGGCTCAATAAATCTGGCATAAATAATATAGCCCAATAAATATAGCCTAATAAATAAATGCATAATTTTTGATTTGATTGCCCATTTTCAGCCCGAAAAAGCCAATTGAAAAGAGCTCGAATAAATCTATCCTTTGTCAAATAGGTTTTCCGTTCGGGCTCATTTAATGCTATATAAATATGGTGCAATAAATATGACACATAAATATGGCCCAGTAAATATGGCTCAATAAAAATGATAAAGAAATATGGCGCAATAAATATTATTCAATAAATGTGACAATAAATTTTGTTTCGGTTAGACGTTTTCAACCTGAAAAAGACAATTTAAAAGAGCTCTGAATGATTTATCCATTGATGAACACGTTTACCCACTCGGGCTCATTCAATTCTTAATAAATATGTTATAATAAATACTACGCAAAAAATGAAGCAATAAATATTACTTAATATATTTGCCATAATAAATATGCCTCAATAAAAATGGCTTATTAAATATCTCTAATGAAAATGCTTCAAGAAATATCATTCCATAATTATGTCTCAATAAATATGACTCAGGAAATATGGCTCAATCATAAAGGCTCGACAAATATGGCGTAATAAATATAGCCCAATAAATATAGCTCAATATAAAAAATCATAATTTTTGATTTGATTGTCCATTTTAATTCCGGAAAAGTCATTTGAAAAAAGTTTGGATAAATCAAACCTTTGGCGAACAAGTTTACCCGTTCGGGCTCATTTAATGATATATAAATATGATGCAATAAATATGACACAAATAAATATAGCTCAGTAAATATGGCTCAATAAATATGTCCAAAGAAACATGGTGCAATTAATATACTCAATAAATATGACCATTACTTTTCTTTCGGTTGTCCATTTTCCACTCAAAAAAGAACATTTAAAAGAGCACAAAATTATCTATCTAATGGTCAACATGATTACCTTTTTGTGCTTGTTTGACACTCAATAAATATGACACGGAAAATATATCGTAATAACTATGGCACAATAAATATGACACAGTAAATATGACGTAAAAAATATAGCGCAATAAATATGGCATAATTATTAAGCGAACATAAATATAGTATATAAATATGGCATAAGAATATGGCTCAACTATTTTATCGCAATAAATATGACATAATAAATATGGCGTAATAAATATGATTATTATATTTGATCCCGTTGTCGGTTTTTATCCAAAAAAAGACAATTAAAATTAGCACATAAAGGTATATCTATTGGTAAACAGGTTTACTAGTTCGGGGTCGTTTATTGCTCAATAAATATGGCAAAAAAATAAGACGCAATAAATATGACACAATAAATTTGGTTCTGTAAATATGTGTTAATAAATATGGCGCAAAAATATGGTTTGATAAATATGACACAAGAAATATGACTCAATAATTAAGTATCAATAAATATGGCTCAGTAAATATGGTTTAATAAATTTGATAAAATAAATATTGCGCAATAATTATGACTCAATAAATATGACCATAACTTTTGATCTGGTTGTCTATTTTGTGTATGAAAAAGCTCATTAAAAAGTGCTCTGAATTATTTATCAATTGGAAAACATGTTTAACCTCTCGGGCTCATTCAGCGTTAAATAAAAATTCTATAAAAATTCTATAATAAATACTATGCAATAAATATGGCACAATAAATATATATCAATAAATTTGGAGCAATAAATATGGTCTTTACATTTGATCCGATTATCGGTCATGAGCCCAAAAAAGCCCATTAAAAAACACATAAAGATCTATCCAATGATGAACAGGTTTACCAATTCGGATTCATTTTGCTCTTAATAAATAGTGCAAAAACTATGACACTATAAATATGGCTCAATAAATATGACACGATAAATATTGCGCAATTAATATGTGTTAATAAATATGCCACAAAAATATGATAAATAACTTTTAATCTGGTTTAAAAAAATATGAGATAGATATGACTCAGTAAATATGGTTCAAAAATATGATAAAATAATATGCCGCAATAAATATGACTCAATAAATATGATCATAACTTTTGATCCGATTGTCTATTTTCAGCCTGGAAAATCCCATTAAAATAGCTCTAAATGATTTATTTATTGGCGAACAGGTTTACCCAAACGGGCTCGTTCAGCGCTGAATAAATATGTTATAACAAAAACTACACAATAAATATGGCGCAATAAATTTTACTCAATAAATATGTCTTATTAAATATCTCTTAATGAAAATGACGCAAGAGAAATCTCTCAATAATTGTGTCTCAATAAAAATGGCTCAGGAAATATAGCTCAATAAATATGGCGCAATAAATATGCCATAATAAATATAGCTTAAAAAATATACCCCAATAAATAAAGTCATAATTTTTGATCTGGTTGTTAATTTTCAGCCCGAAAAAGCAAATTGAAAAGAGCTTGGATAAATATATGTTTTGGCAAACCTGTTTTCCTATTTGGGCTCATTTAATGCTATATAAATATGGCGTAATAAAAAAGACACAAATAAATATGGCTCAGTAAATATGGCTCAATAGATATGACCAAAGAAATATGGTGCAATAAATATGATTCAATCAGTATGACCGTAACTTTTGTTCTGGTTGTCCGTTTTTAGCCCGAAAAAGATCAATGAAAAGAGCTTTGAATGATTTGTCTATTAGAGAATAGGATTACCCGTTCGTGATCGTTGAACACTTAATAAATATGTTATAATAAATACTAGACAATAAAAATGATGCAATAAATATTTCTCGATAAATTTGACACAAGACTTAAGAGAAACTTACCTATAGAAGACTTCAGAGACAAGACAGTTTAAAAGAATGCGGAAAAGTGTTCGACGATAGTGGAACTAAGCTCGACGATCATCGATCTCAGATCGAAGAACTCAGAGTGCCATCTTTGAGTTGAGCTCGACGAAAGTCCAGCTGAGATCGACGAACTGTGAGCTTATATCAGAATCTCAGCTCGGCGAAGTGCCTTCTCAGTTCGACGAACTTGGAGCTCAGTTTGGCAAGTATAATTTCTATTCAATGATCTTGGAGCTTAGCTCAACGAAGGAGAATTATCAGCTCGACGAACTTGGAGCTCAGGTCGACAGAAATTTTGCTGAGTTTGACTAACTCCATACAGGTTCTGTTCGACTAAACTTCTCTGCAGATTCTCAGATCGACTAAGGCAGTATAATTTCAGATATTAAATCAGTAATACTCTGTTAATTAATGCTCAATATTCTTATAAATATAGTCGTTCCTGGCAGCATTAATTATGGATTTTATAGAGTTATTACTCTACCATATTTACTAGTACAGTTAGGGAAATACATTGAAGACAAAAATACCCATTCCAATTCCTAGAAAATATGCAGAAGATTTCAAGAAATTTAAAATTCAAATCAGCTCTCAATATATAAAGAAATTTTCAGAAGATTGCACAAAGAGTTTTTTACAGAACCAGAAAGAACAATAGATAATCAGAAATTAAGAATAAGGAGAATAAGAAAGAGAACATCTATAACCAGAGAACAAGAAAGAGAGAAAAAGAACATCTTGTTCAGCATCTTCTTCTTCAAGCCTTTTCTTCCAGCAACACACATTCAACCTGAGACCAAAAGCTCATCTCTCAGAATCATTTACGGGAAGAATAAGTGTTCACCTTTGAAGGCCTACACCCTGAAGCAAAATCTCCTCAAGTGATCAGATTTCTATAATTCGGGGGGAGATTTGACAACATCAACTAATCACTAGTCTTCTTAGAGAATTGGGACAGAGAAGATAACATATTCTATTTTCAATCCACTGAGTCTTCTATTGCTGATTTTTGAATAGCCTCTATTATGAGATTTTCACAGGACGGAGTCTGCCGCTTCATATTCTGAAAACCATATAACTACAATTTCTTCGAGCTCCATCCCGCGCTTTCTGTTCCCTTTTCACTTGATCTCTGTTTTCGTTTTTGTAGGAAATGATGGCAATTCCAGCGAGTTCTCTTTCCGGAATGAAATTTGACACATGATTTATTATCGGCTTTGAATCCTTTCAACATTCTGATCAGATATTCATCGACATACTGCATTAGTTTGAGGAACAATGGTTGAAGAAATTCATGACTACCAGCGAAAAGATAGCCGCAACTGAGATTAGAAAATGGGTATTTACTTATACTACTCCAGACGCCGACTCAATGACAGGCATAATCTCTGGTAATCAGGTTTCTCTTACTCCCGCAGTTCTAACTGAAGTTTTTGGTTTAGTTAATGGTGATGAAGATATTGAGATTGATAGTGTTTACTTTTATGATATGTTAAATAAAATGGGTTATACTGGTGAGAACCCTAATAAATTGTTAAAGAAAAACTTATCTGTTGAATATAAGTTTTTAGACGATGTTGTGGGAAAAGTCTTGCTAGGCAAGCATACTGCCCATAACTATATTACCAGACACTAGTTTCTAGTAATGTGTGCTGTAGTGAAAAAGAAAGTAGTGAATTGGGCAAGGATTTTGTTTGATTTGATAAGAAAGAATAAAAGTAAGAAGGAAGTTTGTTTTGGAAGAATTGTTGGAATTTTCCTTCAGGAAAAAGCATCTGAATCCCTGGTCTCGCAGACCATATTCATAAATGCTTCCAAAAGGCTATCTTGTGCCTTTTTTTAAGATGGGAGAGTAACATCTCTAAGTTATATAAGTCTTCAACATCTTTCATAATGTCTGAGGATACAAGAGCTGTTGCAGCTAATCCCCCACCTCCAGAAGATATCATTACCTCCATCCAGATTCCCTCTCCTCCATACCAACAACAACCTACTCCTTTGCAAGTTCCAATTCCTTCATCTACTCCCCACCAACAACCGTCCACATCACAAATTCATGTTCCAACACCACCTGTCTCTCCAGTGCATCACCCAACACCAATTCAATCTCCAGAGCATATCTCACCCCCTTCATCCCCATTACCACAACACCTTGTTGACATACCACTCACCAACATTCTATCCATTCCATCTTTTGATCTTTTATCGTCATCTCCCATCCACACACCATCATCCACAGATGAACTTATGACTGACACCATACCTTTCCCTTCATCCTCTTCCATCCATCCATCTATATCCACTCAAACACCCTCTAAGTTTGTATAATTGGATTCCCCTTCCATCTCAACTCTCTTGGATCTCATCACCCCTCTCCTCAAAAATCTCATAGCAGAGGCTATTCAACTACTTGCTAATACCATTTCCTCTCTCTCTGCTATCATTTTATTGCCCCACTCTCCCTTCTTCTTCTAGGGGCCTGGCTTCAGGACCCTCTGAAACCAGGCAGGGTGAGATATCCAATGAAGAAGTTCTAGTGTTCTCTCCTCCAGCAGTAGCAGCAGTAGTAGCAGATGTACAGTTGAATATAGCAGCAGATGCAGATGTATATATGAATACAGAAGTTGAGGAAGTTGAGATTGATATGAGTTGTACAGATGAGCCAGCAGATCTTCCAGGAATTTTGGCTGTTGGTGATTGCTTTGTCAATCTTACAGTAGATTTATTCAGTTTATTGAATTCATTTGATTCTACTTATATAAATTGCTTATCAGAAGTTTTTCTAGAGAATTCTATTGCCATACTTTGATATACTCCTCCCATAAGCCTTGAGGTTATAATGCTGCTGAAGGCCAGTTTTGCAGTCATTGAGCCAGTCACAGAATGAGCTCCCAAGGCCATCTTTCCTCCAACTTACAAAATGGATGACAGTCCTTTACCAAACTTGGATGATATCATACTTACAGATATAGAAGAAGAAAATGAGATTATTTATGAAAGTATTACTGTACCAGATGTTTTAGAATCTCAAGTGCTACCTCAAGCTGAAAAGTAAATTTCTAAGGAATCCTTGAAGGAGATTGATGATATGTATGATAATCCTCCTGAATCCTCTAAAAATAATGATGATGATGGCTCTGAAGATTCTGATGATCCTAAAGCTAAGAAGAAGATAAATAAGAAAAGGAAACCTGTTCCCAAGGCTGTTCCAAAGCCCAATCCAACTCATGACACACCTTACTACATTTTGCAAAAGTTTACACCTTACCCTGGGATGCCACAATGGATGTGGTTATTTAAGAATGAGCAGAAAGAAAGGAAGAAGAGAAGAAGGTACAGGTCTCCTCCCAAGCACTTCAGGAAAGAAACTCCTCCTCCTCCTCCTCCTCCATCAGCTGGTGCCTCTAGAAGTGTCACTCATAGATCAGCTCCAGTCAATAAGACTTATCAAAGACACTCCAAGCCTAGTTTTCAAGGCAGCAGTGATCAACAATAACAATCTTCAAAGAGCAGCCATCCTCCAGCTTCAGAAAATAAAAGTACTCCAGTATCTCTTGATGATTCAAAGAAGGACACTAGTCCTAAAAGGCCAGTATCCCCTCCAATTCCTTTTGTAGATCCTGAACAAGAACCCACTGCTAAAATGATCAGATTTTAAGAATTAATTGGACTTTCTCTGATCAATAAAGCAAAAGCAGAAGGCAAGGATCCATCTCAGTACTCCACCATGTCCTCATAGAGAAAAGAAGAGCTCAAAAGGTACAATAATGCCAACAAAGTTTTCAATGAAGATGATTATATGAGTCTCCATCCTGAAGATATAGTATTAAGGGCTATGTTTTGCGATAGTATTGGAGCATCTGACATGACCATGTCTAAGAGAGAAGCTGCAAACCCTAACAGAGAAATAATATTCAGACAACCATCTAACAAAGTTGAGAAAGAGAAGTCCAGGAAAAATAAATAATTGTTTGTTTAGTTTGTTTTCTGAACTATTTTATGTTTAATCACGAAGCACCTATTGTACATATATCTGCTAGATCTTTATTTTCTGGCAGATATCTTTTATTTTGCTTTGTGAGTGTTTTCTTTTGTTTGTATTAGTGACCTCACCCAAATAGGGGGATATTGTTGGATCCCTAGTTTGAATTTGGGCTAGGTTCACTAATTAGGATGTTTGACCCACTTTGTATACCTAGGGTAAAGTCTGTCAGTCCTAGAGTTTAGGCTAGTCATTAGTATAAATCTTCATGGAACATCCTGCAGAGGACGTCAGTTGACTCAAGACTTAGAAGAATTCAGAGTTCTGATTATTATTTCGAAGTTCTTCGAACTCAGCTCGATGATCGTCGATCATAGATCGACAAACTAAAAAATCGTTCTCTAGGTTGAGCTCGACGATATTCGAGCTCAGGTCGACGATCTCTTCCTCAAGACAGATTCTCTACATGACGAACTTGGAGCGCAGAATTGGCAAGATATTTGCAATATGTAGTTTGCTGAGCTCAAGTCGACGAAAAGGATTTCTCAGCTCGACAAACTTGGAACTCCAGTCGACGAATTCTATCCAGAGGTCGACGATTTCTGTCACGAGTCAGATTGATAAGTTTTCCTTATTTCTGTCCCCAATTTCTTATATTATTCAACAGTAATTCTTTGAGTAATTAATGCTTATATTCTCAAGAATATAGCCATTCTTTGCATCATTAATTATGGATTTCATCAGAGTAAATTGCTTGCTTATTTTAATGGGACAGTTGGGGAGACTCATTCAAGAATATATTCCAGCCGTTTCATTCTCCAGAATTAGTCAGCAATTAATGCTTGGAATTCAAAATTCAAAAGGAGAATTTGACAGTAGAATATATAAGAGAATTTTCTTTCAGACAAAAGAATATATGTGTGATACAAGCAAGAAAGAAAAAAAGATACACAGTGATATACACAGAATACAGAACACAAGAAGTAATACAGAGAAGAGATATAGAATTGTACTGAAGAATAGCTGCTTCTTCTCTGTGTTGAAAACTTTTTGTTTTCCCCTTGATCTTTCAGAAGACTAAAGAAGAACATCAATCTTATATTAAGACTCTTATTCAACTTCTACTCCAGGAATCCTCAAGGACAACAACTCTAGATTTGTCTACAAGTTCCTGGATTTCAATAAGATAGGCCTGAAGACCTTCACTCTGAGCAAGGCTCCAGGTTTTCTGAATATCTCAACATTTTAGAAGGAGCTTTGACAATAACAATCCACTGAGTCTTCTCTATTGAATAAAGAAAAAAGAAGACACCATCAACTCTCTCAACATCCTAATAGAGAAAAGAGAAGACACCATCAACTCTCTTAACCTCCTGACAAAGGGTTTATTTACTCCCTTCAAAAGTTTATTGTTGGTTTTTAGGGACCTGATCAAAAACTTAAAGGGTTATGAGATCTCCTAGAAAATAGATCTTGTGGTGGCAGTCACCTAATCAAAAACCTGATAGTGGATTTCCACCAGGGTGGTAGAAGAGTGGATGTACCCAGTTTTGGGAACCATTATAAAATTCTTATGTTGTCTGGTTGTTCATGTTCTCTTTGTTTTGTTGTGTTGTGATAATGTAGTTTAGCTTAGTTTCCATTTCTTTTTATACTACTACTATTATCACTTATTTCTCTGATAAATTTTCTTTTTAGCCAAAAATTTTTAAGTTACTCTATTCACCCCCCCCCCCCTCTAGAATAAATCAAGTCTAACCACTAACTTTCAATTGGTATCAGTAGATTATCAATTGCCTAAGTTGTCTTTCAATTAGTATCAGATGAGATTTATTTTGTTGTACAAGTTAACACTTGAACCAACAGATCCTTGATAGATCTGATTTCTTTTTTACTTAGTTATTTTGGTTATTTCATATCATGGCACAAAATAAGGATTATGTAAGCACCAGACCTCCAGTTTGAAATCTGAACAAGTTTGCTATCTGGAAGCATGAATTAAATTATATATGAACTCTATTGATGAAGATATTTTTAATTCTATTTTGATAGGACCACCAATTCTAGAGGCTACAACTATGACAACTTCCAGCACTCATGTTGTTCCACCACCGGACTGGACAGATGCACAAAAGAAGGCCAAGATAGCTGATGCCAAGGTCATGAACATTCTGGCTCAGACAATGTCAGATGACATTTTCCAGAAAGTGGCAAAGTGCTCCTCAGCTAAGGCTATCTGGGATTCTCTAAACCAGATAGTTACTGGATCTGCATATGAGAGGAAAGACAGAAGATTAAATCTCATCTCTCAATTTGAGAACTTCAAGAAAGAAGAGTCAGAGTCAGTGAGTGACATGTATAATAGACTCAGCTTAATCATCAATGAGCTGAAAACCATAGATAAGGACATAACACTCACTGAGGTCAATGATAAAATCCTCATGTGCTTCCCCAGCTCATGGTATTACAGAATCTGGCCAATCAAGGAGTCCAGAAGTTTGAATGAGATCTCCACTAAATCTCTACTAGGAAAGCTCAAGTCGTATGAACAGTTAATGAAGACTAGAGAAGCTACTGAGCGGAAGATTTGCTCATCAGCTAAAAAGGAGCAAAACATAGCATTCAAAGCTTCAGAAGAAACAAAAGCTCCATCATCTAGTGAAGAACTTCTGAGTCTCTTAGCTAAGAGATTCTACAAGATGGCTAAGAAGGTTTTCTAAAGGAAGTCATCTAGACAAGAATTCAAGCCAAGGTATGATAAAACCCCAACTAAAGAAAATGTATACTTTGTTTGCAAGAAGCTAGGACAGTTCATATCATAGTGTCCAGAGAACCAAAAGAAGGAGAGAAGAAGAGAAAAGGAGCCCAGGAAGCAGCACTACGGCAAGCCCTCCTCCAGCAAGCATAAAAGGAAGGAGAAAGGCTTTGTGGCTGAAACCTGGAGTGAAACTGAAGAAGAATCCTCATCTTTTGCTCCAGTAAAGAAGAAGAAGAGGCTAAAGAAAAGGAGATTTTCGTGGTGGCTATTGATACATCAAGTAGCCTATTAGAAGTTGAGCAGTCAAACAATGAAGAACCATCTGAATCTGAGGCAGATCACGTACTGTAATCTTTTGATTTCAATTCAGATAGTTTAAGAACTGAATTTAAATCATTATGTATTGATCTAATAAATACTGAGAAAGAAATTAAAACACTTAGAGAAAACCAGACTGAACAATGTAATTTCATTTCTGAAAACATTAAACTTAAAGATGATTAACTTTATCCAATGAACAAATCATCTCATTAAGAACTGAATTGGCTGAGGCAAGGCAACTTGAAGAATCCCTAAATGGGAGAAGCATCAAGTTGATGGACATCACAAGCACAGTGAATGCCAGACTTAATGGCAAGCTGGGCTTAGGTGCATCATCAAGCCAACCATCTTTAATTCAAAAAACATACTAATAACTCCAATTAAATTCGTTTCTGAAAAAGGCAAAGAGAAAGTAGATGATATTAAGCTAATAGAAATTAAACAAAAAAATAAGAAAAAGAGAAAATGAATAACCAGATAACACAAGAATTTTATAGCGGTTCCCCAAACTGGGTACATCCACTCTTCTACCACCCTGGTGACTGCCACCATAAGATCTATTTATAGGGAGATCTCACAACCCTTTAGGCTTTTGATCAGGTGCCCAAAAACTATCATTAAACTTTTGAAGGGAGTTAATAAACCCTTTGTACACGAGGTTGAGAGAGTTGATGGTGTCTTCTCTTTTCTCTATTAGGAGGTTGAGAGAGTTGACGATGTCTTCTCTTTTCTCTATTCAATAGAGAAGACTCAGTGGATTGTTATTGTCAAAGCTCCTTCTAAAATGTTGAGATGTTTATAAAGCCTGGAGCCTTGCTCGTGGTGTATTTCTTCAGCCTTGTCTTGTTGAAATCCAGGAACTTGTAGATATATCTAGAGTTGTTGTCCTTGAGGATTCCTGGAGTAGAAGTTGAAGAAGACTCTTGATATAAGATTGATGTCCTTCTTTAGGCTTCTGAAAGATCAAGGGAAAAACAAAGAGTTTTCAGCACAAAGAAGAAGAGAATATTCTTCTGTATATTTCTGTATCTCTTCTCTGTATCACATCTTGTGTTATGTATTCTGTGCATATCACTATGCATCTTTTTTTCTTGCTTGCTTGTATCACACATATATTCTTTTATCTGAAAGAAAATTCTCTTATATCTTCTGCTGTCAAATTCTCCTTTTGAATTTTGAATTCCAAGCATTAATTGCTGACTGATTCTGGAGAATGAAACATGGGGAATATATTCTTGAATGAGTTTCCCCAACTGTCGCATTAAAATAAGCAAACCATTAACTCTGATGAAATCCATAATTAATGATGCCAAGAATGACTATATTCTTGAGAATATAAGCATTAATTACACAGAGAATTACTGTTGAATAATATAAGAAATTGGGGAGAGAAATAAGGAAAACTTATCAATCTTACTCAGGACAGAAATCGTCGACCTCCGGGTAGAATTCGTCGACTGGAGTTCCATGTTCGTCGAGCTGAGAAATCCTGTTCGTCAACCTGAGCTCAGTGAACTACAAATTGCAAATATCTTGCCAATTATGCACTCCAAGTTTGTCGAGTAGAGAATTTGTCTTGAGCAAGAGATCGTCGAGCTGAGCTCGAATATCGTCGAGCTCAACCTAGAGAATGATTTCTGAATTTGTCGATCTGCGATCGATGATCGTCGAGCTGAGTTTGAAGAACTTCGAACTAATAATCTAAACTCTGAGTTCTTCTAAGTCTTGAGTCTACTGAAGTCCTCTACAAGCTGGTCTATGAAGATTGATACTAATGACTAGCCTAAACTCTAGGAATAATAGACTTGACCCTAGCTATAAAAGTGGGCCAAACATCCTAATTAGTGTACCTGACCCAAATTCAAACTAGGGATCCAACAATCTCCCCCTATTTGGGTGAAGTCACTAATACAAACAAAACAAAACACTCACAAAGCAAAATAAAAGATATCTGCCAGAAAATAAAGATCTAGCATATTGTACAACAGGTGCTTTGTGATTAAACACAAAATAGTTCAGAAAACAAACTAAACTGACAGTTATTTGTTTATCCTGGACTTCTCTTTTTCAGCTTTGTCAGATGGTTGTCTGAAAATGATTTCTCTATTAGGCTTTACAGCTTCTCACTTAGACATGGTCATGTTATATGCTCCAATAATATCGCAAAAAGTAGCCCTCGGTACTACAGCTTCAGAATGGAGACTCATATAATCATCTACATTGAAAAATTTATTGGCATTATTGTACCTTTTGAGCTCTTCTTTTCTATATGAGGACATGGCGGAGTACTGAGATGGGTCCTTGCCTTCTGCTTTTGCTTTATTGATCAGAGAAAGTCCAATTAATTATTGAAATCTGGTCATTTTAGCAGTGAGTTCTTGTTCAGGATCTACAAAAGAATTGGATGGGATATTGGCCTTTTGGGACTGGTGTCCTTCTTTGAATCATCAAGAGATACTAGAGTACTTTTCTTTTCTGAAGCTGGAGGATGATTGCTCTTTGAAGATTGTTGTTGTTGATCACTACTGCCTTGAAAGCTAGGCTTGGAGTGTCTTTGATAAGTTTTAGTGACTGGAGCTAATATATGAGTGACACTTCCAGAGGCCCCAACTCGTGGAGGAGGAGGAGGAGAAGGGACTTTCCTGAAGTGCTTGGCAGGAGACCTGTACCTTCTTCACTTCCTCCTTTATTTCTGCTCATTCTTAAACAACCACATCCATTATGGCATCCCAGGGTAAGGTGTAATCTTTTGCAAAATGTAGTAAGGTGTGTCATGAGTTGGATAGGGCTTGGGAATAGCCTTTGGAACAACTTTCCTTTTCTTAACTCTTTTCTTCTTAGATTTAGGATCATCAGAATCTTCAGAGTCATCATCATCATTGTCTTCAGAGGATTTAGGAGGATTATCATACATATCATCAATCTCCTTCAAGGCTTCCTTAGAAATTTACTTTTCAGCTTGAGGTAGCACTTGAGATTCTGAAACTTCTGCTAGAGTAATACTTTCAGAAATAGTCTGATTTTCTTCTTCTATATATGCAAGTATGATATCATCCAAGTTTGGTAAAGGACTGTCATCCATTTTGTAAGTTGGAGGAGAGATAGCCTTGGGAGCTTATTTTGTTACTGGATTAATGACTGCAAAACTGGCCTTCGACAGCTTTACAACCTCAGGGATTATGGGAGGAGTATAACAAACTATAGCCATAGAATTCTCTAGACAAACTTTTGGCGAGTAATTTATATAAGCACAATCAAATGAATTCGATAAATTGAAAACATCTACTGTTGGATTGACAAAGCAATCACAACCAGTCAAAATTTCTAGAAGATCTGCTGGCTCATCTGTACAACTCATATCAATCTCAACTTCCTCAACTTCTGTATTCATATATACATCTACATCTGCTGCTATATCCAACTGTACATCTGTTGATGCTGCTGCTATTGTTGGAGGAGAGAACACTAGAACTTCTTCATTGGATATCTCCCGCTGCCTGGTTTTAGAGGGCACTGAAGCCAGGCCCCCAGAAAAAGAAGTGATAGTGGGGGCAACAACAATGAGAGCAGAGAGAGAGAGAGGAAATAGAATTAGCAAGAGGTTGGATAGCCTCTGCTATGAGATTTCTGAGGGGAGGAGTGATGAGCTCCAAGAGAGTTGAGATGGAAGGGGAATATAATTGTACAAACTCAGAGGGTGTCTGAGTGGATACAGATGGATGGATGGAAGAGGATGAAGGGAAAGGTGTGGTGTCAGTCATAAGTTTATTTATGGATGATTGTGTATGGATGGGAGATGATGATAAAAGATCAAAAGATGGAATGGATAGAAGGTTGGTGAGTGGTATGTCAATAAGGTGTTGGGGTAATGGGGATGAAGGGGATGAGTTGTGCTATGGAAATTAAATTGGTGTTGGGTGATGCACTGGAGAGACAGGTGGTGTTGGAGCATGAATTTTTGTAGTGGATGGTTGTTGGTGGGGAGTAGATGAAGGAATTGGAACTTGTGAAGGAGTAGGTTATTGTTGGGATGCAAGAGAGGGAATCTTGATGGAGGGAATGATATCTTCTGGAGGTGGGGGATTAGCTGCAACAGCTCTTGTATCCTCAGAGGTTCTGGAAGAGGTTGAAGCCTTAGATGGCTTAGAGATGTTCCTCTCCCATCTTCCAAAGAAGGCACAAGTTAGCCTTTTGGAAGCATTTATGAATATGGTCTGGGAGACCAGGGATTCAGATGCTTTTTCCTGAAGGAAAATTCCAGGAATTCTTTCAAAACAAACTTCCTTCTTACTATTCTTCTTTCTTATCATATCAAACAAAATTATTGCCCAATTCACTACTTTCTTATTCACTACAACATTACCATAAAGTGGTGCCTGGTAATGTAGTCATGGGCAGTATGCTTGCCTAGCAAGACATTTCCCACAACATCGGCTAAAAACTTATATTCAGCAAATAAGTTTTTCTTTAACAATTTATTAGGGTTCTCACTAGTATGACCCATTTTATTTAACATATCATCAAAGTCAGCACTATCAATCTCAATATCTTCATCACCATTAACTAAACCAAAAACTTCAGTTAGAACTGCAGGAGTAAGAGAAACCTGATTGCCAGAGATTGTGCCTATCATTGTGTCAGCGTCTGGAGTAGTAGAAGTAAACACCCATTCTATAATCTTAGTCGTGGCTATCTTTATCCTGCTAGTCATGAATTTCATCAACTGTTGTTCCTCAAACAACTGCAGTATGTCGATGAATATCTGATCAGAATGTTGAAAGGATTCAAAGTCGATATCAAATCCTGTGTCAAATTTCATTCCGGAAAGAAAACTCGCTGGAATTGCCATCATTTCATGCAAAAATATAAACAAAGATCAAGTGCAAAGGGAACAGAAAGCACGGGATGGAGCTTGAAGAAAACTTAGTTATATGATTTTCAGAATATGAAGCAGCACACTCCATCCTGCGAAAATCTCATAGCAGAGGCTATTCAAAAACCAACAATATAAGACTCAGAGGTAAGAAAATAGAATATGTTGTCTTCTCTGTCTCAATTCTCTGAGAAGACTAGTGGATTAGTTGATGTTGTCAAATCTCCCCCTGAGTTATAGAAATTTGATCATGAGAGGAGACTTTGCTTCAGGGTGTAGGCCTTCAAAGGTGAACACTTATTCTTCCAGTAAATGATTATGAGAGATGAGCTTTTGGTCTCAGGTTGAATGTGTGTAGCTGGAAGAAATGGCTTGAAGAAGAAGATGCTGAACAAGATATTCTTTTTCTCTGTTTCTTGTTCTCTGGTTACAGATGTTCTCTTTCTTATTCTCCTTATTCTTAATTTCTGATTCTTTATTGTTTTTTCTGGTTCTGTAAAAAACTTTGTGTACAGTCTTTTGAAAATTTCTTTATATATTAAGTGCTAATTTGAATTTCAAATTCCTTGAAATCGTCTGCATATTTTTTTGGAATTGGAACGGCTATTTTTGTCTTCAATGTATTTTCTTAACTGTACGAGTAAATATGGTAGAGATTAACTCGGTGAAATCCATAATTAATGTTGCCAGGAATGACTATATTTACAAGAATATTGAGCATTAATTAACAGAGTATTACCGATTTAATATCTGAAATTATACTGCATAGTCGATTTGAGAATCTGTAGAGAAGTTTAGTCGAACAGAACCTGTATGGAGTTAGTCGAACACAGTAAAATTTTCGTCGACCTGAGCTCCAAGTTCGTCGAGCTGATAATTCTCCTTCGTCGCGCTGAGCTCCAAGATCGTCGAACAGAAATTATACTTGCCAAACTGAGCTCCAAGTTCGTCGAACTGAGAAGGCACTTCGTCGAGCTGAGATTCTGATATAAGCTCACAGTTCGTCGATCTCAGTTGGACTTTTGTCAAGCTCAACTCAAAGAAGGCACTCTGAGTTCGTCGATCTGAGATCGACGATCATCGAGCTGAGTTCAGCTATCGTCGAACACTTTTCTGCATTCTTTAAAACTATCTTGTCTCTTAAGTCTTGTGTCTCTGAATTCTTCTGTAAGTAAGTTTCTCTTAAGACTTGTGTCAAATTTTTCGTGAAATATTTATTGAGTCATTTTTATTGTCTAGTATTTATTGTAACATATTTATTTAGTGTTCAATGAGCCCGAACGGGTAATCCTATTCTCCAATAGATAAATCATTCAGAGCTCTTTTTATTGAGTTTTTTCAGGCTAAAAACGGACAAGCAGAAAAAAGTTATGGTCATACTGATTGAATCAAATTTATTGCACCATATTTCTTTGGCCATATTTATTGAGCCATATTTATTTATGTCATATTTATTGTACCAAATTTATATAGCATTAAATGAGTCCAAATAAGAAAACCTGTTTGCCATAATATTGATTTATCCGAGCTCTTTTCAATTTGCTTTTTCAGGCTAAAAATTGACAACCATATCAAAAAAATATGGCTTTATTTATCGGGCTATATTTTTGGAGCTATATTTATTGTGCCATATTTATTGAGCCATATTTATTGAGCTATATTTCCTGAGCCATTTATATTGAGACATAATTTTTGAGACATTTCTCTTGTGGCAATTTCATTAAGAGATATTTAATAAGCCACATTTATTGAGCCAAATTTATTACATCATATTTATTGTGTAGTTTTTATTATAACATATTTATTGAGTGCTAAACGAGCCCGTGCTAGTAAACCTGTTCGCCAACGAATAAATAATCTAGAGCTCTTTTAATGGGATTTTCCAGGCTGAAAATAGACAATCAGACCAAAAGTTATTGTCGTATTTATTGAGTCATATTTATTGAGCCATATTATTTTATCATATATTTTGAACCATATTTACTAAGTCGTATTTATCTCTTTTTTTGAACCATATTAAAAGTTATTTATCATATTTTTTATGTCATATTTATTAATACATATTAATTGCGCAATATTTATCGTGTCACATTTAGTGCATCATATTTATAGCACCGTATTTGTTTTGCAATATTTATTGAGAGCTAAATGAACACGAATTGGTAAACCTGTTCGTGATTGGATAGATCTTTACGTGCTTTTTTTAATGGGCTTTTTCGGGCTGATGACCGACAACCGAATCAAATTTAAAGACAATATTTATTGTGCCAAATTTATTGATATATATTTATTGCGTCATATTTATTGTGTAGTATTTATTATAATATTTATATTGAACGCTGAACGAGACCGAGAGGGTAAACCTGTTTGCCAATAGATTAATCATTCAGAGCACTTTTTAATGAGCTTTTCTAGGCTAAAAATTGACAATCAGATCAATAGTTATGGTCATATTTATTAAGTCATAATTATTGCGCCATATTTATTTTATCAAATTTATTAAACCATATTTACTGAGCCATATTTACTGATACTTAATTATTGAGTCATATTACTTGTGCAATATTTATTGAACCATATTTTTTACGTCATATTTATTAACACATATTTACAGAACCAAATTTATTGTGTCATATTTATTGCGCCTTATTTTTTTGCTATATTTATTGAGCAATAAATGAGCCCGAACTAGTAAAACTGTTTACCAATGGATAGACCATTATGTGCTCTTTTTAATTGTCTTTTTCAGGTTAAAAACTTACAACAAGATCAAATATAATAATCATATTTATTGGTCCATATTTATTGCGCCATATTTATTGTGCCATATTTATTTCTCCATATTTATTGAGTCATATTTATTGCGATAAAACATTTAAGCCATATTCTTATGCCAGATTTATATATCATATTTTTGTGCCCTTAATAATTATTCCATATCTATTGCGCTATATTTTTTACGCCATATTTACTGTGTCATATTTATTATGTCATATTTAATACGCCATATTTCTCGTGCCATATTTATTGAGTGCCAAACAAAGACAAAAAGGTATTCATGTTCACCATTAGATGGATAATTTTGTGCTCTTTTAAATGTTCTATTTCGAGTGGAAAATGGACAACCGGAAGAAAAGTAATGATCATTTTTATTGAGTCATATTTATTGTACCATATTTCTTTGGACATATTTATTGGACATATTTACTGAGCCATATTTATTTGTGTCATATTTATATATCATTAAACGAGCCCGAACTAGTAAACGTGTTTGCCAAAGGATCGATTTATCCGAGCTTATTTCAAATGACTTTTTCGGGATTAAAATGGACAACCAGATCAAAAATTATGGTTTTTTATATTTGGCTATTTTTATTGGGCTATATTTATTATGCCATATTTGTTGAGCCTTTATGATTGAGCAATATTTCCCGAGTAATATTTATTGAGACATAATTATTGAACCATATTTCTTGAAGCATTTTCATTAGATATATTAAATAAGCCATTTTTATTGAGGCATATTTATTGCGGTAAATATATTGAGAAATATTTATTGCGACATTTTTGCGTAGTATTTATTATAATATATTTATTAAGCACTGAACGAGCCCGAGTGGGTAAACAAGTTTATCAATGAATAAATCATTTAGAGCTCTTTTCAATTTGCTTTTTCGGGCTGAAAACGTCTAACCGAAACAAAAGTTATTGTCACATTTATTGAATCATATTTATTGTGTCATATTTCTTTGCCATTTTTATTGAGCCAAATTTAGTGAGCCATATTTGTTTGTGTCATATTTATTGCGCCATATTTATATAGCATTAAATGAGACTGAACGGAAACCTATTTGACAAAGGATAGATTTATCTAAGCTCTTTTCAATTGGTTTTTCTGGGAAGAAAATTGGCAACCAAATCAAAAATTATGCCTTTATTTATTGGGCTATATTTTTTATACTATATTTATTGATCCATATTTATTGAGTCATATTTCCTGAACCATATTTATTGAGACATAATTTTTGTGCCATATTTCTAGTCGAATTTTCATTAAGATATATTTAATAATGTAAATTTATTGAGCCATATTTATTATGCCAAATTTATTGAGATATATTTTTTGCTCCATTTTTATTGCATTGTATTTATTGAGTACTGAACAAGCCTGAGTGAGTAAACATGTTTGCGAATGGATAAATCATTTAAAGCACTTTTTATTGAGCTTTTCAAGGCTGAAAATAGACAAATAGATGAAAAGTTATGGTCATATAGATTGAGTCATACTTATTGCGCCATATTTACTTTATTATATTTATTGAAGCATATCTACTAAGCCATATTTATTGATAGTTAATTATTGAATCATATTTCTTATGCCATATTTATTATGACATATTTTTTGCACTATATTTATTAACACATATTTATTGCTCCATATTTATTGTGTCATATTTATTCGGCCATATTTATTGCGCCTTATTTTTTTGTCATATTTATTAAGCGATAAACGAGCCCGAACGCGTAAACCAGTACGTAAAGTATAGACCTTTATGTGCTTTTTTTAGTGGACTTTTCAGGCTGAATAACTGACAACTGGATCAAATATAATGACCATATTTATTACGCCATATTTATTGTATCATATTTATTTCTACATATTTATTGTGATAAAATTTTTGAGTCATATTCTTGTGCCATATTTATAGGGCGTTTATATTGGCAGCCCGCATATCGATATTGGCAGCCCAATTATAATGGCAGCCTAAAATATGGCTATTGGCAGCCCGATGGATACTGGCAACCCAAATAATAAATTGTTAAATAAATATTTTTAGAAAATGTGTTCAACATGAAAGTTGTAGATCTCGTCGAGATCTACAACTTTTATGTTGAACACATTTTCTAAAAATGTCATATAGTGAGCCTATTTTCAAAAGGCGCGGAACCCGGGCGGAACTAGCATAGTTCCGCCTGGGTTCCGCGCCTTTTGAAAATAGGCAGACTATATGACATTTTTAGAAATAGTGTTCAACATAAAAGTTGTAGATCTCGACGAGATCTACAACTTTCATGTTGAACACTTTTTCTAAAAATGTCATATAGTAGACCTATTTTTAAAAGACGCGTGTTTCGCATTTGGGGCTTCTATTAGCGGTCATATTATGTATGTTTTTCCTTATTTTCTGGGCTGCCAATATCGATATGCGGGCTGCCAATATAAACGCCCTATTTATATACCATATATAAGTACCTATAATAATTATGTCATATTTATTGCGCTATATTTATTACGATATATATATATATTATCATATTTATTTTGTCATATTTTTATGCAATATTTATTGGACCATACTTACTCTGCCATATTCATTGAGTGTCAAATAAGCCCAAACGTGTAATCCTGTTCACCAATTGATAGGTCATTTCGAGTTCTTTTAAATGGACTTTTTCAAGCAAAAAACGAATAACCGGAACTAAAGTAATGGTATTATTTATTGTGTCATATTTATTGTGCCATATTTATTTGGACATATTTATTGAGCCATATTTACTGAGCCATATTTGTTTGTGTCGTATTTATTTTGCCATGTTATATTGCGTTAAACGAGCACAAATGTGTAAACCTATTTACCAAAGGATATAATTATCAGAGAATTTTTCAAATGACTTTTCAAAAATATTGCTCAATAAATATGACACAATAAATATTGCTCAACCCGAAAACGGACAACCATAACAGATGTTATGGTCATGTTTATTATGTCAGATTTATTGTGCCACATTTCTTTGGCCATATTTATTGAGTCATATTTCATGATTCATATTTATTTGTGTCTTATTTATTATTCCTTATTTATATAGTGTTAAATGCGTATGAATGTGTAAACCTATTTTCTAAAGGATAGATTTATCCAAGTTTTTTTCAATTGGATTTTTCGTACTTAAATTGGACAAGCAGATCAAAAATTTTGGCTTCATTTATTGAGCTATATTTATAGTGCAAAATTTATTATGACATATTTATTATGAAGTATTAATTGAGCCATATTTCCTGATTCTTTTTTTTGAAACATAATTATTGAGCCTTATTTATGGTGGCATTTTCAGTAAGAGATATTTAATATGCCATATTTATTGGGCCATATTTATTGCGCTAAATTTATAAAGATATATTTATTGAGTCATAATTATCGCATAGTATTAATTATAATATATTTATTGAGCACTGAACGAGCCCAAACGTGTAAACCAGTTTGCCAATGGATAAATCATTCAGAACACTTTTCTATGGACTTTTCTACGCTGAATAAAGACAACAGGATCAAGATTTATGGTCATATTATTTGAGTCATATTTATTGCATCATATTTATTTTATCATATTTATTAAAGCATATTTACGGAGCCATATTTATTGAGACTTAATTATTGTGTCATATTTCTGATGACATATTTAATGATCCATATTTTGTCACCCTATTTATTGAGTCATATTTATTTCGCCATATTTTTTTCCATATTTACTGAGTCATATTTATTAAGATATGATTCAATAAATAAGTAGAAATAAATATGGCACAATAAATATGGCTAAATAAATATGTTCATTATATTTGATCCGGTTGTCCGTTAACAGACCGAAAGAGACAATTGAAAAAACACATAAAGGTCTATCTATGGCGAACAGGTTTATGCTTTCGGGCTCATTTATCGCTCAATAAATATGGCAAAAAAATAAGGTGCAATAAATATGATGCAATAAATATGATTTAATAAATATGTGTTAATAAAAATGAAGCAAAAAATATGGCTCAATAAATATGCCACAAGAAATATGACTCAATATTTAAGTCTGAAAAAATATGGCTGAATAAATATGGTTTAATAAATATGATATAATAAATATTGCGCAAAAAATATGACTCAATAAATATGACCATAACTTTTGATCATATTTATTGAGCGCTAAACAAGCCCGAACGGATAAACCTGTTCGCCAATGGATAAATCTTTATGTGCACTTTTTAATGAGTTTTTTCGGGCTGATAACTAACAACCAGATGCTCTATAATAATTGAGCCATATTTATTATGCCATATAAATTACACCTTGTTTATTGCGTCATATTTGTTGCATCATATTTATTATGTCATATTTAATTCTTAATATTTACTGAGCCATATTTATTGAGATAAAATTTTGAAGTCATATTCTTGTGCAATATCTATATACCATTATTATGTACTCAAATTAATTATGGCATATTTATTACACTATATTTATTAAGATATATTTATTACATGTGCCACATATATTGCACCATATTTATTACGCCATATTTATAGTGTCATATTTATTGATTGTCAAACAAGCCCAAACATGTAATCCTATTCACCAATAGATATACCATTTTGAGCTTTTTTAAATGGGCTTTTATTGGTTGAAAACGGACAACCGAAAAAAATTAATAGTCATATTTATTAAGTCATATTTATTGCGGCATATTTCTTTGGCCATATTTATTGAGAATTATTTACTGAGGCCATATTTATTTATGTCATATTTATTGAGACATATTTACATAACATTAAACAAGGTCGAACGTGTAAACTTATTTACCAAATGTAAGATTAATCCGAGTTCTTTTCAATTAGCTTTCCCGTGCTGAAAATGGACAATCAGATTAAAAATAATGGTTTTTATTGGGCTATATTTATTACGCTATATTTTTTTCAGCCATATTTCCTATGCCATATTTATTGAGACATAATTATTGAGTCATATTTCTTGTAATATTTTCATTAAGAGTTATTAATAAGCTATATTTCTTGAGCTAAATTTATTGAGATTTATTTATTGCGACATATTTTTTACGTAATATTTATTATAAAATATTTTTTGATAATTGAACGAGCCCGAGCGGGTAAACCTGTTTGCCAATGGATAAATCATATAGAGCACTTTTAAATGGACTTTACAAGGTTGGAAATAGACAAATGGATCAAAATTTATGATCATATTTATTGAGTCATATTTATTGCACCATATTATTTTATCATATTTATTGAACCATATTTACTGAGTCATATTTATTACGACTTAATTATTGACTCATATTTCTTGTGCCATATATATTCAGCCATATTTTTTGCGCCACATTTATTAACACATATTTATTATGTCATATTTATCATGTCATATTTAGTGCGTCATATTCTTTACACCTTATTTTTTTCCATATTTATTGGGATTCAAATGAGCCCGAACGGGTAAACCCGTTCGTAATTGGATAGATCGTTATGTGCTCTTTTTAAAGGTCTTTTACGAGCTGATAAATGACAACCGGTTCAAATCTAATGACCATATTTATTGCTCCATATTTATTATGCCATATTTATTTCTCCATATTTATTGAGCAATATCTACTGAGCCATATTTATTCGAGATAAAATTTTGAGCCGTATTATTGTGCCATATATATACCATATTTATGTACCCATATTAATAATGCCATTTTTATTGCGCCAAATTTATTATGTCATACTTACTGTGCCATATTTATTGAATGCCGAACAAGCATAAATGGGTAATCCTATTCACCAATAGATAGATCATTTCGAGCTCTGTTAAATAAGCTTTTTCTGGTTTAAAATGGACAATCGAAACAAAAGTTATGGTCATATTTATCGAGGCATATTTATTAGGACATATTTCTTTGGCCATATTTAAAGTCATATTTATTTATGTCATATGTTTTGTGCAATATTTATAAAGCGTTAAACGAGCCCGGATAGGTAAACTTATTTGTCAAATGATAGATTTATCCGAGCTCTTTTCAGTTGCCTATTTTGGGCTAAAAATGTACAACCAGATCAAAAAATTATGGCTTTATTTATTGAGCTATATTTATTACTCCATATTTATTTAGCCTTATTTATTGAGTCATATTTCTTGAGCTACAGTTATTGAGATATAATTATTGAGCCATATTTCTTGTGATATTTTTATTAAAAGATATTTAATAAGCCATATTTATTGCGCCAATTTTATTTAGATATATTTATTGCGCCATATTTATTATATAGTATTTATTATAACATATTTATTGAATGTTGAACGAGCACGAGTGGGTAAACCTGTTCGTCAATGGATAGATCTTTATGTGCTTCTATAAATGGAATTTTTTGGGATGATAACTAACAAGCACATCAATATAATGACCACATTTATTCCACCATATTTATTGCATCATATTTATTATGTCGTATTTATTTCTCCATATTTATTGAGCTATATTTACTTTGCCATATTCATTAAGATAAAAATTTTGAGCAATAATCTTGTGCCATATTTATAAACTATTATTATGTACCCATTTTAATTATGTCATATTTTTTGTGCTATATTTATTAAGATATATTTTTTACGCCATATTTACTGTGTTATATTTATTATGCGATATTTATTAAGCTATATTTACTATGTTATATTTATTGAGTGCCAAATAAGTCTAAATGGGTAATCCTATTCAACAATAGATAGATAATTTCGATCTCATTAAAACGGACTTTTACGTGCTGAAAACGACCAATAGGAATAAAAGTTATGGTCACATTTACTGCGCCATATTTCTTTGGCCATATTTATTGAGCCATATTTACTGAGCAATATTTAGTTGTGTCATATTTATAGCACCATATAAATATAGCGTTAAACGAGCCTGAACTGCTATACTTGTTTGCCAAATGATAGATTTATTCGTGCTCATTTAAATTAGCTTTTTCGGGCTAAAAATGAACAATCGGATCAAAAATTATGATTTTATTTATTCGACTATAATTAATGGGATATATTTATTGAAAAAATATTTATTGAGCCATATTTTTTAATCCATATTTCCTGAGACATATTTATTGAGTCTTAATTATTGAGTCATATTTTTATGATATTTTCATTAAAAGATATTTAATAAGCCATATTAATAGGCCAAATGTTTTGAGATATGTTTATTGCGCCATATTTATTGCATATAATTTATTATAACATATTTATTGAGAGCTCAACGAGCCCGAGTGGGTAAACAAGTTCGCAAATTGATAAATCATTCAAATCACTTTTCAATGGGCCTTTCTAGGATGAAAATCGACATCCGGGTCAAAAGTTATTGTCATATTTACTGAGACATATTTATTGAGACTTAACTATTGAATCATATTTCTTGTCTCATATTTATCCGGCCATATTTATTAACACATCATTATTGTGCCATATTTTTTGTGTCATATTTATTGCACTATATTTATTACACCTTAATTTGTTGCCATATTTATTGAGCCCAAAATGATCCCGAATGAGTAAACCTGTTTGCCAATGGAAATATATTTATGTACTCTCTTTAATAGGCTTTTTTGGGATGATAACTAATAACCGTATCAAATGAAATGACCATATTTATTGTGTCATTTTTATTGAGTGCCAAAATAACCCAAACTGTTAATCATGTTTATCAATAGATAGATTACTTTGAGTTCTTTTAAATGAGCTATTTTGGGCTGAATACTAACAACCGGAACAAACGTTATGGTTATAATAATTGATTAAAATTTATTATGTCATATTTCGTTGGCCATATTTATTGAACCATATTTACTGAGTCATATTTATTTGTGTTATATTTATTGCGCCATATTTATATAACGTTAAACGTGCCCGAATTGGTAAACTTGTTTGCTAAAGGATAGATTTATCTGAGCTCTTTACAATTGTTCTTCTAATCTGAAAATGGATAAACAGATCAAAAATTATGGTTTTATTTATTGGGCTATATTTATTGAGCCATATTTATTGAGCCATAATTATTGAGCCATATTTCCCGAGCCATATTTATTGAGACATATTTATTGAGACATAATTATTGAGCCATATTTCTTGTGGCATTTTCATTAAGAGATATTTAATAAGCCATATATTTAGAGCCAAATTTATTGTGTCAAATTTATTGAGATATATTTATTGCACTATATTTATTTCACACTATTTATTATAACATATTTATTGAGCACTGAATGAGCCCGAGCGGGTAAACCAGATCGCCAATGGATAAATCATTTAGTGCCCTTTTCAATGAGCTTTTCCAGGCTAAAAATAGACAACAAGATCAAAATTTATCGTCATATTTATTGTGCCATATCTATTTTATCATATTTATTGAATCATATTTACTGAGCTATATTTATTAAGACTTAATTATTGAGTCATATTTCATGTGGCATACTTTTTGCGCCATATGTTTTGCGCCATATTCATTAACACATATTTATTGCACCATATTCATTAACACATATTTATTACGCCATTTTTTGTCATATTTATTGCGCCATATTTATTGTACCTTATTTTTTTTCCATATTTATTGAGCTCTAAACAACACTCGAATGGGTAAACCGGTTCTCCATTGGATAGATCTTTATGTGCTCCTTTTAATGGACTTTTTCAGGCTGATAACCGACAATCGTATTATTATAATGACAATATTAATTATACCATATTTATTGAGCCATATTTTTGTGTCATATTTATTTCTCCATATTTACTCAAACATATTTTTTGAGATAAAATTTTTGAGCCATATTCATGTGCTATATTTATATACCATTATTATGTAGCCATATTAATTATGCCACATTTATTGTGCTATATTTATTAACATATATTTATTACGCCATATTTACTATGTCATATTTATTATGCCAAATTTACTATGTCATATTTATTTAGTGACAAATAAGGCTAAATGGGTAATCCTATTCACTAATAGATAGATCTTTTCGAACTCTTTTAAATGAGATTTTCCGGGATGAAAACGGACAACCAGAACAAAAGTTATGGTCAAATTTATTCAGTCATTTTTATTACGCCATATTTTCTTAGCCATATTTATTAAGCCTGAATGTGTAAACCTCTTTGCCAAAGGATAAATTTATCCGAGCTCTTTTCAATTGGCTTTTTCGCGCTGAAAATGGACCGTCGGATAAAACATTCTGGCTTTATTTATAGGGTTATATATTGAGACATATTTATTGAGGTATATTTCCCAGAGCATATTTGTTGAGGCATAATTATTGAGTAATATTTCTTTTGGCATTTTCATTAAGAGATATTAAATAAGGTTGTTAAGCCCGAAATTCGCGACTGGTTTGCACAGCTTTCCAGACCGAGAGGCCTAGTTCTTCTAGCCGCCAAGCATGTCAAGTCGGCCGGTCATCAGAGGCTGGCGGGCTGCTACTTCTAGCTACCACTCAGATCAAGTCGGCTGACCTTAGCGAAGCAGGGCGGCCTCCATGGCAGGCCGCCGCCAGCTCCGGCCCTGCTCAATGCCAAGTCCCAAGACCCAGGAATTAAGCTCTCCAGGAGGAATCCGCAAGGCCGCACGGCTTCCCTCCTTTCTCTTTTCTTGCTCATTTGCTTCCCCTAACCTCTGCCCGGTTCTCCCGTACCCCGGGTAGCAGGTAACTTTAGCCCTGCCAGCTTGGGCAGTCCCCGAACCTATAAATAGGGTGAGGGTGCACTACCCAAGACACGCTGACTTGTCTTCAGGAGCTCTCTTGTTAAGAGCTGCGATCTCAAGTCTAGTGCTTTGCGACTTGTAGTCCGGCCGGCTTGTGCGGTTTACGTTTTTTCCTCTTGTAACCGCTTCATTGTTAATGAAAGGAAAGCTCATTGCAGGAGAGGCATTCAGGCCGCGACGGGCGAAGTCGGGTGTCGCCGTGGTTCACAGCTTTGCTGTTCGTTTTCTCTCGTCCTCTTAGTAGATAGCAGCTTGTAGTTTCCTTCCCTCTTTTTCCCTTTTACCAGAATTTAAGAGCGCATTTTCTGCATCAACATCAACACACGACCTTCAGATCAAGCCATTTTTTGAAGTCTACTGACAAAATGTCAGATCGCCAAACCGCTCAACCTAACCTTCAACCCGGCAAGGATCCCCTTTGGGAAGCAATCGTGTGGTTAGCTCAAGAAACTGACAAAATTTATCAGGTCGTCGGTTTGCAGTTCACAGCAGTTTACGACGTATTGGGAGCTATTGTCAAGAAGCTAGACGCGCAATCCGCACCGGCGCCGATCTCCTCAGTCAACTCAGTGCCAATAGTAGACAGTCTTCCTGTTAATCCACTTGCTTGTCCTCAAGGAGTACAAGCCTACCCGCGGCCCTATCCGTACGCCTACTCGCAAAACCGCACGACATCCTACTCGCCTGTGCAGTCCGCAGCCCCTCTGCGGACTGAAAGACCAGGTCCTAAGTTCGTCGCTTACCCTACTAATCACTTGAGGACAATACAAGACACTTACGTTTATGCTTCTGTGAAAAGGAAAAAGCACGCGTCAGTTTTATTCCAGGTAAAACGACGTGAAAAGGAGACTCTTTCTCATTTCATCGGAAGATTTCAGAAGGAGGTTCTTGAAGTGAGGGAAGCCAATCCAGAAGTGTACAAAATTACTCTAATTGAGAGATTAAAGGAAGGACCGTTCAAGTTCAAAGCCACCCTCAGAAGGGAAAAAACATATCAGGAGCTAATAAGTTTCGCTGACCAGTATTCTTGTGCTGGGAGAGGCACTTTTGACCGTGTCATGAAAAACAAAGCAGATTCCAAGGAATCCTTTCATCCTCTCGGCCAGAAATCCAGGGACTCTAATCAATATTGTGACTATCACAAAGGAAAGGGTCACTTGACGGAAGATTGTAATGCTCTTAAACAACTAGTGGAGAGGATGATGAAGCAGGGAAAGTTTGGTGATGCCGTCCAAAGGATCTTTACGTCCCACTCCGGTGCCTGAAAAGGCAAAGGCACGCTGGACATCCTCTCCAGCTTAGAATAAACAGGCCCAACATGCCTCATCTTCAATCTTGGGAATAAACGCAAAAGCGTTAGTTTGTTTTTATTACCAATTCATTTCCTAAAGATTCTATATCGAATATGTTTTTATTTCATATCTCAAAACCTCATACTAACACCTTTTCAAGCGTTTCCCTTTTCTTAACAGCTTGAGAAATAGGGATAACTGATTCCAAGAGACATTTCTGAGTTCAACATAAACCTCCCTTAGAACCATTGTCATTGACATAACACCTCAAAGACCACGTGTTGCGGGGAGATTTCGCACCGTGTTGTCGGAGCTTGCAGGTTCTAGTGCGATAGGACACTGAATTTCGGATCCCGACTAGTACCTGACCCCACCTCTGCATTATGGAGAGAAAGGGTGGGTGTTAAGATCTACCATGCCACTTTAAGGGATATCGTTACAACTTTGATGATCGCGTGTGGAAAGCAATGCTATACGCACCTGCCCACGGATCATCTTAGTTCGTGACCCTCAAACACTCTTTGGAACCCTAAAGTAGTGCCTGCAGGAGACCCACAGCTGGGTTGATCTTATGGGAAAGCAATGCCACACACACCTGCCAGAAAGATCAACTTGGGTTGTACTCCAGGAAAGAGGGCAGTGAATCCTTCCCCTCTTTTTGAGTGGGCAGCTTTTGTGACCTTGCGTGGAAAGCACTGCCACGCGCACTTGCCCGCTTGGTCACCTAAGTCTAAAGTGGGTTGATTGCATAACTCCTGTGACCCTGTGAGGAATGCAATGCTTCATGCACCTGCCCACTAGGTCACATTGGTTATGAATCATTTCTTTTAGCAGAAAAAGGTGTGGACTTAACATTGGTGTTCGTTAAGTTCACAAGCTTTCGGTTTTCAATTCAGCTGGACTTTACTATGGTCTTCATCTAATCCACAGAGCTTGGTTTATTCAGTCTGTCGAGCCTACTTGGGTGATGTGTTTTACAGTTTTCGCGACCCTGTGTGGAAAGTAATGGGCTTCGTGCGCACCTGCCCGCTTGGTCACTTAAGTCTGTAACCCATCTTTCTCAGATCAAAAGAAAGATTTTCAATTCAGTTACAGACCGCGTGGTTTTATATGTCGGTTTATATTGTCCGGCTTCTATATACCTACATATCGGTTTGTTCTTTATATAATTGGGCAGTCGGCCGACCTATTTCTGGCTTAAATTATTTGGCTTCCATGTGCCTATCTGCCGGCTTATTATTCATATACTCGTAAAGTCGGCCAACCTATTTCTGGCTTAAATTATTTGGCTTCTATGTAGCTATCTGCTCTCATGCGGTTTTGATCACTATTATTGGGGCGACTTAGTTGCCGACTAAGTATGATTAAGTATTTTTGGTTGCCGGCTTGTATTATCATATCAGAAGTCGCAGACCATTTCTCTATCCTTGTCTCTTTCATCATAAGCGCGATCTATATGAGAGTTCGCCCTGGCCGCAAACTTATACTTCATTTTTAAGGCTTTTCAGCGGCTAAGGTTCTAAGCCGCGCGGCTTAGTGCTCATAGTTTACTAGCAAATAATCCGCGAGCATTCTCTCTCTTCCCATCATATAAAAATAATTCTTCATAAAGACTTTTGGCGGTTAAAACATTCGCAGCGCGGCTTATAGTCAATATGTATTTTCAAATAAACCGTAGGAATATCTCTCTCTCGCGGATAACTTCATTGAAGTCACAGTATGGCCTCAGACCGGTTTATATGTTATCTATTAAATCGAAAGTTACACTGAGACCGCACGGACTTATACAAGTAAGAAAAGAGAGAAATAAAGTAGGATACACATCAAAAGTAAAATTCATTTCTATTTCATTGAAGGTTTACAAAATGCTAACCGCGCTTTTTACAAAAACCTTATCGCCGGTTTCCCAAAAATTCCAAAATACAAGTAAAAAATTAAAAAGGTCCTAATCGGCCGGCTTGAGTTTTTTAGCCACAGGATACCCTGAATCACCGCCACCCTCGATGTCGACGGAAGATTCAGAGTAACCGCTGCTGCTAGCTGCCGAGCCGCTAGAGGTCGCCGACTCTATACGCGCGGTCTCCGAATCCCGACTGTCGGTCCCGGATGAAGCGCCTTTGCTCCGGTATCCCTGGCCACCCTCTTCCTCGTCGCCTTGCTACTCTTCGCCATCTTCCTCGCCGACCTTGCCCTTGCCCTTGATCGGCCTGTAGACAGCGGCCACCTACTTTTTCAAGGTGGGGTATATGTCGGCACAGGTGAAGTCGGTGAAGCCGGCCGACAAGCCGCCAAGGTCGCGGAGGCGGTTAAGCGCTCCATCAATCCCCTGGACGACTTGCGGGAAGACACTGTCTTGGAAGGTCGGGTTGGCCGGGTCGTATACCGCCTGCAACAGAAGTGAAAGGTTAGACCGCGCAGTTTAATTTTGTTAACCGCAAGAATATCGGGTGATGACTTACCGCCTCCCTTTCCTTCAATCATTTATTTTCATCTTCTTTCTCTTTTAACCGCCTCTCCAGGCCTCTTTTTTCTTTCATCAACTGCTTGTAGGCAATGCCCATGAAGTGGCTTGTCACGAAGCTCCTTGCCCCGACCTGCGCGGCTAGCCGCTGCAGGTCGTCGTCAGGAACTTTGCACAACGCCTTCAGGTTGCGCTTGCCGTACAGCGCGGAGCCCAACACGTTAGCGTGGCATGTTACTTTTTCCCTTCCCCAGTAGGGGAGGGCGGTGGAGACTTTCACAGACTCGCCGTTCGGACTCCACAACATAGCCGGGTTGCCGTGGACGTCCTTCAGGCCGCTGCCCATTCCTTGCAGCACGAATTCGTCAGAGGAGGCCGACTCCTCTTCCTCTTCAGACCGCTGAGGCTTGGCCCTCTTTGCGTGCTTTTCTCTTTGTGTATGCATCAAGCTGCCAAGCGTCAGCGGCTTGTTCAACAGGACCGCCACTGCAGTTGCAATAGACAAAGTAAAAAGTCAGCTACTAGAACGCGCGATTAGAAAATCAGTTCGGCCGGTTTGAAACTTACTATCTTCCGCCTCAATCCCTTCCAAGGACGGCAGCAGCGGGATGTAGTGGTTCACATCAAGCCGCGCGCCCTTGATGAAGTCGTGCATCTCCTTCTCGATGCCGTCCAGGCCGCTGCTGCCAAAGACAGCCTCATCCCGAATTTAAGGGTTGACCGGCAACAACCCCAGGTTTCCCTCAAAGATGAGAAACCGCTCCGATCAGTTGGGGATCTTGTTCGCCAGGTTGAGGACTTTCAATCCCCTGCATCCAAAGTATAAATGCCCCCGGAAGATCCTTGTCCCGGAGTCCAGGATAGACCACACCGAGAAGCATTCCCGGAATAGCTTCATGGAGAATCAGACTCTTTCCGACCTCAGGTAGGAGATGAAGCTGTAGATGGCGGCTATTGAGTTGGGTGGCAGTTGTCCAAGAACAACTCCATAATGCTCGAAGACCGCCACGGCCTCCATCAGGACTGGGAATCAGAAACTGCAGTCAAAGTTGTTGATGGGGATGGTGATCTTATTTGTGTTGGACATATTAATCCACTTATCCTGCAGTGGAATCCACGCGACTAGAAATCTTCCCTGCATGTGCCTCTCCACAAAGTCTACTAGCTCGGCTTTTGTAAGCCGGCATTCTTTATGATCCATTGAGTGGAATGCGGAGGCCGCATATGTCCTGACCGCTGTGGCTTTGTCCTACCGCATCGATTTGGATTTAGCCCGCATCCTCTCTATCTTGTGATGAAATCTCCGAAGTCAGCTCTATTTATAGAAAATCTATGAAACTACAGTACCCAACGTCAAATCGCGGCTATCCAGAAGGCCGCACGACCTCATCCTGCAAGAGAAAGATTAATGCAGCGCCTAAACCTCAGTTCAGTCCATCGGCCCGTGCGTCCAAGTTTCTGCACTTTGAATATTTTTGGGGCAAAGGATGTAAACAACATATTTTATATCCGACAATATGTTTGCCAGACCGCGCGGCTAATGTCCTGTCCTTGGATATTTCAGAACAAAGCACATATATGATATTCGTGAAATACAAACTGCATAAATCTCAAGCAGTTCACCGCATAAATAAACATACAACAGTTTACAGTGACTAAATTGTCCAGCATCGGAGAAAAAATATATTTTACAACAATGTCCAAATTGTTCGCGCGACATATCTCTCTCGAGTCGCTCAGCCTTGTCTATCGCCCTCCTGTCCCTCTCGCCCTATTCGCGCGACCTGGTCACCAGTTCTTACAATCTCAGCGTACACCTGGCTAACCAGATTGTGAAGTGAGTGCAGAGACCGGTGAACCTGCGCTGTGTCGCGCTCTACTCTGGCGAATGGGACAATTACTTGAGCCCGAGCTTCTAGCCCGACCGACGCGACCTCTGGTAGATTAGAAGCCTTACCAGTGGCCGGGTGGCCTGTTTCCAGCAAATTCCCCGAAGCCGCTGGTGCAGGCCACTGCTCTTTGTCGGCCTCCGCCGACGGGCCTTGGTATTTTCCCTCAAGACAGCCAATCGCTTCTCTCTCCCTCTCAAGCCGTCCAGCCGTCAGCAACTGTGCTTGCATATCCTGTTTCTCAGCTCTCTCCTACTCCAAGGCGGCCTACATCTCTGCCATTTTCCCCTCCGCGGACTGCAACCTGGAACTCTCTTGCTCCAGCACGGACTACAACCTGGCGGTCTCCTGCTCCAGCGCGGACTGCAGCCTTGTGGTCTCTTGTTCCAGGGTGGTTTGCAGCTCTTGGATCTTTCTCTAGGCGGTCTCCTTGGCAGCCCGCTGCTCCTCCTCCTTAACATGCAAGGCTTCAGCGTGCGCCCTCAAAGCCACTTGCAATGTGTCGACCTCCTTCTGGAAGTCGGCCTTCTCTTTGTCGCGAACACTTGAGGGAAGCGGCGGCAGCGTAGGCAGGAAGGATATCAAGTCGCCCGGCTTCATGGAGGCCTCCAGTTCACCTGCAGAAGATAAGTCGCGGCCATGTTCAGCCGGATAATTGCGACCTTATTACAAAAAAATCGGTAGAATAAGACCGCCAGTTTGGCATTTGTCTACTTCAGAGGCCGCAGTATGTTGTCTAAACACTGGCCGCCTAAATCGTTCAGGATCTATCTTCTTTAGCTTTTCTTTCCATAGCCGCTCAGCTTCTTTAGCTTGACCTTTCTGTTGAGTCCTGGTGAGGAAAAAGCTGGGCGACGGATTTAAAATTGTGTTTGCCCCCTTCTTCCTTGACCGCGACTTGTAGAAGTTAACAATTCGCTTAGCTTCCGCATGTTTACCTTGCAGTAGAGGAGGAGTGGTCGCCATCGGCTTCTCAGCGACCAGCTTCTTCATCTCCTCCATCTTCTCTCGAAGTTTCAGTTTCTCATCTCCTTCAGAAATCGCGGAGGCCGGCCACCCAAGCTTCTTCAAAATAACTTCAACTTCAGGGCGGTCAACCTCTTCAGAAGCCGCTGGGGTTGACAATAGCGCATCCTGCTGTTGCAGGGTCTCCATGCCTTTGGGGAGGTCGCTGATCATCTCGCTAGCTACGGGTACATCCTTCGGATCGTTCGGTTTGGAATCTGGTGTAGACGGGCTCTCGGGTACCTCTTTCTCGTGCGGCCTATGTTGAAGACTGTCCGCGTCGGTCTTTACGGAAACATTCCGGTTTCCGGCCTACATCTTCCTCATCTTCCTCTTCATCCTTTCCTCAAGTGTCTCGCTTCTTTTCTTCTGCCGGTTCAAGGAGCCGACTACTTGTTCTGTCCGCTAGCTCTTTTCAGCCAAAATCTGCGCGGCCTCCTGCGGCTTCTCTGGCTTGTTGTCATCCATAATGACTAGGTCGACCTTGCCCTGCAATTCGCGCGGCTTGCCAGATTCAACGCTTTTCTCCTCCGTCGCACCTATTTTTAAGAGCACTTCACCCAATGGAGAGTAAGTTACCTCAAAAGATTTGGCAGTTCCGGTTTGTGGTGGGGCAACCTTCGAAACCGCTTCCGGATTATCAGCTGCCTTTGAGACTGCTTCAGGGTTGATCACGGCCTGCAAAAATTCACTGACGGTCTGTGTCGGCCTCTTTTCAGATCTAGAAGTCATTGGGGTAGCCGGCTTATCGTTTTCTTCGCGGGTTGTCGGCTAGGGTCTTCCAATTTCTGGCTCCATCTTTTCTTCTTTTCAGTCGATTTCTTGTCACGGGCCAACATCAATGACATGACGTCCATCTTGTGAAAGACCGCGTCGGCTTGAAGAATTCTGACCGCCAGTGGCGAGTAGTGACCCGTGGCTTGGCAGTGATCTTGAAGAATGTCAAGGGTCAAGGGATTTTATAGGCACCGAAGCATTAAAGGCAGCCGCGGTCTCCGGCTTAGTACTACATTTTCGAAGTTTTTTCGAAACTTAAAAATGTGCGGGGATTATGTTAAGCCCAAAATCCACGACCGGTTCACACATCTTTCATACCGGGAGGCCTAGTTCTTCTAGCCGCCAAGCATGTCAAGTTGGCCGGTCATCAGAGGCTGGCGGGCTGCTACTTCTAGCCGCCGCTCAGACCAAGTCGGCTGACCTCATCGAAGCCGGGCGGCCTCCATGCCAGGCCACCGCCAGCTCAGGCCCTGCTCAACGCCAAGGCCCAGGACCCAGGAATTCAGCTCGCCAAGAGGAATCCGCAAGGCCGCGCGGCTTACCTCCTTTCTCTTTTCTTGCTCATTTGCTTCCCCTCACCTCTTCCCGGTTCTCCTATACACCGAGCAGCCGGTAACTTTAGACCTGTCCGCTTGGGCAGGCCCTTGAGCCTATAAATAGGGGAGGGTGCACTCCCCAATATACGCTGACTTATCTCCAGGAGCTCGCTTGTTAAGAGCTGCGGTCTCATGTCTAGTGCTTTGCGTCTTGCAGTCAGGCCGGCTTGTGCGGTTTACGTTTTTTCCTCTTGTAACCGCTTCATTGTTAATGAAAGGAAAGCTCGTCGCAGGAGAGGCATTCAGGCCGCAATGGGCGAAGTCGGGTGTCGCCGTGGTTCACGGCTTTGCTGTTCTTTTTCTCCTGTCCGCTTAGTAGATAGCTGTTTGCAGTTTCCTTCTCTCTTTTTCCCTTTTTACCAGAATATGAGGGCGCATTTTCTGCATCAACAAAGGTGTATTTATTGAGCCATATTTATTGCATCAAATTTAATGAGATATATTTATTGTGCCATATTTATTACGTAGTATTTATTATAATATATTTATTGAGTGCTGAATGAGCCCGTGTGTTTAAACCTGTTCTCCAATGTATAAATCATTCATAGGACTTTTTAATGGGCTTTTCTAGGTTGGAAATAGATAATCGGATCAAAAGTTAGGCATATTTATTGAGTCATATTTATTGCATCATATTTTTTTATCATATTTATTGAATCATATTTACTGAGCCATATTTACTAAGACTTAATTATTGAGTCATTCTTCATGTGCCATATTTATTGAATCATATTTTTTGCGCCATATATCTATTTCGCCATATTTACTATGTCATATTTATGGCTCCATATTTTTTACGCCATATTTTCTGTGCCAAATTTATTGAGTGCCAAACATGTCCAAACAGGTAATCCGGTTCACCAATAGATAGACAATTTCGAGCCATTTTAAATTGGATTTTTCGGGCAGAAAAAAGACAACCGGAATGAAGAAAGTAGCGAATAAGAAAGAACAAACGGATAGACTTTTGAATAATTGAAATTTTATTATCCAAAAAAGGTATCATTTACAAAGGTATGACCTCCCTTATATAGAATGGAGGAGATATGAGAGAGTATAAACAAACAATGTGGGACTAAACATGTATAGGGCAGAGCGGCAAGAAATAAAGGAGACCGCACAGGCCGCGTGGTTAGACAGATGGGTTAACCGCACGACACCTCCAGCAGGATAAGAACAGGCCGCACTGAGAGTCCGATAGACCGCCCGGTCTCCAAGCACCAGAGGAGACCACCAGACCGCTCGGTCAACAAACCGCCAGACAAGACCGCAAGGCTGCCCGGTCTAATACTTCAACACTCCCCCTCAAGCTGGAGCATAGATATCAATCATGCCCAGCTTGTCACAAATGTGGAAGAAGGAAGTAGAGACCGGCTTGGTGAAGATATCTGCCAATTCCTTGTCAGAGGTGACAAATGGAGTACAAATCTGTTTCTTCAAAATCTCTTCCCGAATGAAGTGACAGTCAACCTCTATATTCTTTGTTCTCTCATGGAAGACCGGATTTTTGGATATGTATATAGCGGCCTTGTTGTCACAGAACATAGGGAGAGGACAGTCATATACCTCGCCTAGGTCAAGCATGAGAGCCCGCAACCACTTTAACTCACACGTGGTTGACGCCATACTCCAGTATTCGGCTTCTGCACTAGATCTGGAGACAACAGACTGTTTCTTGCTCTTCCAACTCACGAGATTACCTCCAACAAAGGTACAAAAACCTGATGTGGACTTACGATCGCCTTTGTCATCCGCGTAACTTGAATCTGAGTAGGCCTCAACCCTCAAATGACCATTTTTCTGAAAGAGTAACCCTTTGCCTGGTGCTGCTTTGATATACTCTAAAATCTTCAGGGCAGACTGAAGATGGCACTCCCTGGGAGCTTGCATAAACTGACTGACCTTGCCTACAGCATAGGCGATGTCGGGTCTAGTCACCGTGAGGTAGATGAGTTTGCCTACCAAACGTCTGTACCTTGTGACATCAGATAGAAGAGGCGAGTCATCCGTCCACGTTTTGTCTTCTCCAATAGCCATGGGAAACCGAGCCGGTTTGGCACCTGTCAATCCTGCTTCTTGTAGAAGATCAAGGGCATACTTCCGTTGGGAGAGAACCAACGAGTCAAGTTTCCGAGTGATTTCTATCCCCAAAAAGTATTTCGGGGAGCCCATATCCTTCGTGACCAAGTGCTGACGGAGGTGCTTCTTCGTCAAGTCCACCCCATCTCGGTCATCGCCAGTAAGAAGAATATCATCCACATATACTGCCAAAACCACCAGTCCCGAGGCCGTTTTGCGAATGAATAAGGAGTGATCGGCCGAACTCCTTCTAAAGCCGATGGTAGCCACAATACCACTGAATTTGTCGAACCATGCCCGAGGGCTCTGCTTTAGGCCATAAATGGCCTTCTTCAAATGACATACGCGTGTCTCCCCCTGAGCAACATACCCAGGAGGTTGCTCCATATAGACGTCCTCCTGAAGATTGCCATAGAGAAAGACATTCTTCACATCAAGCTGGGAAATAGCCCAATCCCGGTTAACAGCCACAGAAAGGAGAACCCGGATGGTGCTGAGGCGAGCAACCGGAGAAAAGGTATCAAAGTAATCAATGCCGTAAGTCTGAGTGAAGCCCTTAGCCACCAACCGGTCCTTGTAGCGATCCACAGTGCCGTCGGGGAGAAATTTCACGACGAAGACCCAGCGACAGCCAACCACATCAGTGCCCACGAGAGGAGGAACAAGGGTCCAGGTACCCCGTTCAGTAAGAGTAGCCATCTCCTCATCCATGGCAGACTTCCAATGAGGGAGAGCAAGAGCCTCCTGGTAGGTGCGGGGAGTAGAAGTAGCAAAGATAGCCAAGGCAAAACACCTGCGAGAAGGAGAAAGCCGATCATAGGAAATAACTGCCACAAGCGGGTGTTGAGTACACGCCCCACCCCTTTGCGAAGAGCAATGGGAAGATCCAGGTCGACGGGAGCGTCAGCGACCGGAGCGTCCGTGGCGGAGAAGGCTGGCCCGGGACTAGAGAGAGACGGCGGCGGAGAGGAGGGTGGAGGGGTGGGTGGGGAGATGGACTGGGAAGGAGTGGGTGGAGGAGGAGACGGAGGTGGGGAAGCGTCGAGAGGCGGGGAAGGAACGGAGATATCAGAAGGAAAAGAAGAGGTAGGAGAGAAATAGGAAGCATTCTCGAAAAAAGTCACATCCGCGGAGACAACCTGCTTGCGGAGAAGGGGGTCAAAGCAGCAATAGCCTTTTTGAGTGGTAGAGTACCCCAAAAAGACACACTTGGTGGAACGGGGGGAAAGCTTGTCACGGGTAGCGGAGGGAGCGTGAACAAAGGCCGTACAGCCAAAGACACGGAGAGGGAGAGGAAAAGGTTCCTTGTGGGGGTAGAGAATGGAGAAGGGCGTCTGGCCGTGGAGAACTGTGGAGGGAAGGCAATTGATGAGATAGCAGGCGAGGAGCACAGCGTAGCCCCATTAGGAGCGAGGGACGCGCATCTGCGTCATGAGAGTACGAGCAACATCAAGCCGGTGACGGTTTTTACGCTCCGCCACCCCATTCTGCTGGGAGGTGTAAACACAAGTCGTTTGATGAAGCAGGCCATGTTGGTGAAAGAAAGAGGAGAACTCATGATTCAGATATTCCTTGGCATTATCAGAACGTAAAACTTTAATAGAAATAGCAAATTGAGTCTGAATCATAAAATAAAATGATTGCCAAACAGAAAAGAGTTCAGAGTGATCTTTTAACAGATACACCCAGGTACAGCATGAAAAATCATCTATAAAAGTGACAAAATAGGAACTACCCCGATCAACAGTGAGGGTAGGGGCAGGACCCCATACATCAGAATGAATAAGATCAAACGGGCGAGAGGAGCCACAGCCTTGCTTCGGTGGGAAGGAGGAGCGATGATGTTTGCCAAGCTGACACGCATCACAGTTGAGCGGAGAACTGGTAGGAGGTTGGTAGGGCAGAAGCTGGCGAAGAATCCGAGGAGGAGGATGTCCAAGGCGATGATGCCATTGAAGGAGATATGTGGAGGAGGAGTAGGCAGACAGAGCGGAAACATCGTCGAGGAAGTAGAGGCCGCCGCTCTCAGTCCCAGTAGCAATCGTCCGCTGGGTCCTCGGGTCCTGAAAAGAACAAGTAGTGGGAGTGAATAAGACAGAGCACTGAAGTTGCCGGCATAAAGTAGTAACTGATAACAAATTACACGGGAACTTCGGGACATAGAGGGTGTCCTCCAAGCAAAGCGAGGGGGTGAGTTGAACCAGGCCCGTCCCATGAACCGGGGACGGGGAACCATCCGCCACACGAACCGGGGGTAAGCGGTCATGTGTCTCAAGATGGGAGAAGCAATGAGGGTTGCCCGTCATATGATTGGTAGCACCGGAGTCAATCAACCATTTACCTTGGGTAACGACGTGGGCACTACCTGACGTCGTGGCCACAGAGGCAGATGACCGAGAAGAGGCGGAGGCCGAAGAAGGAGCATCACTGGAAGGGCAAAGATGAGGATGTTTCTGCCAGCAGCGGTCAATAGAGTGGCCGGTACGACCACAGTGAGAGCAGAGGAACCGGGATGAACCCCGTCCGCCGGAGTGGCCGCGGCCACTAGGGCCCCCCCTCTGAGCTTGGTGAGCAAAGGAGTCCTGGGAAGGGGGGGAGGCCAACAGAGGTCGCTGGAGCAGCGAAGTAACAGCGGCAATACGAGCCGCAGTGGCATCCAAAGTAGGAGATTCCGCCTCACCCAAGATCTGCTGGCGGATCATATCATAAGAATCGGGAAGACGAAGAAGATAACAAACAACCAGGAGTTCCTGGAAGTGTTTGTGCTGTTCGGCCAAGTCCGCGGAGAAGGGGCGATTCTGGAGGATTTCAGCACCAAGAGCACGAACCTATTGATACACCGCATCAGGAGACATGGAAGGGCGGGCGAAGAGGTCCGCATAGAGAGTATAAATGCGGGACGTCTGGCCCCCCTTCGAATAGAGTGCAGCGAGGTGAAGCCAGGCGGCCTTGACCGTCTCATCATAGCGAATGACGGGAAGGCACTCATCAGAAAGGCTGTTAGCCAGCCAGGTGCGGACAAGAGCATCACTCGCATCCCAGTCATCAAACTCAGGAGAGGTATGAGGAGGAGGGTCATCGGTGAGGTGATGACGCTTGCGTTGAGAGCGAAGGAGAAAAGTGAAAGAAACGCTCCAATCGGGATAGTTGGAGCCAACAAGGTTAGAAAGGGTGCCAAGGTTGCCCGAAGGAAGAGGTGGAGAAGGAGCTGCAGGAGTAGTGGTGAGACCGGAAGTAGTCATAGAACCCAGCAAGAAACCGCAGTGGATAGAAAAGGAAGAAGACCGCACAGGCCGCGCGGTTAGACAAATGGGTTAACCGCACGGGACCTCCAGCAGGATAAGAACAGGCCGCACTGAGAGTCCGATAGACCGCCCGGTCTCCAAGCACCAGAGGAGACCGCCAGACCGCTCGGTCAACAAACCCCCAGACAAGACCGCAAGGCCGCCCGGTCTAATACTTCAACACGGAACAATAGTTATGGTCATATTTATTTAATCACATTTATTACGACATATTTCTTTGGCCATATTTTTTGAGCCATATTTATTGCGCCAAATTTTTTGAGAAATATTTATTGTGCCATATTTATTATGTAATATTCATTATATCATATTTATTGAGCACTGAACGAGCCCGGGCGGGTAAACCTCTTCGCCAATATATAAATTATTTAGAACTCTTTTCAATGAGCTTTTCTATGTTGAAAATAGACAATCAGATCAAAAGTTTTTGTCATATTTATTGAGTCATATTTATTGCGCCTTATTTATTTTATCATATTTATTGAAGCCTTTTACTAAGCCATATTTATTGAGATTTAAACATTCAATCATATTTCTTGTGACATATTTATTGAGACATATTTTTTTCGCCATATTTATTGTATCATATTTATTCTGTCAAATATATTGCGTCATATTTATTGCGGTATATTTTTTTGTCATATTTATTCAGCGATAAACGAGCCCAAAATGGTAAACTGATCGCCAATAGATAGATCTATGTATGCTCTTTTTAATGAGCTTTTTCGGGCTGATAACCGACAACCGGATCAAATGTAATGATAATATTTATTGCTCTATATTTATTGTGCTATATTTATTGCATTATATTTATTATGCAATATTTATTGTGCCATATTTATTTCTCCAAATTTACTGAGTTATTTTTATTGAGATATTGGGCCATATTTATATACAAAATTTATATACACATGTTAATTATGCCTTATTTATTGCACTATATTTATGAAGATATATTAATTATGCAATATTTACTGTGTTATATTTATTGTGCCATATTTATAGTGCCACATTTATTGAGTGCCAAAAGGTCCAAACGAGTAATCCTGTTCACCAATAGATAGACGATTTCGAGCACTTTTAAATGTGCTTTTTTGAGCAGAAAATGGACAAGCGAAACCAAAGTTATAGTCATATTTATTGAGCCATATTTATTGAACCATATTTCTTTGTCCATATTTATTGAGCCATATTAACTGAGCCATATTTAATTGTGTCATATTTGTTGCGCCATATTTATATAACATTAAACGAGCCCGAATTTGTAAACCTATTTGCCAAATGATAGATTTTTCAGAGCTCTTTTAAAATGTCTTTTCTGGGCTGAAAATGGACGACCGGATCAAAAATTTGTGGCTTTATTTATTGTGCTATATTTATTGGGCTATATTTATTGTGCAATTTTTATTGAGCCATACTTTTTGAGTCATATCTATTGAGACATAATTGTTGAGCCATATTTCTTGTGGCATTTTTAATAAGAAATATTTAATAAGACATATTAATTGCTCCAAATTTATTTAGATATATTTATTGTGCCATATTTATTATGTAGTATTTATTATAACTTATTTATTGAGCGTTGAATGAGCCCGAGTGGGTAAACCTATTGTATAATAGGTAAATCATTCAGAGCACTTTTAATGAGCTTTTCCAAGCTAAAAATAGAAAACCAGATCAAAATTTCTGATCAGATTTATTGAGTCATATTTATTGGGCCATATTTATTTTATCATATTTTTAAATCATATTTATTGAGGCATATTTATTGAGACTTAATTATTGAGACATATTTCTCGTGCCACATTTATACAGACATATTTTATGTGTCATATTTATTAACACATATTTATTAACACATATTTATTACATCATATTTATTTTATCATATTTATTACGTCATATTTATCACGCCTTCTTTTTTTGCAATATTTATTGAGTGATAAACGAGCACGAACAGATAAACCTATTGGCCAATTGATAGACCTTTATGTGCTCTTTTTAATTTACTTTTTCGGGATGATAACTGACAACCAGTTCAAATATAATGAGCATAATTATTGCGGCAAATTTATTGCATCATATTTATTGAGCCATATTTATTTCTCCATATTTATTAAGCCATATTTATTTGACAATAATAATTATGTCATATTTATTGCTCTATATTTATTAAGATATATTTATTATGCCAAATTTACTTTATCGTATTTATTGTGCAATATTTATTACGACATATTTACTTTATCATACTTATTGAGTTCCAAATAAGCCTAAATTTGTTATCTTATTCACCAATAAATAGATAATTTTGAAATCTTTGAAATGAGATTTTTCGGATGGAGAAAAGACAACCAGAATAAAAGTTATGGACATATTTATTGAGTCATATTTATTACGCCATATTTCTTTGGCCATATTTATTGATCCATATTTACTGAGCCATATTTATTTGTATCATATTTATTGCGCCATATTAATATAACATTAAATGAGCCGAAATGGGTAAACGTGTTTGTAAACGTTTTTCAAATGGCTTTTCCGGGATGAAAATGGATAATCAGATCAAAAATTATTGCTTAATTTATTAGGCTATATTTATTGGGCTATATTTATAATACCATATTTATTGAGCCATTATGATTGAAACATATTTTCTGAGTCATTTTTATTGGGACATAATTATTAATCCATATTTTTTGAAGCATTTTCATTAAAGATATTTAATAAGCTATTTTTATTAAGACATAATTATTGCACCAAATTTTGTGACTAATATTTATCGCCACATTTTTATTGCGTAATATTTATTATAAAATATTTGTTGAGCGATGAACGAGCCCGAGCGGTTAAACCTATTAGCTAATGGAAAAATCATTAAGAGCTCTTTTGAATGGGCTTTGTCAGGCTGAAACATATAACCAAAAAAAATTTATGGTCATATTTATTGAATTATATTTATTGAGCTATATTTCTTTCGCCATATTTATTTAGCCTTATTTAATGAGTCAAATTTATTTATGTCATATTTATTTGTGTCATATTTATTGCGCCATATTTATATAGCGTTGAACGAGCCCAAACGGTTAAACCTGTTTGGCAAACGATATATTTATCCGATATTTTTTCCAATGGCTTTTCCGGGCTTAAAATGGAGAACCAAACAATTTTTTTTGGCATTATCTATTAAGCTATATTTATTTGGCTAGATTTATTATGTCATATTTATTGAGATGTAATTTTTGAGACATATTTCCATAGTCATATTAATTGATACATAATTATTGAGCCATATTTCTTATGACATTTTCATTAAGAGAAATTTAATAAGTCATTTTTATTAAGCCATATTTATTGTGCCAAATTTATTGAGATATATTTATTACATCATATTATTATGTATTATTTATTATAACATATTTGTTGAGCGGTGAACGAAACCGAGCGGGTAAACCTGTTCACCAATGGATAAATCATTCAGAGCACTTTTCAATGGGGTTTTCTAGGATGAAAATAGACAACCGGATCAAAAGTTATGGTCATATTTAGTGAGCCATATTTATTGCTCCAAATTTATTTTATCATATTTATTAAAGCATATTTACTGAGCCATATTTAGTGAGACTTAATTATTGAGTCATATTTCTTGGGTCATATTTATTGAGGCATATTTTTGCGCCATATTTACTAACGCATACTTATTGCGCCATATTTATTGTGTCGTATTCATTACGTTATATGTATTACATCTTATTTTCACCATAATTATTCAGCGCTAAATGAGCCCAAACAGGTAAGCTTGTTCGCCCATGGATAGATCTTTATGTGCTCTTTTTAATGAGCTTTTTCGTCATGATTACCGACAAATGGATCAAACCGGAACAAATGTAATGTTCATATTTATTGTGTTATATTAATTATGCCATTTTTATTGTGCCATATATATTACGACATATTTATTGCGCCATATGTTTTGTGACATATTTATTTCTCCATATTTATTGAGCCATATTTATTGAGATAAAATTTTTGAGTCATATTCTTGTGCTATATTTATATATCATTATTATGTACCCACATTAATTATTACATATTTATTATGCTATATTTATTAAGATATATTTATTACGCCATATTTATTGTGTCACATTTATTGCGCCAAATTTGTTATGCCATATTTACAGTGCCATATTCATTGAGTGGAAAAAAGCACAAACGGGTAATCCTTCTCACCAATAGATAGATCATTTCGAGTTTTTTTGAATGGCTTTTCCATGCTGAAAACGGACAATCAGAACAAAAGTTTTTTATCATATTTATTGAGTTATTTTATTGCGTCATATATTTTTGGCCATATTTATTGAGACATATTTACTGAGCCATATTTATTTATGTCATATTTGTTGAGACATATTTATAGAGCATTAAATGAGACAGAACGGGTAAACATGCTTCCCAAATGTTAGATTTATCCGAGCTCTTTTCAATTTGCTTTCTCGGGCTTAAAATGGATAGTCGGATTAAAATTTATCTTTATTTATTGGGCAATATTTATTGCACCATATTTATTGAGCCATTTTAATTGAGCCATTTTTCCCGTGCCATATTTATTGAGACATAATTATTGAGCCATATTTCTTGTAGCATTTTCATTTAGAGATATTTAATAAGCTATATTATTGAGTCATATTTATTTCGCCAAATTTATTAAGATATATTTATTAAGTCATATTTCTTACATAGTATTTTTTATAACATATTTATTGAGCGATGAATGAGCATGAGGTGGTAAACCTATTCGCTAATGAATAAATCATGTAGAGGTCTTTTTAATGGGATTTTCCTGCTTGAAAATAGACAACCAGATCAAAAGTTTTTGTCATATTTATTGAGCCATATTTTTTGCCCCATATTATTTGATCATATTTATTGAATGATATTTACTGAGCCATATTTTTTGAGATTAAATTATTGAGTCATATTTCTTGTGCCATATTTATTAAGCCATATTTTTTAGGACATATTTATTAACACTTATTTACTGCATCATATTTATTATGTCATATTTAGTGCGCCATATTTTTAAGTGCCTTATTTTTTCTCATATTTATTGAGCGCTAAACGAGCCTGAACGGGTAAACCTGATCGTCATTGGATAGATCTTTGTGTCCTCTTTTTAATGAGCTTTTCGAGCAGATAACCGACAACCAGATCAAATGTAATGACCATATTTATTGCGCCATATTTATTGTGCCATATTTATTTCTCTATATTTATTGTGCCATATTTACTGATTCATATTTATTGAGATAAAATTTTTGAAACATACTCTTGCTCCGTATATATATACCATGTTTATGTACCCATATTATTTATGTCATTTTTATTGCACTATATTTACTAAGATATATTTATTACTCCATAATTATTGTGTCATGTTTATTGCGCTATATTTATTACATCATATTTATTGTATAATTTTTATTGAGTGACAAAAAATCCTAAATGTGTAATCCTGTTCTCCAATTGATAGATCATTTTGAGCTCTTTTAAATGATATTTTCTTGGTTGAAAACAGATAACCAGAACAAAAGTTATGGTTATATTTATTGACCCAAATTTATTGAGCTATATTTAGTAAGTAATATTTATTTGTTTCATATTTTTGAGCCATATTTATATATCGATAAATGAGCCAAAATGATTAAACTTATTTTCCAAAATGATATATTTATTTGAGCTCTTTTCAATTGGCTTTTCCGGGCTAAAAATGGACAACCAGATCAAAAATTATGGCTTTATTTATTGGACTATATTTATTGCATAATATTTATTTAGCCTTACTATTGAGCCATAATTCCCGATCTACATTTATTGAGATATAATTATTGAGATATAATTAATATGACAAATTTATTGAGCAATATTTATTGTGCCAAATTTATTGAGATATATTTATCAAATCATATTTATTGCATAGTATTTATTATAACATATTGATTGAGCATTGAATGAGCTCGAGCAGGTAAACCTGTTTGGCAATGGATAAATCATTCAGAGCACTTTTCAATGCATTTTTCCCTGCTGAAAATAGACAACCAAATAAAAGCTATAGTGATATTTATTGTGTCATATTTATTGCGACATATTTATTTTATCATAGTTATTGAACTTTTTTTACTGAGCCATATTTGTTGGGACTTAATTACTTAGTCATATTTCTTATGTCACATTTATTGGGACTTAATTACTTAGTCATATTTCTTGTGTCATAATTATTGAGCCATATTTTTTTCGTCAAATTTATTAATACATATTTATTACGCCATATTTATTATGTCATATTTATTGCTCCATATTTATTGTGCCTTATTTTCTAGCCATATTTATTGAGTGTTAAACGAGCCTGAACGGTAAACCTGTTCGTTAATGGATAGATCATTATGTTCTTTTTTTATGTTCTTTTTCAGACTGATAACCGACAATCAGATCAATTGTAATGACCTTAATTATTGTGCCATATTTTTAGTGTCATATTTATTTCTCCATATTTATTCAGCCATATTTACTGAGTTCGATTTATTGATATAAATTTTTTGAGTCATATTCTTGTGTCATATTTATATACCAAATTTAAGTACCCATATTAATTATGTCAAATTTATTGCATTATTTTTATTAAGATAAAATATTTATGTTATATTTAGTATGACATATTTATGAATCCATATTTTTATGCCATATTTACTGTGTTATATTTATTTAGTGTCGAACAAGCTCAAACGGGTAATCCTGTTTAGCAATAAATAAATTATTTCGAGCTTTTTTAAATTGGCATTTTCGGGCTGAAAACAGACAACCAGAACAAAAGTTATGCTCATATTTATTGAGTCACATTTATTGCGCCACATCTCTTTGGCCATATTTATTGAGTCATATTTACTGAGTCATATATATTTGTGTCAGATTTATTGTATTATACTTATATAGCATTAAACGAGTCTGAATGGGTAAACCTATTTTCCAATTGATAGATTTATCCGAGCTCTTTTCAATTGGATTTTTCATGCAAAAAATGGACAACCAGATCAAAAAGTTTTGCTTTATTTATTCGGTTATATTTATTAGGCTATATTTATTACGCCATATTTATTAAGCCATATTTATTTAGGCATATTAATTAAGACATATTTTCTGAGGCATATTTTTTTAAACATAATTTTTGAGCCTTATTTCTGGTGGAATTTTCATTAAGAGATATTTAATATGCCATATTGATTATTTCATATTTATTGCTCCACATTTATTGAGATATATTTATTGCGCCATATTTATTTTTTAGTATTTATTATAATATATGTTTTGAGTACTGAACGAGCCCGAGCGGGTAAACCTGTTCGCCAATGGATAAATCATTCAAAACACTTTTCAATGGGATTTTCTAGGTTAAAAATAGACAACATGGTCAAGTGTTTATGGTCAAATTTATTTAGTCATATTTATTATGCCATATTTATTTTATCATATTTATTAAAACATATTTACTGAGGCATATTTATTGAGACTTAATTATTGAGTCATATTTCTTGTGATATATTTATTGAGCCATATTTTTTCACTTATTTATTAACACATATTTATTATGTCAAATATATTATACGATAAATGAGCCTAAAATGGTAAACCAGCTCGCCAATGGATAGATCTATATGTGCTTTTTTTAATGGGCTTTTTATGCTGATAACCAACAACCAGATCAAATGTAATGACCATATTTATTGTGCGATATTTATTATGTTATATTTACCGCGCCATTTTTAAGGCGCCATATTTATTGTGCCATATTTATTTCTACCTATTTATTGATACATATTTACTGACATAAAAGTTTTTAGCCATATTCTTTGGCCATACTTATATACCATATTTATGTACCCATATTAATTATGCCATATTTATTGCGCTCTATTTATGAAGATATATTTATTACGCCATATTTAATCTGTTATATTTATTCTGTCATATTTAATGAGACCGAACGGTTAAACTTGTTTGCCAACGAATAGAACTTTTGTGCTCTTTTTAATTGGCTTTTTCGGGCTGATAACCGACAACCTGATCAAATATAATGACCTTTTTTGTGCCATATTATTACCCCATATTTATTATGTCAAACTTATTTCTCTATATTTATTAAGCCATATTTATTGCGACAAAAGTTTTGAGTCAAAGTCTTATGCCATATTTATATACTATATTTTTGTGCCCATAATAATTATGCCATATTTATTGCACTATATTTATTAAGATATATCTTTATATCATATTCATTGTTTCATATTTATTCCGTCATATTTATTTTATCATATTTACTATATCTTATTTATGATAATATTTATTGAGTCATATTTATTGCGGCATATTTCTTTGGCCATATTTATTGAGCCATATTTTCTGAGCCATATTTCTTTGTGTCATATTTATTATGCTATATTTATATATCGTTTAACAAGCCCAAATGGGTAAACTTATTTGCCAAAGGATATATTTATCCAAGCATTTTTCAAATTTCTTTTTCGGGATGAAAATAGATAACTAGATCAAAAATTATGGCTTTATTTATTGGGATATAATTATTAGGCTATAATTTTTTCGCCATATTTATTGTGCCTTTATGATTAAGCCATATTTCTTGAGTCATATTTATTGAGTCATCATTTTCAGTAAAGATATTTAATAAGCCATTTTTATTGCGTCAAATTCACTGAGAAATATTTATTGCGTCATTTTTATTATGTAGTATTTATTATAATATATTTATTGAGTGTGGAACGAGTCGGAGCAGGTAAACCTATTCACTAATTTATAAATCATTTAGAGATCTAATCAATGGGCTTTTTCGGGCTGAAAACGGACAAGCAGAACAAAAGTTATGGTCATATTTATTGAATCATATTTATTACGTCATATTTCTTTGGACATATGTATTGAGTCATATTTACTTAGTCATATTTATTTGTGTCATATTTATTGAGCCATAGTTATATAATGTTGAACAATCCCAAACAGGGAAACCTATTTCCCAAAGGATATAGTTATCTGAGCTCTTTTAAATTGGCTCCTCCAGGCTGAAAATGGACAACCGGAAAAAAAAATATGACTTTATTTATTAGGCTATATTTATTGTGCATATATATTGAGCCATATTTATTGAGACAAATTTTCTGAGCCATATTTCTTGACACATAATTGTTGAGCTATATTTTTATGGCATTTTGATTGAGAGATATTTAATAAGCCATATTAATTGAGCCATATTTATTATGCCAAATTTATTGAGATATATTTATTGAGACATATTTATTGCGTAGTATTTATTATAATATATTTATTGAGCTCAGAACGAGCCCAAGTGGGTAAACCTATTTGTCAATGGATAAATCATTCACAACACTTTTTAATGGATTTTCCCGTTTAAAAATAGTCAATCAGATCAAAAATTATGGTCATATTTATTGAGTAATATTTATAATGTCATATTTATTTTATAATATTTATTAAACCATATTTACTGGGACATATTTATTGAGACTTAATTATTTAGTCATATTTCTTATGCCAGATTTATTATGCAAAATTTTTTGCGCCATATTTATTAACACATATTTATTTTGTCATATTTATTATGTAATATTTATTGTGCCATATTTATTGCCCCCAATTTTTTTATATTAATTGAGCGATAAATGAGTCTTAATGGGTAAACCTATTCGCCAATGGATTGACCTATATGTACTTTTTAGTAGGCTTTTTCGGGCTTATAACCGACAACCACATCAAATATAATGACCTTATTTATTGCGTTATATTTATTGCACCATATTTATTGTGCCATAAATATTTCTCCATATTTATTTAGCCATATTTTTTGAGATAAAATTTTTAAGCCATATTCCTGTGTCGTATTTATATACAACATTTATGTACCCATAATAATTATGTCATATTTATTATGCTATATTTATTAAGGTATATTTATCAAGCCATATTTACTGTGTTATATTTTTGCGCCATATTTATTACGTCATATTTACTGTGTCATATTTTTGCACCATATTTATTACGCCATATTTACTGTGACATATTTATTGAGTGCCAAATAAACCCAAACGGGTAATCCTGTTCTCTAATAGATAGATCATCTCGAGCACTTTTAAATGAGATTTTTTGGACAGAAAACATACAACTGGAACAAATTTATGGTCATATTTATTGAGTCATATTTTTTGCACCATATTTATTTAACTATATTTATTGAGCCATATTTACTGTGCCATATTTATTTGTGTCATATTGATTGCGTAATATTTATATAGCATTAAACGAGCTCGAAGTGGTAAACCTGTTTGCCAACGGATATATTAATCAGAGCTTTTTTTAAATGCCTTTTCGGGCTTAAAATTGACAACCACATCAAAAATTTTGGTTTTATTTATTGGGCTATATTTATTGTGCCATATTTTTTGATTCATAATTATTGAGACATATTTCCTGAGTTATATTAATTGAGACGTAATTATTATGTCATATATCTTGTGTCATTTTCATTAAGAGATATATTTATTGAGACATATTTATTGCATAGTATTTATTATAACATATTTATCGAGTACTGAGCAAACCTGAGCAGGTAAACCTGTTCGCCAATGGATAAATCATTCAGAGCCCTTTCCAGGGGCTTTCCTAGGCTAAATATAGACAATCAAATAAAAAGTTATGGTCATATTTTTTGAGTCATATATTTTGCGAAAAATTTATTTTATCATATTTATAGAACCAAATTAATTCTGAGCCATATTTATTGAGACTTAATTACTGAGTCATATTTCTTTCCTCTTATTTATTGAGCCATATTTTCTGCATCATATTGATTAACGTATATTTATTGTGTTATATTTATTATGCCATAATTATTGAACATATTTTTTGCCATATTTATTGAGCGCTAAATAAGCACGGACGAGTAAACCTATTTGAAAATGAATAGAACGTTTTGTACCCTAAATCCTAAAAACCCTAAATCCTAAACCATAAATCCTAGATAATTGGCAATCAGATCAAATGTATTGAACATATTTATTGCGCCTTTTAATTGTGCCATATTTATTATGTCATATTTATTGCTCCATATTTATTGCATCATATTTTTTGTGTCAAATTTATTGAGCAATATTTATTTCTACATATTTACTAAGCCATATTTATTGAGATAAATTTTTTGAGTCATATTCTTGTGCCATATTTATATACCATTATTTTGTACCCATATTAATTATACCATATTTATTGCGCTATATTTATTAAGATATATGTATTATGTCATATTTATTACACCATATTTACTATGTCATATCCATTGAGTGCCAAACAAGCCCAACTGGGTAATCGCTCAAAAATAGATAGATCATTTCGAGCTTTTTTAAATGGACTTTTCCAGGCTGAAAATGGAAAACCAGAACAAAATTAATGGTCATATTTCTTGAGTCATATTTATTGCACCATATTTCTTGGGTCAGATTTTTTGAGTCATATTTAAAGAGCAATATTTATTTGTACCATAATTTTTGAGACATATTTATATAGCATTAAACAACCCGAATGGGTAAACTTGTTTCTCAAATGTTAGATTTATCCGAGCTCTTTTCAATTTGCTTTCCTGGGCTGAAAATGGACAATCAAATTAAAAATTATGTCTTTTTTATTAGGCTAAATTTATTTTGCCATATTTATTGGGCCATATTTCCTGAGCCATATTTATTGAGAGATAATTATAGAGCCATATTTCTTGTAGTATTTTCATTAAGAGATATTTAAAAAGCCATATTTATTGAGTCATATTTATTAGGCTAAATTTATTGAGCGCTGAACAAGCCCAAGCGGGTAAACCTATTGAGCAATTAATAATTCATCTAGAGCTCTTCTTAATGGTATTTTCCAGTCTGATAATAACAACCAGATCAATAGTTATAGTCTTATTTATTGAGTCATATTTATTGCACTATATTATTTTATCATATTTATCGAACCATATTTACTGATCTAAATTTATTGAGACTTAATTATTGAGTCAGATTTCTTGTGCCATATTTATTTAGCCATATTTTTGTGTCATATAAATTAACACATATTTATTGTGTCATATTTATCGTTTCATATTTAGTGCGCCATATTTATTCCGCCTGATTTTTTGTCATATTTATTGAGAGCTAAACGAGCCCGAATGTGTAAACCTGTTCGTCATTGGATAGATCTTTATGTGCTTTTTTTAATGGGCTTTTTCTGGTTGATAACCGATAGCCCGATGAAATGAAATGACCAAATTTATTGGGCCATATTTATTGTGTCATATTTATTTTGCCATATTTATTGATATAAAATTTTTCATCCATATTTATTTTGTCATTTTTTTGTGCCATATATATTAACGCATATTTATTGCGGCATATTTATCGTGTCATATTTAGTGCACTATATTTATTCTGCCTTATTTTTTGCCATATTTATTGGGAGCTAAACGAGCCCGAATGGGTAAACCTATTCGTCATTGGATCGATCTTTATGTGCTCTTTTTAATGCATTTTTAGCTGATAACTGATAAACAGATCAAACGAAATGACCAAATTTATTGCGCCATATTTGTTGTGTCATATTTATTTCTCCATATTTATTGATATAAAATTTTTGATCCATATTCTTATGCCATATTTATATAACATATTAATGTACCCATTTTTAATTAAGCCACTATTATTGCGCTATATTTATTAAGATATTTTTATTTTTCCATATTTACTGTATCATATTTATAGCGACATATTTATTTAGCCTAATTTGCTATGCCATATTTGTTGAGGGCCAAACATGTAACGTCTCGAAACTCAAAAGAGCGACGGTTTGCATTTCAGACCAAGTTTGGAACATAGTAGGGGTTACACGGCTTGGGACACAGCGTGTCCCAGGGCATGTCGTGCTCTGGTCGACGATCTGGCCAAGAGGTCGACGAATTTCAGAGTCGACGATCGTCGAGAAGCGAACACGACCTGAGACACGGGCGTGTCCCAGACTATGTCCTTCACGTGGTGAAGCCGGGCCGTGGCAGGGTTGAGACAACACAAGAAATTTTATAGTGGTTCCCCAACCTGGGTACATCCACTCTTCTACCACCCTAGTAGGAATCCACAAGCAGGTTTTGATCAGGTGACTGCCACCAATAAGATTTTGATCAGGTGTTCAAAAACCAAAATAAACTTTTAAAGGGAGTCAATAAGCCCTTTATACAGAGGTGGAGAGAGATTGATGATGTCTTCTCTTTCTCTATTCAACAGAGAAGACTATTGGATTTGTTGTTGTCAAGAACTCCTTTCAATGTCACTTGGAGTCTTGCACAGGGTGTATGTCTTCAGTCTTCAGCCTTGACTTGAAAATGTTGATCCAGGAACTTCTGACAGATATGAATATGTTGTCCCTGAAGAATCCTGGAGTTGAAGATTGAAGAAGACTCTTGATTTGTATTTGTTATTCTTCTTCTTCTTCAGAGAGGTCAAGGAGAAAATAAACTATTTTCTGTACAGAGAAGGTTCAGAATGTTTTGCTGTAGATCCTTTTTGTTTCTATATTTCCTTGTTTCTAGACTGTAAAGAAAAACTCTTTTATATCCTCTGTTGAATTCTCCATTGAATTTTTTGAATTGTCTGCATTAATTGCTGAGGGCCTAGAGAATGAAAATCGGTTGGAGAGAATATTTTCAATAATGAATTTCCCCAACTGTCTCATTAAAAAGATAAGTAATTAACCTGATGAAGACCATAATCAATGCGGCCACTAATGGCTATATTCCGAGAATATAAGCATTAATTACACGAGATTTACTGCTAGAGAATAAGGACAAAATGAGGAAGATTCTAAGTCTGGAACTGCACAGAATTCGTCGACCACAGAACATATTTTGTCGACCTGAGATGAAAGTTCGTCGACCAGAAAGATCATCTTTGTCGACCAGAGAATCCTTGTTCGTAGGCCTGAGATCCAAGTTCATCGACATGAGTTCAGAGAACTGCATTCTGTGAATAAACTTATCAATTCTGTGGTCCAAGTTAGTCAAGCTGATAACTTGTCTTCATCGACCTGACTTCAAAGAAAGTATTCTGGACATAATGTGTTGAAGTTGAACTGCCAGAGTTCGTCAACCTGAGCTCGAATATCGTCGACCTCAACTCAGATAATTGACTCTGAGTTCGTCGAGCGGAGCACGACTATCGTCGAGCTGAGTTTGACGAACGTCGAACTCACTTTTTGAACTTGATTTTCTTCTAAGTCTTGAGTCTTCTACTGTCTTCAGTTGTGTGGTTCATGTGTGGTTGATTCTAAGGACTTAGCCTAAACTCTAGGACACAGACATGAGTCTGGATATACATGGTGGGTCAATCATTCTAGTTAGTGAACCTAGCCCAAATCTAACTAGAGATGCAACAGAAACCGCTGAGACTGTTGAGAAGGAATTACTGAGACAGAACCAATGAAAGATTCTTTAAGTCTACAAGCATTGAGTGAGGAAGGTTCACTCAATGCTTCTAATGAAGAGTCAAGACAGATGGCATTGAGTGACTTAACATCACTCAACTCTTATTGAAGTTCTTTTTTTACTTCTAAGTCCAGAAGCTGATGACCATTGCTGACATCATCAAAAATGAACAAGTCAAAGTATCTCATGCCATTATGGGAAAGCTACAACAACACAAGATGACCACTGCTGACATCAACAAGAGTCAACAAAGTCAAAATACTTCATATAGTTGCAGGAAACTGCAGTAGCGCCGAAAGCTATTATTTGTCGTTTTCTGAGGGAGGTGGCGCTCACCATCCTTGGCTGGGCCCACACTGAAATTATGTTGTTGATTCAAATCAATAGATATAAAAAGGAGAAAGAAAAGGGTATTAGGGTTACGAAGAACAAACGCAGAACACACGAAGAATATACAGAAAATAGAGGCGGTTGGACTTCATCTTCTTTGACTAGCTTGAAAGCAAAGTCCAGCAGGGCAAGCCAGCAGGCAGGAAAAGTTAGTTGAAGCTCTTTCTAGTTCAGCAAGTGTGTTCTCTCAAGAATAAGGTAGCTGATACTTTATATTAGCAAGGAGATAGGTGTGTGAAGGGTCGTCAGCGTTCAACAGTGGATTGTTGTTCACCGGTGTAGAAAAGGAGTTGGCTGTAAAAGAAGACTCATTCCTGCTATAGCAAGAGGGCTGAACTGATATCTACTCAGAGATTTATCTCTGAGTCTGTGTTTCATTTTACTTAACTTGTCTTAATTCCTGTAGGATTCAGTTTATCTGAATTTGACTTGTAGGTCCTTTTGGCCTGACTTGTAGGTGACTATTTAGTCAATGAGGTAGGTTCCCTGATAGGGTACTGAGGTAGGATCCAAGTGTGGATCTGAGAGTAAGGCTGTCCTCCCAGCCTGAGTAGTAGGCCATAGAGATAAGGCTGAGGTAGGTGACTTTTATATCACTGAGCTGTACGTGACAAGTGTGTCACTGAATTGTAGGACTTGGAGGAGGCTGAGCTGTAGGTGCTTGGAAGGACAATAAGTTAGGTACCTAGAAGGGCACTAAGGTATAGGAGTGCTACAGTACTCTGAGAGTAGGGCTTTGTGCCTGAAGTTGTAGGGCTAAAAATCCTAAACTGTAGGCCATAGAAATAAGGCTGAGGTAGATGGTCAGTGGACCACTGAGCTGTAGGAGCTCTGTAGGGCTCTGACGTAGGAACCCTTATGGTTCTGAGATTGGGTTCTAAAGAGAACCTATGTGTAAGGATCATGGCCTGAGGTGTAATCTCTGAGGAGCATTTTGGTGGAGTTTGTGCCTAGTCTAACAAGACAGTTGGATATGTCGGAGGGAATGTGGATGTACCCAATTGGGGAACTACTATAAATAACTAGGTACTTGGCTGTGTTATTTGTTTTTCTTTTATATTGCATATTTTAAGGACAAGCTCTAGATCATTTAGAAAGAAAATAGCTAAATGATTAAGAAAATTTCAAAGACCTATTCACCCCCCTCTTGGTGATTAGCTAACCTTAAGTTAAATAACTTTCAAGTGGTATCAGAGGGAGGTTCCTCAAAAAGGATTTAACAATCTGAGTATACCTCCAAGGTTTGCTATAATACATAAGAATGGGGGTCTGGTGTAAACTACAAGGAACTAGGGGCCATGAAACTACCAATCTGCAAAAAGGAAGGATTTGGCCTATGGAAGGAAAGAGTAAGACTATTCATGGAAGATGCTGACCCTAGAATATACATCACAGTGAAAGAGGGACCCTTTATCCCTATAAACACCTCAGTTCTCGATGCCAACATCCAAACACCTAAATCTTATGATGAAATGAACAAAGATGAGCTCCTACTTACCTCCATGGATAAGAGAGCATAAAACATCATTGCCGGTGCAATAGATGATTCAACGTTCCAGAGTCTGGTGCACTACAAGACCTCCAAGGAGATGTGGGATACCCTAGTTGTGTTCATGGAGGGTTCAGAGGAGGTGAGAGATGACATAAAATCCATGCTCAATCAGGAGTATGAGGCCTTCAGATAAGGAAAGTCTGATGGCAATGCTGAGTGCTTTGAGATGTTTTTCAGAATAGTGAATGAACTGAGAACATATGGAAGAGTCTTCAGCACCTATGAGCTGAATTGCAAATTTCTCAGGTCCCTCACAAAGGATTGGGACACAAAGATTTATGCCATCAGGGAAATGACCAACTTAGCTAACACTCTCCTCCAACCATGTTTGGAAAGCTACTGTCACATGAGATGCAGCTTGCTTCGAGAAAGGAAGAAGAGAAGAGCAGTAAGTCACAAGACAAGGAGAAATCTGTGGCCTTCAGAGCTGATGGCCCTACCAGGAGAAGAAGGAAGAACTCTCCAATCAGAAGAACTGTTGTGTCAGATTCTGATAGCTCAAGGACCAGCACCTCAGACAGCCATATGTACGATGAAGATGTAACGCCCCGAAACTCAAAGGAGCAAAAGGGGAATAATTTGGGCCAGTTTGAGTTCTGGCTGCAGGCACACGGCCTGGGACACGGGCGTGTCCCAGGGCGTGTCAAGCCTGTGTCGACACTAAGGCGTGAAGTCGACACTTTGGTCTCGACATTGTGTCGAGACTGGGCACACGGCCTGCGACACGGGCGTGTCGCAGGGCGTGTCGACCCGTGTCGACACTTAGCCGTGAAGTCGACACAGTGCTTCGACGTTGTGTCGAGACACGGCACACGGCCTGCGACACGGGCGTGTCGCAGGGCGTGTCAACCCGTGTCGACACTTAGCCGTGAAGTGCCGAGACCTTGTACACGGCCTGGAGCCCAGGCGTGTCAAGGTGACACGGGCAAGGACACGGGCGTGTCCGAACCCGTGTCAGCGCTCGGGTTGGAAACGGGAGAAATTGATGGGGTACACGGCCAGATACAAGGCCGTGTCAGTTGGAACACGGGCGTGTCAGATCGAACACGGGCGTGTTCGATGCCCGTGTGAGGTTCCAGGTGATTCGATTTTGACGGCGAATGAGGCACACGGCCCTGGACACGGGCGTGTGCCAGGCCGTGTTCGGCCCAGATTGGGCATTTCAGTCCCGAATCGAAGCCGTTCATTTCTTTGACTGAGGATCCAATGGCTGGGGGTTGTTCCTGAAGGGATATACCCGGGTTTTGACTTAGAAAACCCTCACTTTTTCCACTTGATCTCTCTCCAAACCCTTGGAGAAAGAAAAGCTAAGGCAAGAAGAAGAGGAGCTAGATCCGCCATTGGAGGAGCTTCGGAGCTCCGAATCGCAAGCCGACTCCGGATCCGCGGAGGCAACGCTAGTGCGGTCAATTCCATCCGATTACTTTTCGATGGCGCCGAAGAGGAACGCAAGGGTAACGATCCTCACTTTTGAGCATGATAGCTCTCTTTCTTAGCATAGGAAGCCCCCTCTCGCGAGTTTGCGAAGAGTTGGAGGCGTTCCTTCGGGTAGATATGTAAAGTCCCCGTTGTTTAGCGTCCGTATGCGAGAACGGACTTAGGCATTTTGGTTGAAGCCTACCCGGACATGTTAGTCCGGATCGGTGATGTTGCATTGCATAAGGCCGGAGAAGACTCCGTGCTATTTGGTGTTTTCGGGTTTTCTACGCGGTAGATTGCAGCAGGGAGCCTTGGGGACTAACCCAAAGGTGCACCCGGAAAACTGGGCGGACACGAGGTCTTGCCAACTTGGTGGCTTGGAAGCCAACTTGAACATAACGAGGTTATGTGACTTGCGGTAGAATGGGACTCGGTGAAAGTTTGACCCGCGCATATGGCTTAAATTGTCGTTGCGATGTGAGCACGGGTTAGATGGAGCCGTACCCGCTTTATGTCGTCCGGTTAGAGCGACCTAAGGTTACATGGGACTCGCCGTTGGCATAAATGGGGGTCTTCGGTGGTCCATGGCTTAATTTGACGTGACCAATACCATGAAGACAAATTGCTCATAGGAATGGCCGTCTAAGTGGCGGTGGTGAGTCCGGAATGTTAATGGCTTCAATTGACGTAACATCGACCGGTTCACCGAGAATGTGCCCTGAGTGCACGGGACGTGTGGCCGTACGAGCCAACGTCTGTGATGAAATGGCTATGATTATATGCATTGCTCGCTTGTGCTAATGAAATGCAGGGAAGGAGCATCGCCGCCCCGAGTTGGGGGCGGGATCGTTATAATTTGGTCAGCATTGCTGACCGTTGCTTTGTTCGCCACCGTGCGGTGGTTTGTTTGCTTGCAGGTGCAGCTGGACCAAGCGGTCAATAGCGGGCTAAAGCCCATTTTGCGAAGCTGGCCCTCGAAGGCCCGAATGGAAATGTTTTATGTTTTGTTCATGTATGGCCGGCCTGCGTGCCGAGGTTTGGAAATCATGTAAAAGACAAGTGAAACATTTTGTAAGGCCTTAAGGCCGACTTTTGAGTATTTTGTAATAACATTCCTATTATCTTGCTAGTGGACATTCATGCTTGTGCTGGGTTCTTGTTTTGCAACTTTAATAAATTGCTTCCGCTAGAATGCTCTGTGTAGGACGTTGAGATTGGTTGGATGGTTTCCATACGTAACCACCCGGTCTGTCTGTGGTATATGGCGTCGGGCCCCGGCCGGACCTACTGCTATATGCTATGCGACGGATAGGGGGTGTTACAATTTGGTATCAGACTACTGGTTTTGGTCGGGCTTAAAGTGAATTCGTGGGCGAATTCTTTTTAAGGGGTGGTGAGCACATTGTGTGCGTCATCGTTATAACAGTAAAAAGAACCCATGAATGTCCACTTAGGAATGAAAATACTCGTGTTTGAGGAACCTGCGTGTTCCTATAATTGCTTTTTGCAATGTTATTTGGTCGCTTAACGGTGTTTTGTACCACTATAGGTGACCCGAAGTGGTGTTGGGCCGTCAGAACGCCGAGGTTCTGAGGCTAGTAGTGCACCAGAAGTTGCTCCCGCAACACCTTTGTCGGCTGAAAATATAAGATTGGTGGCTGAAGCGGTGTTAGCCGTGATAAATGCGCAGCCTGGGAGGCAAGCGCAGCAGCCAGCTCCTGTGATGGAGCAAGTACCTCTTCAAGAGGCGGAGCCGAGGAGGATGGAGCAAGTGGTTGTAGAACCAATAGTGCCAAGGAGGGCGACTGAGAGGCAGTTGAAGCATGTAATGAGCTTTAACCCTCCGTTATTCTCGGGGTTGGGAACCCCATCTCAGGCTGAAGACTGGCTCTCTAGGGTGAAGAGAGTCATGACAGCGACGGAGACGGAGGAGTGGCAGATGACCACCATTGCTACGTTCCTGCTGGACGGTGAAGCGAGGATGTGGTGGGAAGGTTTGGAGCTGCATCATCTGCGAGGTAGACAACTGATAGACGTTCCGATGGAAGAGTTCTCGGAATTGTTCTTAGCAAGATACCTCCCTTCTACTCAGAGGATCTCGATGGAGAATGAATTCCTGAAGTTGGTGCAGGGTGAGAGGAACGTGGATGAATATCTCCACGAGTTTACGCGGTTGAGTCGTTATGCTAGCTCCACCATCATGGATGAGGAGCGCAAGACTAATCGTTTTTATGAAGGCTTAAGGGATGAGCTGAGGTTGTTACTGTCGGGGCCAATGACGCAGGGTTTCTTAACCTTGGTCAATACGGCCCGGTCCTTGGAAAAGGACATGAAGAGTGTGCAAGCGAAGAAAGGCTTGGTTGAAAAGAAATCTGAGTTCAGAGTGCCGACTAATTCAAAGTCCGGCTATCGAAGGGCTTTCAAGAAGCATAGGACTTCGGGTCCAGCTCCTTCTGGCGCTTCTGGGGCGACTACGGGTCGGACCCCGGGCGCGTGCTTTACTTGTGGCAAGACGGGGCATTTCGCCCGTGATTGTTGGAGCGGACGTCCTAAGTCCGAGAGGAGGCCGGGAGCCACTTATGAAGAGAAGGGAAAGGCGGTGGAGTCGACCGCATCCCACTATGCTCCGGCCCAACCAGGGTCTACAATCTTGGCCAACAGGAGGCCATTAAACAAGCTGACGTGGTGACAGGTACGGTTTAATTTATAGCAAGTCAATTCCTTTATATGCTTGTTATGTATATGTTACCTTACCACTGCTTGTTAGGATTTGTGTTGATTTGTGAAAACCCGGCACGAGCACTCTTTGATACGGGAGCTTCACACTCCTTCTTGTCCGAAGGATTTATATCACGCATCGGAGTCCCTTCTTCGATGGCGAAGGATAAGTTGGATGTGTTGTTGCCCAATGGGTGTTCGATGCGAGCGGTTAGGATCTGCGACGTTAAAGTTCGTATTGGGGAGCAGGAGTTCGACCTGCAGGCGTCTTTACTTCCGTTGGCGGAGTTCGACGTCATATTTGGCATGGACTGGCTCTCGGAGCAGCAGGCCCATATAGATTGCGGTAGCAAGGAAGTAAAGCTGGGAGCAAGTCGTGAGACGACGTTTACGGGCTTAAAGGGGTCGAGCAAGACGTTGATGTCTGCTCTTCAGGTGGTGAAGGCGGTTCGTGCTGGAGCAGAACTGTTCTTTACACTAGTGGAGGTTGCAAAGCCGAAGCCCGCGATGGATTGTATTTCAGTGGTATCGGAATACCCTGATGTGTTCCCCGCAGATCTTCCTGGAGCCCCGCCTCAACGGGAGATAGATTTTACGATCGAGCTAGTGCCAGGTGCAAAGCCTGTGTCACGATCTCCGTATCGGCTAGCGCCTAAGGAAATGGCGGAGCTGAAAGTTCAACTGCAAGAGTTGTTGGAGCAAGGTTATGTGCGCCCGAGTTCTTCGCCTTGGAGCGCACCGGTCCTCTTTGTTAAGAAGAAGGACGGAAGCTTGAGGTTGTGTATTGATTATCGGGAGCTAAATAAGCTGACTGAGAAGAACAAGTATCCGATCCCCCGGATTGATGATCTCTTTGATCAGTTAGTCGGGTCGACGGTGTACTCGAAGTTAGATCTCAAGTCTGGGTACTATCAGCTGCGGATAAGGGAGAGTGATATCCCAAAGACAGCGTTTAGTACGAGATACGGGCATTATGAGTTTACGGTCATGCCGTTTGGGCTGACTAATGCGCCGTCAGTATTTATGGATTTGATGAACAGGACGTTCAGGGAGTACCTAGACCATTTTGTGATCGTCTTCATCGACGATATTTTGGTGTACTCGCAAAGTGAGGAGGATCACTTCAAGCATCTCCATTTGGTGTTGGAGACACTCAGGAGAAACCAGTTGTATGCCAAGTTCTCGAAGTGCGAGTTTTGGCTATCCTCAGTAGCGTTCCTTGGGCATATAGTGAGTGGAGAGGGTATTGCGGTGGATCCGGCGAAGATTGTTGCGATACGGGAGTGGCCTGAGCTTGCTACGGTAGCAGAAGTCCGGAGCTTTTTGGGGCTTGCCGGTTATTATAGGCGCTTCGTAGAGAACTTCTCGCGGATAGCGCTACCTCTCACTACTTTGACGAGGAAGGAGCATAAGTTCGTTTGGACGCCGGAGTGCGCGCGAGCTTTTGAGGAATTGAAGTGTCGGTTGACCACGGCGCCTGTGTTGAGTTCGCCGGTTGGGACCGAAGGCTATGAGATATATAGCGATGCTTCGGGCAGTGGTTTGGGTTGCGTGCTACTGCAGCACGGCAGCGTGATAGCTTATGGCTCGAGACAGCTAAAAGTGCACGAGAGGAATTATCCGGTCCACGACTTGGAGTTGGCGGCCGTGATTTTTGCCTTGAAGCTGTGGAGACACTATTTGTACGGTGTGAAGATTGATATCTACACCGATCACAAGAGCCTAAAGTATTTGATTGATCAGAAAGATCTGAATATGCGGCAGCGTAGGTGGATGGAGTTCCTGGGGGACTATACTTTCAAGATCCACTACGTGCCTGGCAAAGGGAATGCGGTTGCGGACGCGTTGAGTCGCCGAGCCCCAGCTCAAGCGAATTGGCTATCAGTGCATGATGAGCGGTTGGTGCAGGAGCTGGAGGCGTTGGAGATTGTTTGTGTGGATAGACAATCTAGTGCTGAAGCAGTGCTGAATTGGACTGAAGTCCAATATGACCTGGCTGATCGGATTCGGCAGGCTTTGGATATGGATGCTCATATGAAGCAGTTCATGATAGAGGCTCTGGATGGGTCAAATTCCCAATTCGTTGTGGAGGACGGATTGCTGTGGAAGGACGGTCGTTTGTGCGTCCCAAGTGTGGGCAATTTACGGGTGGAGTTGTTGTACGAGGCGCATCCATACCAAGTACTCGATTCACCCGGGGAGCACGAAGATGTACCGCGACGTCAAGAAACTATTTTGGTGGCCGGGTTTGAAAAAGGATGTGGCGCTATATGTAGCGAAGTGCCAAACCTGCGCCTTGGTAAAGGCGGAGTGCCAAAAGCCGGGAGGATTTCTTAAGTCCTTGCCTATTCCGGAGTGGAAATTCGACGACATCTCTATGGACTTTGTGCATGGTTTGCCAAGGTCGCAAAAGGGGAACGACGCCATTTGGGTGGTGGTCGATCGATTAACAAAGGTGTCGCATTTTATTCCGCATAGGAAGGATGATCCGGTGGAGAAGCTGGCGAAGCTTTATGTGGATAACATAGTGCGGCTTCATGGTGTGCCCCGCAGCATCGTGAGTGACCGAGATGGGCGGTTCACGTCCAATGATTGGAGGCTGGTGCAGCAAATGTTGGGAACAAAGCTGAAGTTTAGCACAGCCTTCCATCCGCAAACGGATGGGCAGACCGAGAGGGTCAATAGAACGATGGAAGACATGCTTCGCATGTGTGTCTTGGACTTCGGAAAGCAATGGGAGGACCACCTTTATTTGGTGGAGTTCGCATACAACAACAGCTACCAAGCAAGTATTCAGATGGCGCCTTTCGAGGCCCTATATGGTAGAAGATGTCGCACGCCGTTGTCTTGGTTAGAAACGGGCGAGTCAAAGTTGTATAAGCGATCGGAAGTGGAGGATGCTACTTCCTTGGTAAGAACCATTCGGGAGAGGTTGCTTATCGCTCAGGACCGGCAAGCAAAGTACTATAATGCCAAGCACAGGAACGTGGAGTTCGCTGTGGGCGATTATGTATACTTGAAGATCAAGCCGTTCAAGGGTGTCTCGCGGGTGCGACGGTTGAAAAAGCTAAGCCCGAGGTACCTTGGACCGTTCGAGGTTCTGGAGCGAGTAGGAGAAGCGGCCTATCGGCTGAAGCTTTCAGTGGAGCTAAGTGGTTTACATGATGTATTCCATATTTCGGTGCTTCGGAAGGCGGTGCAAGAGCCTACGCAAGTGATCGCGGCCAATCAAGTGCCGGTGGATAGTGGGCTAACGACAAAAGTCAAGCCCGTGCGGATTGAGGACTCGGAGGTCAAGCGGCTACGCAATAAAGAGATCAGGATGGTCAAAGTCCGGTGGGACAATTGCGGTCGTGAGGAGCTCTCTTGGGAGCGAGAGCAGACGATGCTTGACGAATATCCGGAGTTGTTCCGCTCAGGTACAAATTTTAGTTTTGTACATGTTTTTTTTCCTTTATGTAATTTCGTGGGCGAAATTCTTTTAAGAGGGGTAGAGTTGTAACGCCCCGAAACTCAAAGGAGCAAAAGGGGAATAATTTGGGCCAGTTTGAGTTCTGGCTGCAGGCACACGGCCTGGGACACGGGCGTGTCCCAGGGCGTGTCAAGCCTGTGTCGACACTAAGGCGTGAAGTCGACACTTTGGTCTCGACATTGTGTCGAGACTGGGCACACGGCCTGCGACACGGGCGTGTCGCAGGGCGTGTCGACCCGTGTCGACACTTAGCCGTGAAGTCGACACAGTGCTTCGACGTTGTGTCGAGACACGGCACACGGCCTGCGACACGGGCGTGTCGCAGGGCGTGTCAACCCGTGTCGACACTCGTCCCGCGAAGTCGACACTTTGGTGTCGACAGTGTTGTCGAGACATGGCACACGGCCTGCGACACGGGCGTGTCGCAGGGCGTGTCGACCCGTGTCGACACTTAGCCGTGAAGTGCCGAGACCTTGTACACGGCCTGGAGCCCAGGCGTGTCAAGGTGACACGGGCAAGGACACGGGCGTGTCCGAACCCGTGTCAGCGCTCGGGTTGGAAACGGGAGAAATTGATGGGGTACACGGCCAGATACACGGCCGTGTCAGTTGGAACACGGGCGTGTCAGATCGAACACGGGCGTGTTCGATGCCCGTGTGAGGTTCCAGGTGATTCGATTTTGACGGCGAATGAGGCACACGGCCCTGGACACGGGCGTGTGCCAGGCCGTGTTCGGCCCAGATTGGGCATTTCAGTCCCGAATCGAAGCCGTTCATTTCTTTGACTGAGGATCCAATGGCTGGGGGTTGTTCCTGAAGGGATATACCCGGGTTTTGACTTAGAAAACCCTCACTTTTTCCACTTGATCTCTCTCCAAACCCTTGGAGAAAGAAAAGCTAAGGCAAGAAGAAGAGGAGCTAGATCCGCCATTGGAGGAGCTTCGGAGCTCCGAATCGCAAGCCGACTCCGGATCCGCGGAGGCAACGCTAGTGCGGTCAATTCCATCCGATTACTTTTCGATGGCGCCGAAGAGGAACGCAAGGGTAACGATCCTCACTTTTGAGCATGATAGCTCTCTTTCTTAGCATAGGAAGCCCCCTCTCGCGAGTTTGCGAAGAGTTGGAGGCGTTCCTTCGGGTAGATATGTAAAGTCCCCGTTGTTTAGCGTCCGTATGCGAGAACGGACTTAGGCATTTTGGTTGAAGCCTACCCGGACATGTTAGTCCGGATCGGTGATGTTGCATTGCATAAGGCCGGAGAAGACTCCGTGCTATTTGGTGTTTTCGGGTTTTCTACGCGGTAGATTGCAGCAGGGAGCCTTGGGGACTAACCCAAAGGTGCACCCGGAAAACTGGGCGGACACGAGGTCTTGCCAACTTGGTGGCTTGGAAGCCAACTTGAACATAACGAGGTTATGTGACTTGCGGTAGAATGGGACTCGGTGAAAGTTTGACCCGCGCATATGGCTTAAATTGTCGTTGCGATGTGAGCACGGGTTAGATGGAGCCGTACCCGCTTTATGTCGTCCGGTTAGAGCGACCTAAGGTTACATGGGACTCGCCGTTGGCATAAATGGGGGTCTTCGGTGGTCCATGGCTTAATTTGACGTGACCAATACCATGAAGACAAATTGCTCATAGGAATGGCCGTCTAAGTGGCGGTGGTGAGTCCGGAATGTTAATGGCTTCAATTGACGTAACATCGACCGGTTCACCGAGAATGTGCCCTGAGTGCACGGGACGTGTGGCCGTACGAGCCAACGTCTGTGATGAAATGGCTATGATTATATGCATTGCTCGCTTGTGCTAATGAAATGCAGGGAAGGAGCATCGCCGCCCCGAGTTGGGGGCGGGATCGTTATAATTTGGTCAGCATTGCTGACCGTTGCTTTGTTCGCCACCGTGCGGTGGTTTGTTTGCTTGCAGGTGCAGCTGGACCAAGCGGTCAATAGCGGGCTAAAGCCCATTTTGCGAAGCTGGCCCTCGAAGGCCCGAATGGAAATGTTTTATGTTTTGTTCATGTATGGCCGGCCTGCGTGCCGAGGTTTGGAAATCATGTAAAAGACAAGTGAAACATTTTGTAAGGCCTTAAGGCCGACTTTTGAGTATTTTGTAATAACATTCCTATTATCTTGCTAGTGGACATTCATGCTTGTGCTGGGTTCTTGTTTTGCAACTTTAATAAATTGCTTCCGCTAGAATGCTCTGTGTAGGACGTTGAGATTGGTTGGATGGTTTCCATACGTAACCACCCGGTCTGTCTGTGGTATATGGCGTCGGGCCCCGGCCGGACCTACTGCTATATGCTATGCGACGGATAGGGGGTGTTACAGAAGACCTTGCTGCCTTCTCCAGACAGTTTCATAAATTCATGAAGAAGGGGAACAGGAAGAATATAAGGCCTTTCTCTTCCTCACAACATAGAAGAAAATCCTCTAAGGAGGACAAAAATGCTCCAAACTATAACAAACAAACTTCTTTTAACGTTATTCATTTATACTATAGCAAACCTGGGCATATAGTTTCTAACTGCCCAGTGAAGAGGAAAGAAGGAGTGAAGAAACTCCACAAGGGGGAGAAGAAAGAGAAGTCCCTTGTGGCCAAGAAGGAAAAGACCAGGTCTGACTCTTCCTCTAGGTCAGGCAGTGAAGAATAAGAATGCTACATTATGCTAATGGCTGTTACTGATGGAGTACCTAAAGAATACCCTGCTGCTACGATAAGGATCAGGGCTCCTATATCACATTCAGATAGTGACTCAGAGGTGGATAAAGATGAAGAATAAGATGATCAATGCCATGGATTGATGACAATGACAGATGAAGAGAGCAACCAGGATCAGTCGGGACAAGCTCAGGTAATTTCTAAATCTCAGCCTTCTATTTCAAGTCATGAGGCTAGCTCAAATTCTGAACCTCAGCCATCAAGAGATGAAGGGGATTCAAATTCTGAGGATGATGTCAATTTTATAATTGACAAGTATGGAGAACTTCTTGAAGCATTCAAGAGGTGCAAGTTCCTTGCTAAGAGACAGGAAAAAGAGCTTCTTAGTCTTAGGAGCAAGTGTGAAGGCCAAGAAAAAGCTCTTAATGATATGGCTGCACAATCAACCAAGCTTAAGGAGATCATTGACATGCAGTCTGTGGTAAGAATCTCAAATGAGAAACTTATCCAAAAACTTAAAAATGATCTCCTAAATGAGAAATTGTCGGTGACCAAGTTTTCTAAGCCAAACACTATGCTTCCCTTAATTGACACCCACCTTACCCATGTGGATAAGAAAGGGTCAGGATTTTAGGGACTGGTTAGGCCTCCCAATCCAAAAGAAAAGGGAAAGTGGAAGGAACCTGTAGTGCCTCTAGCCTCATTGCCTCAAATTTCTTTTCAGAACATCTTGTTGCCTTCTAACAGGTAAGACCATTAAAGCTGTTATGGTCACTTGGAGAATGGAAAATCCACTGGTATGGACCAATGTGGCCCTAGCCAAGGTGGAAGATACAACCATGTGAGGTCCTTTATGGTTACCCATGAGGAAATTTAAATGGCCCATCCTGGACCATTTGTTTTTGGTGCCCCAGTCCCAAAACTCAAGGATAATGCCGCTGTAGGAAATCTGAATCATCCAGCAAAACTAGTAATTCAAGGTGAGTCCTCTAGCAAGGATGGAATGGTAGTTTCTGATTCTATCAGATGCATGTTAGCTGAAAAGAGACATGCAGCTGATAGGTCTCAGAAAATACCAAAACAGTCAACTGAAAGAATTTGCTTCAGTCAAATGGCTGCTGGAAGAAAATAGAAATATACAGGAGCACAACTTCCCACTACTCAGGGAGCAGTTAAGCCAAATGCTTGTCCTAAACAGAAAAGAAGATATAATATCCATGAGTGCTGGTACTGCGGCAAAGTGGGACACTATGCTGCAAATTGCTGGCACAATCCTTCAGTGTCCAGAGGTAGCCAACCTGTCAGTAAGACTGCAGGAAGGCAAGGCTATTTTCAGGATAATGTGAACCTAAGACCCAATAGATATTGGGGTCCTAAGGTGAGATGAATTGGGCTTTTCAGGTTAGTTCAAGTACCAATTCCTCTAAATGGTACTTAGATAGTGGATGTTCCAGGCACATGACTGGAACAAAGGAGCTGTTGAAGGAGTTCACTCCAGTAAAGAATGGACCTATGGTCATTTTTGGAGGCTCAGACAAGGGAATAACTAGAGGTTATGGTAAGATATTAAATGACATAATCACCATCATAAAGGTAGCTTATGTGGAGGGGTTGCAACATAACCTCATAAGCATAAGCCAACTATGTGACCTTAGTTATGACATTTCCTTCAACAATGATAAGTTCCACATCATGAGGTTAATTGACCAAAGTGTCATCTTAACAAGCACCAGGAGTGGGAATGTTTATTGTTTAAACTTTTCTTGCTTAGATAGTAGTTCCCCTTTATGTCTAGTTGCAAATGATAATATCTCATATTGTGTCCAATGACATAAGAGACTGGTTCATTTGAATTATAAGACCATTAGTCAGCTCTTCAGTGATGAGCTAGTTAGAAATGGTACCAAAATAAAATGCTCCAAGGAGAGTATCTGTGCTGCTTGCCAAAAGGGTAAGCAAACTAAGACCTCCTTCAAGAGCTTTGGGACCTAGGACTCAGTGAGATACTTATATATCCTGCATATGTACTTGTTTGTTCCTATGCATGTTCATAGTCTAGGTAGGAAGGTATACACTCTTGTGGTGGTTGATGACTATTCTAGATCTGCTTGGGTGTTCTTCCTTAGAAGAAAGGATGAAACCCTTGATGTCTTTATGAATCTTGTCAGGCAGATTCAGAATAAACTTGCATGCTCTGTGGTCAAAATAAGAAGTGACCATGGAACTGAATTTCAATCTGCTGCCATTACTACGTTCTGTGAAGAGCAAGGGATTCATCAAGAATTCTCCTCTCCAAAAACACCCTGGCAAAATGGGTCAGCTGAGAGGAAAAACAAGACTCTAATAGAAGCTGGGAGAACATTGTTGAGTGACATTTCTCTCCCTAAATATTTCTGGGCTGAGGTAGTTAACACTGCATGTCATATTCTAAATAGGGCTTCTATCTCCAAATGCCACAAGAAGACTCTCTAGGAGATCTTGAAGGGCAGAAAACCAGACATATCTTATTCTAGGATCTTTGGTAGCAAGTGTTTCATCTTGAATAATGGTAAGTCAAAAGTGACTAAGTTTGCTGCCAAATCCCATGTGGGAATCTTTGTTGGGTACAACAATAATAGTAAGGCATATAAAGTCTATAACTTGACAAATCAATTTGTAGAAGAATTTGTCCATGTACTATTTGAAGGGCAAAAAATCAAACATATCCTATTTCAGGATCTTTGGTTGCAAGTGTTTCATGTTGAACAATGGTAAGTCAAAAGTGATTAAGTTTACTGTCAAATCCCATGAGGTAATCTTTGTTTGGTACAACATTAATAGTAAGTCATATATAGTCTATAACTTGCAAATCAAGTTGCAGAAGAATCTGTCCATGTAGTGTTTGATGAGTCAAGCATGATTGACAGTGAGATATCAAGCTCTTTGCCAAGTTTTGTAGGTACAGAAGTTATGATGGAAAAGCTCTCCATCAAAAATAAAGACCCAACTGTGTAAGAACAATGTGGAGAGGGATGTTGTCTAGAGGAAGCACAGGACAATCTAGCTGAAGATGAAGACCAACCAACTGAAGAAAATGGTACTCAGCAAGAAGCAGTCAGGCTGCCCTCAGCAGTCAGATATCTTAGAGATCATCCTCCAGATCAGATAGTAGGTGAGGCCAACCATGGTGTACAGACCAGAAATAGGAGTTTCAACACATCTCTTTATTCCAGCTTCCTGTCACAAGAAGAGCCCAAGAATTTGAAGAGGCAAATCAAGATCAATTCTGGATTGGTGCAATGCAAGAAGAACTAAACTAGTTCAAAAGGTGTAAGGTCTAGAAGTTGGTTTCCTGACCAAATGGACATATTGTCATTGGTGTCAAGTGGATTTTGAGAAATAAACTTGATGAAAATGACATTATAATAAAGAATAAAGCTAGACTGGCGGCCAAGGGTATAGGATGAAAGAGGGTATTGATTATGATCAGACTTTTGTAATCATTGTAAGGTTGGAAGCCATCACACTATTCCTTGCATTTGCAGCCTTCCAGGGATTCAAGGCCTTCCAGATGGATGTCAAGTCCGCCTTCCTAAATAGAGACTTGAAAGACGAGGTTTATGTAGAGCAACCTCCAGGTTTTTTAGATTCTAACTCTCCTACTTCTGTGTATAGACTTAAAAAAACTCTATATGGGCTCAAGCAAGCCCCTAGAGCATGGTACGAGACATTTTCTACATTCCTCATTGAGAACAAATTATCAAGGGGGAAGATAGACAAGATCCTATTCCTAAGAGAATCTAAGGGCAAGATCATTCCAGTCCAAATTTATGTTGATGAAATAATATTTGCCTCTACTGATGGCAACCTTTGTAGGAAGTTTGTAAAACTTATACAAGGGAAGTTTGAGATGAGTAGTATATGTGAACTGAACTTCTTCTTGGGACTCCAGGTAAGACACACTAATGATGGTCTATCCATTTCAAAGTTAAAGTTCAACATGGAGCTAATCAAGAAATATGGAATGGTGAATGCTTCCACCATAAGAACTCTCATGAGGTCAAGTATGCCTATAGACAAAGATGATCCCTAGAAACCTGTTGATCCAACTCTATATAGAGGTATAGTTGGCTCCCTTCTCTACCTCACTACAAGTAGGCCTGACATTATGTTTGCAACATGTGTCTATGCTAGGTATCAAGCCTGCCCAAAAGAGTCTCAATACACTCATGTGAAAGGAATCTTGAGATATCTTGAGGGCACCCCAGATCTTGGCCTATGGTACCCCAAGAATGGGGAGTTTAAACTAACATGCTTTTCATATGCAGATTTTGAAGGCTGCAAGGAGGACAGGAAGAGCACTTCTGACTCCTGTCAATTTCTAGGTGGAAGGCTTGTATCTTGGAACAGCAAGAAACAAATAAGTGTTACAATCTCAACTACAAAGTCAAAGTATATTTCAGCTGGGAGCTGTTGTGCTTAGTTGCTGTGGATCCAGCATCAACTTCAGGACAACAACTTTTAAATAAGTAGAACTCCACTCTTTTGTGATCTACTAGCGCATTCTCTATAGCTAAGAATCATATCTTCCATAGTAGGACTAAGCATATAGAAATTAGGTATCATTTCAATAGAGAACATGTGGAAAGGGAAGACATCAGCCTTGAGTTTGTCTCCACAGACAAGGAAGTGGCTGATATCTTCACTAAGCCACTGGATGAAGCCAAGTTCAACACCTTCAAATTTGAATTGGGTATGTTGAATCTTGTGTAACTTCAATTCTCTCCTCTACCATATGTTGTACTGTCTATTTTGCAGGTAATACAAGTTCTTCCTCAAGATAATGATGCTAGTATGCAATTGTTGAGGGGGAGCAAGCCCAACAGCTATAATGGGATCAAGCCCAGACAGATAGGTGGAGAAAAACTCCACAGAAATCTCCCTATTATAGAAGTCAAAAGTGGGAGAAATGTGACCAAGCCAAGATGCAGGAATCTTAAAGCCAGCTAGTGCGGTGGTGCTTAAGTTGCTTCAGTACTACAATAGTAAGGGTGGCTCACTCAGGAGAAATGTGTCTTTAGACTGTGCAGCATGCCAGGGGGAGTAAGTAATTCTCCACAGGATGGAGAAATGTGGAAACATTTCCAAACTATAATGATGTTACCCAAGTTTTAATTTTTATATATTGTGCATGTCAATGTCCCATATTATTGATCAAGCAATGTTTTGACTTATTTAAATAGGGGAAGATTGTTGGGTCTATTGATCCCAATGTCCCAAATTTGTAAGAAGTCAAACTGGTCAATGACATACACACATAATATATTTGATGTGTGCTTGAGTTCATGCATATAGGTTGTCCTTGAGTGGACAGGTGAACAAAACGAGTAAGCTGGAAGTTCAGAATTCGTCGAGCTCATCTCACCATTCGTCGAGCTGAGCTCACCACTCATCGAGCTAAATTCTGAAGTTTGTGATTCAGAGTTCGTCGAGCTCAGCTCACCATTTATTGAGCTGAGCTCACCATTCGTCGAGCTAAAATAAGAAGTTTGGGATTTAGAGTTCGTCGAGCTTAGCTCACCATTCGTCGAGCTGAACTCACCATTCATCAAGCTAAATTCAGAGTTTGAGATTCTGAGTTCGTCGAGCTGAGCTCACCAATCGTCGAACTCAGTTCAATATTCGTCGAACTAATGTCGGATAATTTGACTAAGGTGAAACTGCTGAGACAGCTGAGACGTTTGTCTCAACATAATCGCTGAGACAAAGAAAGCAGAAATTTTTTAAGTCCAGAAGCATTGAATTAAGCAGGTTCACTCAACACTTCTAATAAAGAAGGAAGTGCTGAGATAGTTGAAGAAGAAACTGCTGAGACAGGAGGTAGTCTCAACCGTGAAGTAGAAACCACTGAGACAGTTGAAAAGAAACCGCTGAGACAGGAGATAGTCTCAGCGGTGAATAATAAACTGCTGAGATAGTTGAGAAGGAACAGCTGAGACAGAACCAGTGAAAGATTCTATAAGTCCAAAAGCGTTGAGTGAGGCAGGTTCACTCAACGCTTCTAATGAAGAGCCAAGACAGATGACGTTGAGTGACTTAACATTTCTTAATGCTTATTGAAGTTCTAGAATTTCTTCTAGGTCTAGAAGGTTATGACCATTCCTGACGTCATCAAAAGTCAACAAGTCAAAGTATCTCTTGTCATTGCGGGAAAGCTACAATAGCATAGGATGATCATTGCCGACGTCACCAAAAGTCAACAAAGTCAAAATAGTTCATGCCGTTGAGGGAAAGCTGCAGTTGCGCCGAAAGCTAATATTTATCCTTTTCTGAGTGAGGTGGCACTCACCATCCTTGGCTGGGCACACACTCAAATTGTGTCGTTGATTCAAATCAACACATATAAAAAGAAGAAAGAAAAGGGGAATAGGGTTACAGAGAAAAAACGCAGAACACACGAAGAATATATGAAAATAGAGTTGCTGGACTTCATCTTCTCTGACAAGCTTGAAAGCAAAGTCCAACAGAGTAAGCCAGCAGGCAGGAAAAGTTAGCTGAAGCTCTTTCCAGTTCAGTAAGTGTGTTCTCTCCAGAACAAGGCAGCTGATTCTTCATATCAGCAAGGAGATAGCTGTGTGAAGCGCTGTCAGCCTTCAACAGCAGATGTTTATTCACCAGTATATCATAGGAGTTGGCTGTAGAAGAAGAGTCGTTCCTTCTAAAGTAAGAGGGCTGGACTGATATCTACTCAGTCCAGCAAGGTACACTCAGAGATTTATCTCTGTGTCAGCATATCATTTTACTTAACTTGTTTAAATTCTTGTTGGATTCAGTTTATCTGAATATGAGCTGAAGGGCCTTTTGGTCTGAGTTGTAGATGACTAATTAGTCACTGAGGTAGGTGCCCTGCTGGGGTACTGAGGTAGGATCCATGTGTGGATCTGATAGTAGGGCTGTTCTCCTGGCCAGAATAGTATGCCTTAGAGATAAGGCTGAGGTAGGTGAATGTTGAGTCATTGGTATGTACCTGGAAGGGTACTGAGGTGTAGGATTACTACAGCACTCTGAGAGTAGGGCTTTGTGCCTGAAGTTATAGGGCTGAAGAGCCTGAGCTGTAGGCCTTAGAAATAAGGCTGAGGTAGGTGATCAGTGGACCACTGAGCTGTATTAGCTATGCAGGGCTCTGAGGTAGGAACTCTTATGGTTCTTAGATTGGATTCTGAAGAGAACCTGTTTGTAAGGTTGAGTGTCGGAGGTGTAAGCTTTGAGGAGCATTTTGGTGGAGTTTGTGTCTTGTCCAACAAGATAGTTGGACAGGTGAGAGGGAAAGTGGATGTACCCAATTGGGGAACCAATATAAATAATAGCGTGCTTCTCTGTGTTGTTTGTTTATCTTTTATATTGTAGGTTCTAAGGACAAGATCTAAATAATTTAGAAAGAAAACATCAAAAGGATTAAGAAAATTTCAAAGACCTATTCACCCCCCTCCCCTTTAGGTGATTAGGTAAACTTAAGTTAAATAACTTTCAGACATGCACCCACCCATCGTCAAATATATCTCTTTCATCACAAGCGATAAGTGTTATTGATGAAGGATGATGCCTTTCGGGCTGAAGAATGTTGGGGTAACCTACCCAATGATGATGAAATAGGTTTTTCAAGAGCACAAGGGAAGAAACTTGGAAGCTTATGTGGATGACTTGATGGTGAAAAGAAAGTATTTTAGTTCGCATCTTCAAGACCTGTCAAAGACTTTTACCACCCTAAGGAAATTTAAGATGCGGCTCAACCTCCTCACCTAGGTAGGGGTAGAACCTAATCTGGACAAGATAAAGCCGATCACAGAGCTGGCATCACCCAGAAGCGCAAAGTAGATCCAATGCCTTACATGGAGGTTAATATGGCTGAGCAGGTTTCTTTCTTGTGTTGTGACAAGTGCTCACCTTTCTTCATTGTGTTGCAGAGAAACCAGAAGTTTGAATGAATGCCAGAGTGTGAGGATGCTTTCCAGGACTAGAAGAGGCAGCTCACAAAGGCTTCACTGCTCCAAGGACAAAAGGAAGGGGAATACCTAGACTTGTACCTCGGCATTGTGGTAGAAGCGGTTAGACCCATCTTGATCTGAGAAGAGGTAAAAAAGCAGTTGTCGATCTACTATGTTATCATGCTCATGAAGAAGGCTGAGCTCAGATATCCTGTCATAGAGAAATTAGCATTCTCCCTGATCATCTCGGCCTGGAAGCTCAGGCTATATTTCCAGGCACACTCGATCCAAGTGGTGACTGACCACCCCCTTTCTAACATTCTAGAAGGTGTGGAGCATTCAGGGAGGCTGGAAAAGTGGTCATTGAAGCTGAGTGAGTTCGACATCTTCTTTGTTCTATCACTTTCTATAAATGATCATGCAGTAGTGGACATCCTTGTGGATTATATGGTATAAGTAAAAGAATCTGAGTCGCCCCAGCATGTCTCTTGAGAGGTACTCGTGGAAGGAGCATTGGGGAAACACTCCTTAGGAGGAGGGGTGGTCTTGGTGAGCCCCAAGGGACGAAGATTGAGCAGGCGATCGACATCCATTTTCCAATCACCAACAACTAGGCATAGTACGATGTCGTGATCGCAAGACTTTGCTTGGACAAGGAATTGGGAGTTCAAGATGTGAGAGTTTCGATGTACTCAATGGTGGTTGATAAGAAAATTCAGAGGAAAAGATATTTCTCTAAACACTATCTACGATGAAGACAAACATACCTATCGTGTATAACGTAGGATATGAAAAGACATATCAAGGTCATATAAAAACACGGGCTTGTCGAGAAATTTTACTTTGAGAAATCTAACTATTATTTTATCAGAGAAAATGCTGAATTGAAATTAAGCTAAGTTAAGAACTAAATGAAAAAAAAGAAAATTTAGACTTGAATAATCAAACATAGACATATGAAAATCGCATCCAAGAAAAGAAAACTAAACTTGCCTAGAAATGAAATGTGAAAGATGAATTTATATTCGTTATAAAATAAATCTTGATCATGGAGATTCCCAAATTAGGAAGGCACCTCTATAACGCGCCAAGTTCCCTGTGGCTAAGAATTTGGTTCTGTGGGAACCGCCTGGCGGTAGTTTGATACCACGCGACGGTAGCAATCAACACTCTTGACGATTTTAATGCAAATCACTATCACGTGGCGGTAGTGTGTCACCGCGTCACATTATCTTGGTCGATTTAATTGGCAGTGCTCTCGGTGAGCTACCGCCCGACGGTAGTACTAGCACCAGCGGTAGTGTGGCTGATTTATTTGGTGTGGCTCTTTGTGAGCTACCGCGCGGCGGTAGCAATACCTCGTGGCGGTAGTGTCTGTTCGTCGTAAGAGTCTTAGTTGACGCGACGTTTCCCCTGCAGCCCGATGGTAGTGTGGTAACATACAGCGGTAGTGTGACAGTTACGATGCAGCCACGTGTCGGCATATAAATGGAGGATTTGGATGGTGGATTGCCGGAGAAGCTACCATCTGGGGCTACCGCACTGCGGTATCTTCTTATCGTGAAACAGTAGCGCTCTGTACAGAGAAGCATTTTAAATCGTAGTTGTTTGCCAAGATCCAACGGTGGGCTTTGATTTCTGCTGGTTTAAGGCCATGGAATGAGTGTTATCTCTCATTCTAAACCTAAGCTTTCTCTTTCTAATAGTTAGAGAAAATGGATAACAACGAAGAGGAAGGAGAAGAAGAATCTTTCCTTTATCAGAGCTTTGGAGCCCCAAATCATGAACCGAGTCCAGATCTACAAAGAGCGGCCTTGCGAAATTCTTTTCATCCATTTGGATTTCTACCTATGGCTCCAAAGAGGATTTCAAGGGTAACAATCTTCCTCCTTGGACGTGTGAAGTCATTTATTTTGGCATGTGAGGGTAGATGCTCCATGAGCACGTGGAAGCGGTTCTCCCGACTGGTTGATCGGTTGTATCCCCGATACTTTTGCATTTAGAATTTCGAATCAAAGTACAAAATAGGAAGGCTGTGTGAAGCCCATCCGGATAGGTTGGCCTAGATTGGTTATGATTGTTTTGTATGCCGGATAAGAATCTGTTGTGAAAGTGTAATTTTCAGAGTTACGGGGTGTGCAGGTTTCTATAGTGAGAGTACTGGAGTGCGTATCCAGGAGAACACCTATTTTTGCGGAAGAAATGATGTTCTATCCCCTACCGCGCGATGGTAGCACTATTGTCGTCGGTAGCTCCCAGTGAGCGATGATTTTGAGGTCTATCTTGTGGAGACTTGGGGGAAGTAGTTTGAGCTGTCTGCTTATATTGCTCCGCTTTGGTGGCCTTAAGAGTCAGCCTTGGAACATAATGTGGCTATGTATTATATGGATGGGCAGAGGGTCTGACACACGTAGTGGCTTGCGAGCCTGATGATTCTATAGATCACGACAGTGAACCGGTCGCACAAGTAATATAAAATGGGGGTTTTCCCAAGTATTGATCTCACAAGGAACACAGTAAGGTGGAGTTAATTTCGAGGAGGACTTGAGATTGAAGTCCTCAGGTCAGAGCTAACTAGGGGGGGGGGGGGGTTTGATGTTGCGGAAACAGAAAATAAAAAGCTAACAACTACTCCTATGCAATGTCGCTATGCGATGCTTCGCCAGGCGGGATGGAAGACTAGTCGGGCCGCTATGCACCGAATCACTAGGCGGATGGATGAGAAGGCTAGCGGATGAGGTGGTTAGAACGGCGGAATGAGGGTCAAAAGCACCTCTTCGCAACGCACGCCACTAGCAATTGCTAGTGCGGCAAGGGTGGATGGTGGTGGATGAAATATGGCGCAACTCAAGTAAATAACGAAAACATACAATCACATAGACATAATTGTATAAAAACGTTTACACACTAAGCATACTTCATCAATATAAATAAATTTAAACACCAATATTCAACAAGAAAGCAAGTACAAGTCAAGAGATCGACCGAATCCGAAGTCTTGCTGAGGATTCACGGTTGGAATCGTCGGGTTGTCATTCCGCGTCCAAGCTCGGTCCTCAACTGCTTCCGGGATAGAGAAGGGCTGTCACCACCTTCCAATGGCCCGTCTTCTTCGTCTCATGATAGCGGACGAAGTTTGCTAGCTTTCCTTTACTTGATGGCTATGGCGTCAAACCCTACTTGAAGCTCATGGATGAAGGAGAAGGCCGAGAGGAAGCTCCGGCTCGGATTTGGCGGAGAAAGCTTGCCCGGAGCACCTCCCTAGGGTGGAAGATGAAGGGGAACGATGCAGAAGGCAGAAAACGGCGGAGGAAATGGGCGATCTCCCGATCTCTGGATTAGGGCGAGACCTGCACTATTTATACAAAAGCAGAAATGAACAATGCGCACGATCACAGGCGCACGACCAGTGGTCGTGCGCACTATGTCCGGTGCTCGTGTGCACTGGCATGGAATATCAGGAAGAAGAACTGGGATAATGCGCACGAGTAGTGGCGCACGACCAGTGGTCATGCGCACTAAGTCCAATGATCGTGCGATTACCCAGACAGGACTCCAGAAATGAGGAATCAATGCACACGATCAGTGGCGCACGACCGGTGGTCGTGCGCAATATGTCCAGTGGTCGTGCGCTTACCCTAGGCTGATTCTGGAAAACGAAGAGTAGTGCGCACGAGTAGGGGCGCACGACCGGTGGTCGTGCGTATTAGATCCCATGATCGTGCGCAGTATTCCTGTTTCACAGCCATCCCGGAACACGCACATGACCCCTGTACTGAAAGAAAAACCAATCACTAATCTGTGCAGACATTCCAGACAATAACAAAAAGGAGTACAGACTAAAAGAATAACACAATACACAACCACAGGCATAAATGTGCACTTCCTATGGAAATAAAGATCTGATGAAATAGGAACGATAAAGAACTAAAAGTGAAGTGCAACCGTGTGAAAACTAGCCCAGATGAGTCCGAAAATAGGTATAAAACATGGACTCATCACACCCCCAGACTTAACTGTTTGCGCGTCCCGAGCAAACAAAATCTAAGCAGATAGGGAAAAATACTAGTTAACAAAGAAATTGCGATACGAAGTACCATGCGAAGTCGCATGCTCGCGCACGTAAAAATATAATAGAAGAAATGTCTAAGTATACAAAATAGTTTATACTTTTCACAATGCGTATCAAAATTTTATTATTACTCAAAAATGGAATCACGGTGAATCATCCGGTCATGCGTAGGGAGAAAGTAGACTAATCACTAGGAGAGCATTGCCAAAGATCGGGGCTCCGGATAACCTCCAAAGGAATCCACCAATGTCGGGGACCATATGCTTTCCTTTTCGCATTCTCTCCACGGCACTAGTTTGGTTCACAGACGAATCAGTAGGACTTTAGGTGAAGAGAAGGGGCTTGGGTTTCGGTGAGGTAAACAATGATAAACAAGAAGGCTATGCACCAAACCCAAAGGAGCTAGTATGAAGGGAATCCATCAACTAACCAAAATATATGCGGGTACACCACACCCCCAAACTAAACTTTTAACATATGGGTGTGTGCACTGCCTACTTCAAAAATAAGCACATCTCAAATATGATTTTCAATTTTACTTTTCCTTTTCACTTTTTTTTCTTTTTCTTTTTCTTTACAAATATTTTTCTTTTTCTTTTTCTTCATTTTATTTTCACAATTCAGCAAATATAACATTGGAGCACATCCACATAATCACAAGTAAAATCACCACATCACATCCCAAAATGAAAATGTAAAACTCTAAAACTCAACTCGGGAGTGCGACTAGGATTGGCTTGGAGGCTTTGGTGAAATCATGGTGGTGCTGAATCAAAAGGAGGGGTAGGCACAACAGGGCTAGCGAGGACAAGACATTAGGAACGGTACAAAGCTCAACCGGGCCAAAATGATGGCCTACATCACGCTCATGCATGACTAACCTATACCCATGCTTCAAGAATAGCTTGGGGCAAGTTCTTAGCCAACGAGAAAGACTATCCCTCCTCCCGACTCGAGCAATACAAAACTAACGACCGTCTACACACATCCCTAAGCTACCGTCAGATTTACACCGGATTCACCAACTTTTGAGTAGAATAAAAAGTCTTTGCGCAATTAGAAAAATATAAAACTAAAAGCATACAGAAAAATTAAATCTACTCCAATTTCTACACGAGAAGAGAGCAGTTGACTAGGATCACAACAAGGCCAACATTTTACTCCGTCTCACAATCCTAAGCCAGCACCATAATTTTCCCAAATCTAACGAAGAAATTAGTTTAACTCGCAGCACGCAAAAAGCTAAGCACGCGCTCATGTGGGTGCAGTGTTGTGTGCTGCAATGAACTAAGCAAAATAAAACAATAAAGGCTTCTATTATGCACAAGAAATGTGTGTGTGCAATAGGTAACAAATCTCTCCCCCAGAATTAAACTAAGCAAAACATCATATAATAGAGAAATTAAAATCATAAAAGCTAAGGGAAGAGGTTACCCAATGCTCAGCTAGTGAGCATACCAGAAGAAGCGTAGAAACCTGAAGCAGGCCCGCCATACGAAGAATCAGAACCCTGCCAATGCAATTTTCCAAGAATACCTGCATGGGTGAGCTCCACAAAAACAAAACAAAATATACAAAAAGGAAATGCTAAAACTAAAAATAGACAAGAAAAATAAAATGCAGAAAATGAAAGATAAGTATTGGGGTTATTGTCATCCCAGCACGACTTATTAGATTCTAAACAGTTCTAGCTAATGGGCCTATGAAATAAAAAGTGCACAGGTAACTGTTCCAATATCCGTTTCGGTAACGGGTACCGATACGGTGATAGAGCAGTTACCCGTCTGCCTAAATAATCATACCTGCCCAACACAGGTAGAGGAAATAGGAAGTAGGATGAGGAGGAGGCCTGGTCCTCACACATCTCACCACAAAACAAATCCCTGCCTAGCAAGGTATCGTCTATCACATGCCCGCAGGAGGCGATGGCAACGGCATGAGCACAAAGCTCATCGTCATCCCAACGTACCTGTGGAGACTCATCCTGCACAGGCTCAGATAAAGAAGGGGGATCAAGTAATAAAAGAGAAGAAGAACTAAAATAATCAGAAATAGGGAGAGTGATCCCGGTGTCACTCTCATCAGGATCCAAGCATAGATCACTATCGGTATCATACGAGTCGTACCGAGGGGAATCCGTGAACTCGAGGTCCGCGGTGGTTAGAAGAACGGCCTCATCCAATAAGTAGGTGCAAACCTCCGCATCGGAAATAGGGTATTCCTCATCCCACCGGGGTGCGAAAAAGTGTTCCGAATATCCACTTTCTCCGTCGGAGATATAGGAATCATCATCCCACTTCGGCGTAACCTCAGGCACCGAATCATCCACAAATACGGCATCATCAACCGACTCACAAGAAAGAGGAATAGCACAATCCGGCAAAAATTGCGGAGGGGCAAGTCTGCTCTCAAAATCAAGCACTGAATGAGCAGGCCCCATCACAAAATCATTCGTTGACACCACCCTGTCGACGACCGGAACAATCTCATCGTCCCATACAGGAGCTTCCATGAGTTCCTACTCCACTTTTTGTTGGCTAACACCAGAGTGATCATCATCACTCAAGGAAAGCTCGTAAAAAGGGATCGAGGGACCCATGAAAGAGCTGTATGCGGCCAGAGATTCTTCAGTAATCTCAACGGGTAAAGAATGAGCAAAGTGCGTTATGTCAGTATGTGGGCCAGACAACACCCTGGTAGGCCTGTCCACAACAGTCTTCTGCGAACGGGAGGTTGTTATGCACACGCCCTCAGAGGGAGAAGGCTTGCACAAACGAGGGCAATCCTTCAACATGTGGCCCTCACCTTGACATAACAAACACCGAATGCAATGCTCGGCATTCATAACAGCAATGGAATCGATGGATCGGCGCAAAGTGTCAAGGATACGGCACTCAGCATCAGAATCCATCACGAACAAAAATAATTACTGAAAAAGTGCTACACAGCTAAAATGAAAATAGCACGGATCTGCTATCTGAATCAAAAATCAGAAATGGGGAAAAAGAAATAAGCAAAATAAAAATTCTAATAACAAAAGAAAATAAAAAATGATATGCACAAATGGAAAAGGGCTTCAATCTATTATTTCCATCTCCACAAACTCACACAACTGTATTCCCCGGCAACGGCGCCAAAAACTTGATGCTATAGATCACGGCAGTGAACCGGTCGCACAAGTAATATAAAATGGGGGTTTTCCCAAGTATCGATCTCACAAGAAACACAGTAAGGTGGAGTTAATTTCGAGGAGAACTTGAGATTGAAGTCCTCAGGTCGGAGCTAACTAAGGGGGGGGGGGGGTTTGATGTTGCGGAAACAAAAAATAAAAGGCTAACAACTACTCCTATGCAACGCCGCTATGCGATGCTTCGCCAGGCGGGATGGAAGACTAGTCGGGCCGCTATGCACCGAATCACTAGGCGGATGGACGAGAAGGCTAGCGGATGAGGTGGTTAGAACGGCGGAATGAGGGTCGAAAGCACATTTTCGCTACGCACGCCACTAGTAATTGCTAGTGCGGCAAGGGTGGTTGGTGGTGGATGGAATATGGCGCAACTCAAGTAAATAACGAAAACATACAATCATATATACATAATTTTATAAAAACGTTTACACACTAAGCATACTTCATCAATATAAATAAATTTAAACACCAATATTCAACAAGAAAGCAAGTACAAGTCAAGAGATCGACCGAATCCGAAGTCTTGCTGAGGATTCACGGTTGGAATCGTCGGGTTGTCATTCCGCGTCCAAGCTCGGTCCTCAACTACTTTCGGGATAGAGAAGGGTTGTCACCACCTTCCAATGGCCCGTCTTCTTCGTCTCACGATAGCGGACGAAGTTTGCTAGCTTTCCTTTGCCTGATGGCTATGGCGTCAAACCCTACTTGAAGCTCATGGATGAAGGAGAAGGCCGAGAGGAAGCTCCGGCTCGGATTTGGCGGTGAAAGCTTTCCCGGAGCACCTCCCTAGGGTGGAAGATGAAGGGGAACGACAGAGAAGGCGGAAAACGGCGGAGGAAATGGGCGATCTCCTGATCTCTGGATTAGGGCGAGACCTGCACTATTTATACAAAAGCAGAAATGAACAATGCGCACGATCACAGGCGCACGGCCAGTGGTCGTGCTCACTATGTCCGGTGCTCGTGCGCACTGGAATGGAATATCAGGAAGAAGAACTGGGATAATGCGCACGAGTAGTGGCGCACGACCAGTGTTCGTGCGCACTAAGTCCAATGATCGTGCGATTACCCAGATAGTACTACAGAAATGAGGAATCAATGCACACGATCAGTGGCGCATGACCGGTGGTCGTGCGCAATATGTCCAGTGGTCGTGCGATTACCCCAGGCTGATTATGGAAAATGAAGAGTAGTGCGCACGATCAGGGGCGCACGACCGGTGGTCGTGCGCATTAGATCCCATGATCGTGCGCAGTATTCCTGTTTCACAGCCATCCCGGAACACGCACATGACCCCTGTACTGAAAGAAAAACCAATCACTAATCTGTGCAGACATTCCAGACAATAACAAAAAGGAGTACAGACAAAAAGAATAACACAATACACAACCACGGGCATAAATGTGCACTTCCTATGGAAATAAAGATCTGATGAAATAGGAACGATAAAGAACTAAAAGTGAAGTGCAACCGTATGAAAACTAGCCCAGATGAGCCCGAAAATAGGTATAAAACATGGACTCATCACCTGGCAGGTTGAGCAATGGGTTGTGGCTGACCTATACCAACCCTATAGCAATCGACTTGGAGTGAGTCAATAGATTATATCTAAAGTTAATAGAGCGCCTTTGACTTTTCGTAGCATAGGGGAAAGAGAAACTTAGGCAATGGGTCAGAAAGATTATTAATGCTCAAAGATATCATCTTGGGAATGGTGGTGGGGGTTGAATCTCAGCACACCGATAATGTGCCCTGAGTGCACTGGACGAGTGGCTGGTTGTGCCAATGTATGTGGTGAATGGTGCTTAAATTGCATGTTCTATTACCGTTAGTGCACATGTTGTGCCTTCCTGCAGGGAAGGAGCACCGCCACCCCGGGTGAGGGGTTAAGTCATTATAATTTGGTCAGCTAATGCTGACCATTGCCTTGTTTGCCACCATTGTAGTGGAATGCTTTCGTGTAGGTGCAACTGATCCAAGTGGGAAGTATCGGACTGAAGCCCTATTTGCGTGTCGGCCATCAAAAGCTAAGTAAATCATTCTTTTACGGTTTCATATGTGGCCGACATGTATGCCAATATCTGTAAAACAGTTGTATTTTGTTAATATTCCTACTGTTTGTGTTAGTGGACATTCATGTAGTTGAGTTCTTATTACTTTTTTTCACTTTCGCTAGAATGCAGTTTGAGTTAGTGAAAGTGATGTGTTAGATCTGAAATACTCTAGAGGGGGGGGGGGGGGTGAATAGAGTATTCTTAAATCCTTAAAATCTTTTACAACTTTTGATGTAATTGTGAAAGTGCATAAACAACTTAATAAAATATAAACACACCAATCCTAGAAAGCACAAACACAGCAAGAACAAAAAGAAGGGGCAACCAGACAACACAAGAAATTTATACTGGTTCCCCAACCTGGGTACATACACTCTTCTACCACCCTGGTAGGAATCCACCCAGATTTTTGATCAGGTGCCTGACACCAATGAGCTTTTGATCAGGTGCTCAAAAACCAAACCTCAAGTCTTTTGGACAGGTGACTTGCAACCAAGAATAACTTTTGAAGGGAGTTATAACCCTTTATACAGTAGGCGGGTGAGAGATGATATTGTCTTCTCTTTCTCAATATACAACTGAGAAGACTTGTGGATATGATTTTATCAAATTGCTCCCCCTGTGATGTAGAATGGTTCGGGGAAATCTGGAGTTTTGCTTCAGGGTGATAGGCCTTCAATATTTAAGTCCAGACCAGAAAGATCTTCAGGAACTTCTTGACAGATGGAATATTTGTTGTCCTTTGAAGTGTCCTGGAGAGTTGAAGAATGAAGACTCGTGATTTTTATTGATTGTTCTTCTTCTTCAGGTAGCATATGTTCTTCTTGTCTAGGGATTCTTGAGTTGCTGTATCAGAGTTTTGAGAGAGTGAGTAGAGAGTTTCTTGTTGCAGACTGATTGTAATTTTTTGTCTGTCTTTCTATGTTTTATTATGCTCTTCTTCTATATAGGAAAAGAGAGAAAATCTCTTTTATATTTCCTGTAAAAATTTTCTTTCGAAATTTGAATTCCTCTGCAATCATTGCTGACTGCCTTGAGAATAAACTGCATTGATTTATTTCCCCAACTGTCCCATGGAAAAAAAGACAAACAATAACCCTGGAGAATACCATAATTAATGCTTTGTCTAACGGTTATATTCAGAGAATATTGAAGCATTAATTACTCAGGAATTATTGCATTAGGAAAGGGACAGAAGATTGGAAATGACTAAGTCTAGATTCGTCGAACAGATAACAAAAATCGTCGAGCTGAGTCCACAGTTCGTCGAGCTGAGTAGTTTTGTTCGTCGAGCTGAGTTCCAAGATCGTCATGCTAAAACAGAACTGCACACTCTAGAAACTTTGCCTATTCTGTGATGAAGTTCGTCGAGATGATAACTAGTTTCATCGGCTGAAGTTCAGCATAGTATTTCTGGACTTAGAATATTTCAGATGCTTTTGGAATGAAGTGTTGAAGTGAAGTATCCAGAAATTGTCGACCTGAGAATTTGTTGCGTCGAGCTGAGAACTACTAACTGCTGCTTCATAACTTTTGCCAAAGTGGTAAAAGTTCGTCGAGCTGAGAATCTTGAATTCGTTGACTGGAGATGATTCTGTACTTAGAGAAATTGAGAAACTTATGGAATAATAAGTTGAAGTAGAGAACCCAGAAATCGTTGACCAGAGAAATAAGTTTGTCGACCTGAGTCTATAGAACAAAGTCTGGACTTTGAATGCTGAAGATAGAGTCCAAAAATCATCGAACTGAGAATCAAGTTTGTCGAGCTCAGCTCAGAGAATTTTCTCTGAGATCGTCGAGCTGAGCACGACTATCGTCGACCTGCGTTCGATGAACGTCGAACTCATTTTACTGAGTCTTTGTAATCTCTAAGTCTTTGAAGTCTCTGGTAGTCTGATGATGGCTGGTTCATGCGATGTTTAAACTAAGGACTTGGCCTAGACTCTAGGACACAACTATGACCCTGCCTATACAAGATGGGTCACAAGATCCTAACTTAGCGAACCTAGCCCAAATCAAACTAGAGATCCAACAATCTCCCCATATTTGGTTGAGGTCACTATTTACAGACTTAGATTAAATTGAAAACAAATAAAGCAGGAAAAAACATATATCTGGCAGAGAAAAATGAACACATGCAGCAGATATATATATACAGATAAGCTTTGTTCAGAAATAAGAAAGCAGTTATAAACATAACCGAAATTAAATAGTTCAGAACTTATTTCTTTTGTTTCTTCTCTTTTGGCTTTTCTTCTTTGCTCTTGTCTCCAGGCTTGGTAATAACAATCTCTCTATTTGGATCAGAAGCTTGCACTTTGTTCATGATCATATCAGCAGCCCCTATAATCTTCAAAGATGTGGCTCTGGGGACTACTGCTTCTGGGTGTAATTTCATATAATCATCAACATTGAAAAACTTGTTAGCTTTCTCAAACCTCTTAAGCTCTTCTTTCCTGTATTTTGAGATTGTTGTGTATTCTGAGGGATCCTTTCCTTCAGCTCTGGCTTTATTGATCATAGAAAGGCCAACAAGTTCATGGAACCTGGCCATCCTAGCTGAAGTACATGTTTCTGGATCTTCAAAGGGTACAGGAGGAGAAGGAGGTCTGTTGGATATTTTAGCTTGTTGATGTTGCTGCTTTTGTTGAGGATGTTGCTGCCGTTGATGAGGCTTGTGCTTCTTGCCATAAGGATATTGTCTTTGGTAGCTGCTTTCTGTGGATGAGGACCTACCCTGATGTCTTTGATAGGTTTGAAATTGGGTAGTCCTTTGAGAAGATGTGCCTGAAGCACCAGCAGCTAGAGGAGGAGGAGGAGGGTCCCTTCTGTATTTCTGAGTTGGAGGAGGGGAGTATCTTCTGCTTCTCTTCCTCTCTTTCTGTTCATTTTTAGATAACCACATCCAAGCTGGCATCCCTTTATATGGAGTTATCTTCTGAAGAATATAGTAGGGAGTGTCATTGGTTGGATTTGGTTTAGGAGCAGGAGGAGGAGGTGCTTTCCTCTTCTTAGACACTTTCTTCTTCTTTGGATCCTCATCAGAATCCTCATTCTCATCATCATCATCAGATCCCTGAGGATTATCATATATATCATTTAAAGCCTTCAGGTCCTCAGTAGAGCTAATAGGCTTTTCAGGTTTAGATGGAGCTATAGGAGAAACTTCAACAGGAACTGGAGAACCAACTCTGACAGTGCTTTTAGCAGCTGTCTTATTCTCTTCTTCAATGTCAGCCAAGATCAAGGCATCAAGATCTGGCATTGGAGTGTCATCCATAACAAAACTGGGGGCAAAAATAATTACTAGAGGGGATGGGATGACTACAGGTTCTGGAATAGCAAAACTGTCTCTTAGTTTGTTGGCAACTTTAGGATTGATAGTGGAAGAATATGGAATAATAGCCAAAGATGGCTTAATATAATCTGCTGGAGGGAAGCTCAAAAATGCAGTATCAAAAATTTTCAATAAATATTCTAAATCTACTGTGGGATTAATGATGAAATCACCAACAATAATTAACTCTTCTGGAGCTGACTCTTCTATATCCATGTCAGTCTCAATAAAATGAATGAAATCAATAAAATCTGTATCTTCTGTTGTTGCTACCTCTGCATCTTCTAGAGCTAGAGCTACTGAAACTGAAACTGCTGCTACTGCTAGAGCTGCTGCAGCTTCTTCATCAAGCATCTCCCCCTGTCTGGTTTCAGTAATAATTGGAGCCAGGCCCCTAAATGAAGAGGGAGCAGCAGAAAGGGCAGAGATCTGGGCAGAGAGAGAGGAAATGGAAGTAGAAGAGGTGTAATGACCTCTACTATGAGAGCTTTGAGGAGGGGTGTGATGAGAGCAATGATAGATGAGATAGTGGAGGGATCCAGTGGTGGAGTTGTAGTTGGTGTTTCCGATGGTGGTTGGGTGGAAACATTTGGAGGGATGGTAGATGGTGGTGAGGATGGAGGAGGAGCATCTTGCATTTGGACATCTTGTGGGGATTGATTTGGAGGAGAAGTGGGAGGGAATGACAGTAGATTGAAGGATGGTATGGAGGACACGTGTGGTGGAAGAGAAGATGAAGGTGGTGTTGGAGAAGGGGAGGGTTGATGATATTCTTGAGTAGGGGATGAGGGGATGTTAGCAAGATCTAGGGGTGGAGAGGTGGCAGGAGAGGTGGCAGGAGAGGTAACAGGAACAGATGGTTGTGTTTGTGGTGTTGTTGGGGTTATTGAGTAGAGGATATGGTGGAGGAGGGTTGTTGTAGAGTCTGATGTTGAGGTGGGAGGTCTGTTGTGTGGGGTGTAGAGGGTAGTTGAGTTTGGAGTGCTGGAAGAGATGGGGATGAGGGTGGAATGATATCTTCAACAGGGTGGGGAGTGGCTCTAACCCCCCTTGTGCTCTCAGAAGCTATGGTGGAAGAGGTTGAAGCCTTAGAGGGCTTGGAGATTGTCCTCTCCCACCTATCAAACAAGACACATGTTAGCCTTTTGCTAGCATTTATGAATATGGTTGGGGAGACCAGTGATTCAACAGCCTTTTCCTTTAAGAAGATCCCTAGGATCCTTCCAAAACAAACTTCATTTTTATTATTCTTTTTCCTGATTAGATCAAAGATGATCTGATCCCAAGCCACTTGATTCTTATTAACCACTGCACACATAACCAGAAACTGATGTCTGGTTATATAATCATGTGCAGTGTGTTTGCCTAGAAAGACTTTCCCAACAATATCTGCCAGAAACTTATATTCTGCAGATAAGTGCTTCTTCAACAATTTATTAGGGTCATCTACAGCATAACCCATCATGCTTAACATCATATCATATTCCTCATTCTCAAATTCCAATTCATCTTCTCCATTACTCAATCCAAATATTTCAGTCAAAACGGCGGGAGATAGAGAGATGGCGTTACCCGCAATTATTCCAATCATTGTATTCTCCTCTATAGTTGAAGATGTGTAGACCCATTCTCTAATCTCAGTTCCAGATATTTTAATTCTTGTTGTCATCAAATTCTTCAGTTGCTGCTCTTCCAGAAGTTCCAGAATATTCAAAAATATCAGGTCCGAATGCTGAAAAGAATCAAAGTCGACATCAAAACCGGTGTCGAATTTCATCGCAGCCAATGTTCCCGTTGGAATCGCCATGAAGTCACCTGCAAGAGAGAAAAACAGCGATCAATTGCAAGGGAACAGAAAGCGCGGGATGGAGGTCAAATAAAACCTAGATATAAGTTTTCTAGAATATGAATCGACAAACTCCGTTCCACGAAAATTAAAACATTCTTCGATCTGGGTTCGACGAAATAATTTGGAGTTAAATGATTCATCGAGCTTAGTCTGAAGATTTGAAGACATTTCATCGAGCTCCGTTCGACGAAAGTTTTCTGAAGTGGATCCGTCGATCTCCGTTCGACAAAAACTACTTCACTCACAGAGAGTTTGTCGACATCCGTTTGACGAATATCTCCCGAACTATCCCTAGTTCGTCGAGCTCCATTCGACGAACTCTAGAAAATTCGTCGAGTGCAGACAAAAACTAAACTAAGTCTTCTCCAGTGATCATTCCAAGCTGATTTATAAAAAACAGATGGTTTCTTTCTTGCAGAGGTTTGGTGAAAATGTTAGCTCTTTGTAAATCAGTGTAGATATAAACAAGTTTAATTTTGTTTTTGTCTACACACTCTCTTATGAAATGATGTCTAATATCTATATGCTTGGTCCTACTGTGATGGACTGGATTTTGTGCTATGGCTATAACACTTGTGTTATCACAAAGTAGAGTTGAATTATTTAAGTTGACACCATAGTCTAGTAATTGATTTTGAATCCACAACATCTAAGAACAAGAGCTGTCAGCTGCAATATATTTTGCCTCAGCAGTGGAAGTAAACACAGTTGTCCGTTTCTTACAAAACTAAGACACTAATATCATACCCAGGAACTGGTAGGTTCCTGAAGTACTTTTCATATCCACCCTGCATCGAGCAAAATCATCATCCGAGTATCCAGTTAACTCAAATTCTGATTCAGTGGGATACCATAGGCCTAGACTTGGACAACTCTTTATATATCTCAAAATTCTTTTAAAGAAAACTAGATGAGATTCTTCAGGGTTCACTTGGAACCTAGCACAAAGACATGTGACAAACATGATATCACGTCTGCTAGCTGTAAGATATAATAGGGACCCAACAATACCCCTATACAATTTCTGGTCAACAGGTTTCCGATGTGGATCAGAGTCTATTACAACATTTGTAGTCATAGGTGTTTTCTTTGCTGAGGCATCAGCCATCCAAAACTTTTTGATAAGCTCTTTTGCATTTTTAGCTTGGGAGATGAAGATGCCATCACGGAGCTGCTTCACTTGGATACTAAGGAAGTAGGAGAGCTCACCCATGCTACTCATTTCAAATTTGGAATGCATGAGGTCAGAGAACCTCTTGCACAATTTCGAATCAGTAGACCCAAATATGATGTCATCCACATATATTTGTACTAACAATATTTGATCCTTATGATGTCTAGTGAAAAGTGTCTTATCTACTATTCCTCTAATGAACTTATGCTCTAACAAAAAGCTAGCTAAGCTCTCATACGAAGCTCTTGGAGGTTGCTTTAGACCATAGAGGGCTTTATGCAATTTAAAAACATAAGAGGGGTGAGTTAGAGAGATAAAACCTGGAGGTTGTTCAACATAAAACTCTTCTTTTAATAGACCATTCAGGAAAGCACTCTTCACATCCATTTGATAGACCTTGAATTTCTTGAAGGCTGCATAGGCAAGGAATATTCTGATTTCCTCTAACCTTGCCAAAGGTGCAAAGGTTTGGTCATAATCTATTCCTTCCTCTTGCCTATATCCTTGAGCAACAAGCGTAGCCTTATTTCTTACAATCACTCCTTGAGCATCCAGCTTGTTTCGGTAAACCCATTTGGTTCCAATTACTGGGTAGTTTTGGGGCCTTGGAACCAAATCCCAAACTCTACATCTCTCAAATTGGTTTAATTCCTCCTGTATTGCAATGATCCAGTAGGGATCTTGCTCTGCATCATAGATGGATAGAGGTTCAACCTGAGAAAGAAAATAGGCATGCATCAAATCTTGTTTGAGTTGATGCCTTGTTTGTACACCTGCTGATATGTCTCCAATCACTTGAGATCTGGGGTGATCCCTTAGTGTGACAATATCAATGGGTGGAGTTGGTTCTGCAACAGCAGCAGGAACTAATTTCTCTTGTGGAATTATGTTTTCTGTTGAGGGAAGATCAATTCCTTCAGTGGTTTCATCTTCACTTTCTTCACTGACTTGAGGAGAAGGATATGTTGGAACCTCTTGGGTGAGGTTAAGTCCATCCAAACTCTCACACAAGTGAGGTACCTGCAAAGTGCTTTTGGTAGAAATCTCTTTCTCCTTGCAAGACATGTTAGCTTCATCAAATGTAACATGAATTGATTCTTCAATTTTTAGTGATGATTTATTAAAAACCCTATAGACTTTGCTTACTTGGGAATATCCAAGAAAGATTCCCTTTTCAGCCTTAGCCTCAAACTTTATAATGTGTCTTTTATTGTTGTTATCAATATAACATATACATCCAAATACTTTAAAATAGTTGATTTTAGGTTGCTTCCCTTTAAGTAATTCATAGGGAGTCCTGTTCTTTAGTTTATGTATCAGGCTTCTGTTCAGGACATAATTTGCAGTGTTTGCAGCCTCTGCCCAAAAGGTTATTGGCATGTAAGCATCTGGAAGTAATGTACCTGCAGCTTCAATTAGTGTCCTATTTTTCCTTTCAGCTACCCCATTTTGTTGGGGAGTTCTAGGAGCTGAGAAGCAGTGTCTGATACCTTCCTTCTCACAGAACTCATGCATAAGAAGAGACTCAAACTCTGTTTCATGGTCACTTCTGATCAATGCAACATGAGTAGATAATTCAATCTATATGGTCCTAAGAAAATCTCTAAGAACCTTAAAGGTATCTGACTTAGATCTCAGAAAGGACACCCTAGTGAACCTTGAGAATTCATCCACTATAACTAAGGTATAGGATTTCCCTCCTAGGCTTTGTACAGCAATGGGTCCAAAGAGATCCATGTGTAGCAAATACAAAATCCTATGTGAATCACTTTTATTAATAGATTTAAAACTAGATTTAGTTTGTTTGCCTAGTTGATAAGCCCTACAAAGGCCTTCCTTCTTGTAGGGACAAGAAGGTAAGCCTCTAATAAGGTTGTCTTTTGATAGCCTAGCAATGTTTTTCAAGTTTACATGACCTAGCCTTTTATGCCATAAATCATTCTGATTACTAGTTATATTAAGTAAGCAGATATCAGAATTGGCAGAAAAAAATCAACTAAGTATATGTTACCTTGTCTATTACCAATTAAAACAGTTTGTTTTTCCTTATTAGCAAGAGTGCAAGAAGATGAGTTAAAGTGTACCTTATAACCTTCATCACATAACTAACTTATGGAGATGAGGTTATGCTTGAGTCCTCTGACATATGTCACTTTCTTGAAAGTGACTGTTCCAATCTTCACTTCTCCAAAACCTTCAGACCTGCCACATTTTGAATCACCAAAGATAACCTTTGGTCCTAGCTTGGACTTATAGTTGGTTATGATGTCCTTGATGCCAGTCATATGTTTAGAGCATCCACTATCCAGGTACCATATTTGATTATTTACTGGACAACTCTTCACCTGCAATTAAAAACAAGTAAATGTTCTTGACCCAGGTTACCTTGGGTCCTTTGTATTATTGATATGAAAAACTAGATATAACAGAGAACTCTGGTTGAGATTTAAATCCTAGAGGGTTATATCTTCTAGGTGGCATTACCCAATCAGCTATAGGGTTAAATGGTTTTCTAGAATTATTAGAGTTGCTGTTATAATTAATATTCCTGTTAAGTCTTTCTAGGTTCGACGAATTTCTGTAAGTTCGTCGACCAGAGTTCGATGAATTGGGTTGAGATCGTCGATCTCTGCCCAGAGAATGAACATATTCATTTTCTGTGCCCCATGTTCGTCGACCTCTGCTCGATGAACAATACAGAGTTCGTCTATCGTAGTTAGACGAATAATTATAGCTATAGTTTGCGTTCATCGTTCATTGAGTGGGGTTCGACGAACTGGCAACATTTCGTCGATCTGGGTTTGATGAATTATGCTGAACCTTGTTTTTACTTGTGATTTTCTGATTTTTGTTGCTTTTACCTATTGATTTTGGAATATGTTCTTTAGTTTGTTTACAGTTTATTATTTCATTTCCTTTTGCAGAAACAAATTTAATGGGGGTAGTCAGAATATTTTTCTTGAGGATGGGGGCAAACTTGATGAAGCACCCCATCCCAGCTTGCCATTAAGCCTGGCATTTACAGTGCTTGTGATGTCCATCAACTTGAGGCTTCTCCCATTGAGAGTTTCCTCAAGCTGTTTATCCTCACATAACTCAGTTTTTAATAATATGATTTGTTCATTAGCTAAGATTAATTCATCCTTTAACTTATTGTTTTCAGAATTAACATTCTCCAGGTTTCCTAATTTTTCCCTAAGAGTCTTGATTTCCTTTTCTGAGTTAATTAAATTTATGCACATGGTTTTGAATTCAGATTTAAATGATTCAGAACTGTAATCAAAAGAAGATAATACCTGGACAGCTTCAGATTCTGAAGCTTCTTCATTGTCTGAATCTTCTTCTTCTGAATGTCTTCTAGAGACATGAATGGCCATTAAGCAGACTTCTTTGGCCCTTGCCTCTTCTTCATCTTCACTAGAGCTGGAAGATGTTGATTCATCCTCAGTCTCACTCCAGGATTCAGCCACAAAGCCTTTCTCCATCTTCTTGTATTTGCTGGAGGAAGGCATGTTGTTGTGCTGTCTTCTTGTGTCCTTCTCTCTTCTCTTCTCCTACTTCTAATTTTTTGGGCACTCATAGATGAAGTGTCTAGGTTTCCTGTAACCAAAACACACCACTTCTTTAGTTGGTGTTTTGTCATACGTTGGTTTGTCATCCGACCTTGATGACTTTCTCCTGAAGTCTTTCCTTGCCATTTTGTAGAATCTTTTAGCAAAAATACTCATTATCTCTTCATTTATGGTTGAAGTCTCTGTCTCCTCAGCAGCCTTGAATGCAATGCTTTGTTCTTTTCTTGCTGGAGGAGGTGTTCTTTGCTAAGCTGCCTCTCTGGATTTGATCAGCTGTTCATAGGACTTAAGCTTGCCTAAGAGAGATTCAGTGGAAATCTCATTTAAACTTCTGGCCTCCTTGATGGGCCAGATCCTTGAATCCCATGAGCTTGAGAATCACATAAGGATCTTATCATTAACCTCAGTGAGGTGATGTCCTAGTGTAAGGTTTTTAGCTCATTGATGATTGAGCTTAACCTATTGTACATTTCAGCCACTGACTCAGCTTCTTCTTTCTTGAAATTCTCATACAGGGATATGAGATTGGATCTCCTGTCCTTTCTTTCATCTGCTGATCCAGCCACCATTTGATTTAGGGAGTCCCAAAAGGCTTTGGCTGAGATGCATTCAGCCACTTTTTGGAATATATCATCTGACATTGTTTGTTCCAGTATTTTCATTGCCTTTGCATCAGAAATCTTTGCTTCTTCTGGGCTTCAGTCCACTCAGGTGGTGGGACTGCAGTTATACTTGAAGATGTTGCAGAAGTAGATGCTTGAGGGGGACCTGTCAAAATGGATTTGTAGATATCTTCATCAATAGAGTTCATGTACAACCTAATTCTTGCCTTCCAGATGGCAAACTTATTCAGATTGGATACTAAAGGTCTGGTGCTTGCACAGTTCTTGTTCTATGTCATGTTGTGCGACAATAAATCTAATGGAAATGAAAAGACAGATCTAAGTCAGGATCTTTGGTTCAAGGGTTAGCTTGTATAACCAAGGGAATCCCGCTCTAATACCAATTGAAAGTGATGAGTTAGATTTGAAATATTCTAGAGGGGGGGGGGAATATAGTATTCTTAAATCCTTAAAATCTTTTACAGCTTTTTCTATAATTGTGAAAGTGCATAAATAACTTAATAAAATATAAACACACAATCCTAGAAAGCACAAACACATCAAGAATAAAAAGAAGGGGCAACCAGACAACACAAGAAATTTATAGTGGTTCCCCAACCTAGGTACATCCACTCTTCTACCACCCTGGTAGGAATCCACTCAGATTTTTGATCAGGTGCTTGACACCAATGAGCTTTTGATTACGTGCTCAAAAACCAAACCTCAAGTCTTTTGGTCAGATGACTTGCAATCAAGAATAACTTTTGAAGGGAGTTATAACCCTTTATACAGTGGGGGGGGGGGTAAGAGATGATATTATCTTCTCATTCTCAATATGCAACTGAGAAGACTTGTGGATATAATTTTAGCAAATTTCTCCCCCTGTGATGTCGAATGGTACAAAGAAATCTGGAGCTTTGCTTTAGGGTGATAGGTCTTCAATCTTTAAGTTTAGACCAGAAAGATCTTCAGGAACTTCTTGAGAGATGAAATAGTTGTTGTCATTTGAAGTGTCCTGAAGAGTTGAAGATTGAAGACTCTTGAATTTGATTGATTGTTCTTCTTCTTTAGGTAGCAGATGTTCTTCTTGTCTAGGGCTTCTTGAGTTGCTGTATCAGAGTTCTGAGAGAGAGAGCAGAGAGTTTCTTGTTGCAGGCTGATTGTAATTTTTTTATCTGTCTGTCTATGTTCTATTCTGCTCTTCTTCTATATTTTCTGTCAAAATTATCTTTCAAAATTTGAATTCCTCTACAATCAATGCTGACGGCCTTGAAAATAAACTACATTGATTTATTTCCCCAACTATCCCATGGAAAAACGGCAAGCAATAACCCTAGAGAAGACCATAATTAATACTTTGTCTAACGGTTATATTCAGAGAATATTGAAGCATTAATTACTCAGGAATTATTGCATTTGGAAAGGGACAGAAGATTGGAAATGACGAAGTATGGATTCGTCTAACATATAATAGAAATCGCCGAGCTGAGTCCATAGTTCGTCGAGCTGAGATGCTGTGTTCGTCGACCAGATGACTTCTGTTCATCGAGCTAAGTTCCAAGATCGTCGAGCTAATACAGAACTGCACTATCTAGAAACTTTGCCTATTCTGTGTATGAAGTTCGTCGAGCTGATAACTGGTTTCGTCGAATGAAGTTCAGCAAAGTATTTCTGGACTTAGAATATTTCAGATGCTTCTGGAATGTAGTGTTGAAGTGAAGTATCCAGAAATCGTTGACCTGAGAATTTGTTTCGTCGAGCTGAGATCTACTAACTGCTGCTTCATAACTTTTGCCAAAGTGGTCAAAGTTCGTCAAGCTGAGAATCTTGAATTCGTCGACTGGAGATGATTCTGGACTTAGAGAAATTGAGAAACTTCTGGAATAATAAGTTGAAGTAGAGAACCCAGAAATCATTGACCAGAGAACTAAGTTCGTCCACATGAGTCTAGAGAACAAAGTCTGGACTTAGAATGTTGAAGGTAGAGTCCAAAAATCATCGAACTGAGAATCAAGTTCGTCGAGCATAGCTCAGAGAATTTTCTCTGAGATCGTCGAGCTGAGCACGACTATCATCGATCTGAGTTCGACGAACGTCGAACTCATTTTACTGAGTCTTTGAAATCTCTAAGTCTTTGAAGTCTCTTACAGTCTGATGATGGCTGGTCCATGTGATGTTGAAACTAAGGACTTGGCCTAGACTCTAGGACACAACTATGACCCTATACAAGATGGGTCACAAGATCCTAACTTAGTGAACCTAGCCCAAATCAAACTAGGGCTCCAATAGTTAGGTTGTGTAATCGGTTTTCAGAATCAATGCATAACTACACAGTCTGTCCGTGAAATATGGAGTGGGGCCCTGGTGGGACCTTCTGTTATATTTTATATGACAGATTAGGGTTTTATAATTAAGTATCAAATTCTGGTGTCGATCTTTATTATTCGAATTCGTGGACAAATTTTTTTAAGGGCTGGTGAGCACGTTTATATGCGCTACCGTTATAACATAAAAGAACCCATGAATTCCCACTTAAAAATTTAAAATAGACATGCTTTAGGAACCTACATGTTCCTATACTTGCTTTTTAGCAATATGTTTGGTCGCTCAATTGTGTGTTTAATGATTATAGGTGACTAGAAGTAGTGCGGGTTAGTCTCAGCACCATCGCTCGATGGAGAGTAGTATACCTGGTGATGTGCCTACACCTCCTCCTTCTGTTGAAACTATAAGGCTAGTAGCGAAAGCTGTGTTCGACTTGGTGAATGCCCAACCATGGAGGTAAGTGCAGCCTCCTGCCCACGAACTTGGCCAAGTACCGCTTTGTATGGCTGAGCCTATAATGGCAGATCAAGTAGGTACATAGCCTTTAGTGCTAAGAAGAATGAATGATAAGCCGCTCAAGCATGTGATGATCTTCAATCCTCCAGTGTTTATGGGGACTAGAAACCCAATGCAAGTCGAATATTAGCTCTCTCAGATTAAGAGAGTCATGACGACAATGAAAACAAAGGAGTAGCAGAAAATCATTGTAGCCACTTTCCTGTTGTATAGTGACATTCCCAAGACGGCATTCAATACACGTTTTGGGCATTATAAGTTCACGGTCATGACAATTGGCCTAACAAACACGCCTTCGGTATTCATGGACCTGATGAACAAAACATGGCAGGTCATGCTTAGATCTCGCCCGTGACTCTAGTGCATGTAACTTCAATAATGAAAAAAGGGAATCCCTGTCATTGACTAAATCAATGCCTCAGATTCGCACGACATGGCCCTAGGTCACAGATGTGACTCTAGGGCGTATAAAAATAAAGATTTTTTTTGGGCGAGGGGGGGGGGGGGGGGTTCACCTGGTAAGTCCCGGGTGTGTTGATCCTATGTTACGGGCATGATATAGTTGCCATGGGAGTGTCTTCATAGGGCGTATATTATTTTTTATTTTTTTGTTTCACTCGGGTCGGAGAGGTCCTGTCAATGTCACGCCCGTGAACAATGAAGGTCATGCCCGTGACTTGAATGGATGATGGTGAAAGTCTTGTTTTCAAGGCTACCTAAACACCTTTAGGGGGGGAGTGAATATGTTTCTGTCTCTATTTCATTTTTTAAACTTGTTTGCAGATTTCAATGGTTGGTGATTAGGTTAGTTTTTTGCTTTCAATATCAATCACACATGACACAACAATTTATAGTGGTTCCCCAATCTTGGATACATCCATTGTCCCTCTGAGCCTATCTAACAATGTGTTAGATTCGACTCTCCATCCAGAACTCAACTCCTCAAGAGCTTATAGAACAGATCCCGCAGGACCACACAGGTTATATATATCTACAAGTTAGGTAATAAGACAAACCCAGGTCACCAACACCTTTCACCTACCACAAAGCCAAACACAGGTCACTAAGACCTCAGCCTTTATAATACATGCTTACAACTCAAGATTCACCAAGAATCTTTATAGAAGAAGAAATAAAGAGTGAGTTGATTAGACACCAGAGCAAGATCTCTGTGTCCTCTTCTTCCTGGACTGAGCAGATATTTGTCCAAGCTTTTGCTATTGAAGACAAAAAGCAGGGAGTAGAATTTTCTTCAACCAGTTTTCTTTTATCTGTAGAAATTATAGATCTGCTTCCTCAGAATAGCTTCTAATACTGCTGTGGTATATGGTGATTGCTTCAGTTATTTATTTCCCCAGCAAGGTTCTCTATGCAGAACAACTTCTTCAGGCTCAACAAAAATGGCGAGGAAGAAGATGTAGTTTGGCCGCACTTTTTGTTTTTAGAAAACCTAGACAAGGAATCGATTGATTGCTTTGACCGATTTGCTTCTTTTAATTCTCTAAAGGCCAATTGAGTAGTGGGTCCCACCACCAGGATTGATGGATGAGATTGAGCCATTCAGTGCATGCTTTCTATTTAATCTTGATTCAACGGTTCTTTGATGTTTGTGGGCCCCAGTACTTAATGTTGAAAATATTCCTTGGAAAGTCCAGAAGATGATAACAGCTGGTCGCCAACGTCTCTGGCAGAATTTCCGCAACATTTGAATTTTGGTTGACTTTTTGACTTTGCTGACGTCAACATGACTCATCATCTCTAGACTTATACAAAATTCAATCATTAGAACCAACGGCATTGAGTGAGTAGGTATCACTCAACGCCACAACCCTTAGACAAAATTATGTCTGTCTAGGTATTGAGCTCGACGAATGCTGAGCTCTGTTCGATGAACGACAAACACAGCTCGACGAAAGCATAAGTTTAGTTTCGACAAACTGTAGACTTAGTTCGACGAAAGGCTAAACTCAGTTCGACGAACTCCAGGGTCAATTCGACGAATGCTGAGCTCAGTTTGACGAAGCTGAGCTCGACAAAAGCCAAGCAATCCATGCATTTGGACTTAGCCTAATTTCTAATTCAAGGCGTGAGAGCGTTGAGAGCGTTGAGTGAGCTTGCCTCACTAAATGCTATTTTCCTTAGCAAATATTTCTGCATCTTGGCATTGAGAGAGTAAGCTCCACTCAACGCTAAACTACGTAACAAAAGTTTTCTGTTATCTTGCATTGAGTGAGTAAGCTACACTCAACGCCTGTGGACTTGGTGAAACTTTTGCCCAACTTTTCTATGTAGTTGACTGCCACAACAACACACAATGCTAAAAGCTGTATGACATTGGATGAGTAGACCACACACAACACATGTGGACTGGGCCACATTTTCAGCCACTTTCTCTAGGCTTAGATTGAGTCAGACTGACTCACAGCCTTTTTGATGTATGGCATTGAGTGAGTAGACTACACTCAACGCTTTTGTACTTAGCTAAAGTTTTTGGCTATCTTTCAGTTAGGTTGAGATAGACTCAACTCTATATGTAATATGGCGTTGAGTGAGTTGTCCTCACTCAACGCCTGTGGACTTGGGCAAATTTCTACTAGACAATATTAAATCCATACCTCTGGCATTGAGTGAGTTTCCTCCACTCAATGCCTGTGGACTTGGTCGATTTTTGCTATGTCTAGCAACCACTTATTGTGTCCGCGTGTCCAATCAATGTGATATGGACAACCTGCATGCAAGACCTCAAATGCACATCAAATATAGTTGATGTGTATGACATCGACCTGTTTGATATCTCACAAATCAGGGACATTGGGAACGATGGACCCAACAATCTCCCCTATTTGAAGAAGTCAAAACCCTTATCAAAAATGTTTTCTTTCCTTTGTCATTGATACACACAACCTATACAACAAAATAAATATTGAAATTCTGATAAGCTATAAGTAAACGTACCTCATTTCCTGCCTGTATTGTGAGCATCACTTACTCCCCATGTTTTGCTGCAAGGTGTTTGTCCTTACTTGTGTGCCACATGTCTTTATTTCCCCTTTGTCATCTCTCCCACTTGTTATGTCTCCCCCTAGCTAGGACCTTCTCTCTTCTCTCCCCCTTTTTTTACTTCTGCAAAATAGGCAGATGGGGGCTGGCCCTTCCATTGACTGACCTTCTCTCTTCTCTCCAGAGTAACTTACTCCCCTTCAGTAGAAGCATCAGTGAACAGATACTACTGGGGAGTCTGTATGTCCAGCAAGAGGAACAATACCTACACCAAAAAAATGCAAAAGGGAGTGCATGAAGCTATGCTAAGTTCAACATACCCAACTAAAATTTGAGGGTGTTCAACTTTGCTTCATCTAATGACTTAGTGAAGATATCAGCCACTTGCTTGTTTGTGGGGACAAACTCAAGACTGATGTCTTCCTTCTACACATGCACCCTAATAAAATGATATCTTATTTCTATATCCTTAGTACTAATATGTGAGACAGGATTCCTAGCAATAGAAATAGAACTTGTAGAATCATAGTAGAGAGGAGTTCTACTTACCAGAAGGTTGTAATCCTGAAGTGATGTTGGATCCACAACTGCTGAGCACAGCAGCTGCCTGCTAATATATATTCTGACTCAGTAGTGGATATAGCCACACTAGATTGCTTCTTTCTGCTCCAAGAAACTTGACTTCTTCCTAAGGACTGATAGGTTCCAGTTATGCTTTTTCTGCCTACTTTGCAACCGGCAAAATCTGCATCTGAAAATCCCGTTAAATCAAAATCACTTTGCTGATCCAATCGAGAATTGGTCATTGTCTACTTTGCTGCTCAAAATAATTGTTTCTCTAGTCTAGGCCAAATCATTATTGCTCCAATCCAAACCAAATCATTGTTGCTCCAATCCAGATGGCAAAGGTCTGGACAAAGTCTATGCCCTCTTCTTGCTTGTAGCCATTAGCCACCAGTCTAGCCTTATTCTTGACAATAATGTCATCTTGATCCAACTTGTTCATGTAGATCCACTTAGTCCCTATGATATTTTGTCCTTATGGTCTGGGGACCAACTTCTATATCTTACATCTCTTAAATTGGTCCAGTTTTTCTTACATTGCTCTAATCCAGAATTGGTCCTTAATTGCATCTTCAAACTTCTTTGGCTCTTCTTGAGACATGAAGCTTGAGTAGAGAGCTTTATTCATGCTCCTGCTTCTGGTCTGGACTCCATGATTTGCATATACAATGATTTGGTGTAATGTATGGTCCCTTAGATGCATGGTAGTTGGAGGCAATCTAGATGCAGCTTGCAGATCTTCAGGTTTTTCAGGTAGTTGGGCTTCATTTTCTTTAGGTATGTTTTCCCCTTCTCTTGGAATATGCAGTCCATCATCATTTTCTTGGACTGTGGGGGTAGCTTCCTTGATGGTCAGCTTGTCCATCATATGCTTTGTACCTGCAATACTATAAGAGGAGGAGCTTGGCAGCTCAGAGTTAACCTTGTTGGATTTATCGAAAACAACATGCATTGACACTTCTACAATTTGGGTAGTTAAGTTATAAATTCTATATGCCTTAATATGAGTATTGTACCCAACAAAGATCCCTTCATGCGTCTTGGCAGCAAACATGGTTAAATGGACTTTTCCATTGTTGAGCACATAACACTTGCAACCAAAGATCCTGAAATAGCTCAGGTTTGGTTTTCAGCCCTTCAAGATCTCATAGGGAGTCTTCTTGTGGCTCTTGGTGATAGAAGCCCTATTAAGGACATAGTATGCAGTGTTAACTGCCTCAGCCCAGAAGTATTCTATGAGGGAGGAGTCACTTAGTAAGGTTCTACCTGCCTCTATAAGAGTCCTATTTTTCCACTCAGCAATTTCATTTTGCTGGGGTGTTCTAGGAGAGAAAAATTCTTGATGAATCCCCATCTCTTCATAGAACCTTGTCATGCACTCAGACTGAAACTCATTGCCATGGTCACTTCTGATTTTGACCACAGTGCTGTTGAATTCATTCTGAATTTGCTTGACAAATGTTTGAAAAACATCACGGGTTTCAGATTTATCCTTCGAAAGAACACCCAAACAAATCTGGAAAAGTCATCAACAACCACAAGGGTGTAGAATTTCCTTCCTAGACTTTGAATTGGCATAGGAACAAACAGATCCATATGGAAGAGGTATAAGCACCTCACTCAGTCTTTGGTGCCAATGCTCTTGAAGAATGTCTTAGTCTGTTTTCCCTTTTGGCATGCAGAGAAGATACCCTCCTTAGTGCATAGAGACTTATGCTCATTCCTAACCAGCTCATTACTGAACATCTTTCCTATGGTCCTATAATTTAGATGGGCTAGCCGATTGTGCCACTGGACATAGGAAGAGGCTTTCTCATCTACAGCTAGGCATGCATGTGAGTCTTTGGTAGAGCATAGGAAATCTAAATAGTAAACATTTCCACTCCTAGTGCCTGTTAAGTTGACCTCTTGGTCGCTTAACCTCCTAATTTGGCACTCATCCTTGTGGAATACAATATCATAGCCAAGATCACAGAGTTGGCTAATGCTTATCAGGTTGTATTGCAACCCTTCCACATAGGCTACTCTAGTAATAGTGGCTGTCATTAGAGATCTTACCATAACCTCTAGTCACCCCTTTTTCTGACATACCAAAGATAACCTTTGGTCCATTCTTTACTAGAGTATAATCCTTCATCATGCACCTTGTTCCAGTCATTTGCCTGGAACATCCACTGTCCAAGTACCATATAGGGGTATGGGTATTTGGACTAACCTGCAAAACAAAAATCAGTTAACCTTAGCACCCCAATTTTTATTAAGTCCTTGGTTCATGTTAGGCTGAAAATAATTTAGCCTGCCTGCAGCTTTTCTGACAGGAAAGTTGACATTTGTCCTCTACAAACTATGATTGTTCCAGAAATCTACAACAAAGTGGCCTACCTTGCCACAACACCAACAGTCATGGATGGTGTACATTATTTTTGGAATAGGTAAAGTGGCTGTGTTAACAACAGCTCTGGGTCTAGAAGGAGTAGCAACTGTCTTGTTCCATGGTTTTCCAGCCCCAGTTTGATAAGTGGTGGGTCTGGCAGTGGAAGTGCATGGGATATCTTGAGCCCTTCTAGCAACAGCTATCTTTTCAGAAAGCATACTCTTGATGGCCTAAGAGATGCCATGGTCTGGTCTACTGCCAACCTTGCCCTTTATCTTAGAGTGAGCTGGAGGAATTGGAGAACTGTCAGCAGCTTTACCCTTGACTGAAGGGGCCGTTGCACCAAACACAAGTGGTCCAGGATGGGTCATTTGTATTTTCTTATAGGCACTTGCACCTTTGCTGTAACTACCACCATACTGTGGAACATCTTTGTTAACATAAGATGGTCTAGCATGATTCCAGTGACCATAAATACTCTCATGCTCATAGTTGTTAGAAAGAAATTGTACTCTTTTAAATTTCACAGGAGGCTTAGAGGAATTAGCTGTTCTTGTCCTTCCATTGAATCCCAACCCTTTCTTTCCCTTTTGGGTGGAGAGTGTTTATCAAGGGCAACACTGTGCTAGGCTTGGAGTACCTAGCCACTAGTTCCCTCTCCTTTTGGATCTTTCCTTTAAGATTCCTGATAAGCTTATTCCTGAAGGTTATGGTGCTCATCTGAAGGATTGTTACATTCTTCAGTTTGCTAACTTCTTGTGTGAAAGAAAACTGTTGTCGACCTAAATCACCTAGAGAGGGGTGAATAGGTGGTTTGTGCGTCTTTTGCGGAATAAAAAATAATTAGAGCACGACACAGAACTATTCTACTAACATCACAGACGACACAAGATTTATATTGGTTCCCCAACCTTGGGTACATCCACTTTCCCTCACCGATCTAGCAATAAACTAGACTCGGCTACTCCACTATCTCGGATCAAAAACCGATCCTACCCTCAGAACAAAGTTCCTACAAACTCGATCCAAACAAAACGAATCTACACCTCGGAAGATAACACTTCCTACAAACTCGGAGTGAAAAAACTCCTACACTCGGAGAAGATTTCTCCTACAAGATTAATAAAGAGTTTACAAGAATACAAACAGTAAATCAATCAGATCTGAAGGAAACGGCCAGGATCTTCTTCTTTTCAACTTTGTAGCACTTTCAAAAATCTTTGAAGAAGTTCTCGGGCTCGATCTGGATCTACTCGCTTTTATAGAAATCGAGAGAGAATATGATCAGTGAAGTCGATCTCGATCTGTAACTTTTCTTCAGAATAATCCTCTGAAAGTAGAAGCTTTGGCCGGAGAAGAGGGCAACGGCGGCGGCTTCCGTTTAGCGAAAGTCAGAGAGGAGTCGGCTGAAGAATATTTCTCGAAAAAGAAATTACAAGAAAGCTTTGAGAATGCTTAGGGTTTGTCATTTTCTGATAAGACCTTATATAGGAGAGACTAATGGTCATAATCGGTCATAATGATGTACACGTGGACCAATCATGTCGCGTGATTTGAAAAATCCCGTTAGAAAAAGGACTTAGAAAAATTTCGGAAAGATTCAGCCAACTACACGAGTAAGTCAATGACTACTCGAGTAGTTGAATAACTACTCGAGTATATGATGAGAAACATACTCGGGTATGTATAAAAAGACTACTCGAGTATATAGAGATCAACTACTCGAGTAGGCAGACAGAACTACTCGAGTACGTGAAGGGACCTACTCGAGTATATAAAGGATCTACTCGAGTACTGGAAGAGCTACTCAAGTATATTACATGAACTACTCGAGTACATGAAGTACTACTCGAGTGGAATACTTAGAAAAATTCTGAAGAGGTCTGCTGGCAACTACTCGAGTAGTTGAACTAAACTACTCGAGAGGAAGTAATCTACTTGAGTAGGTGAAGGTTCTACTCGAGTAAAAGACTTAGAAAAATTCTGGAGTAGGGAAATAACAAGGTACACGGGTGACAAATGAACTACTCGAGTAGGTAAAATGAACTACTCGAGTATGTTTCTATCTACTCGAGTATGTGAGTATACTTACTCGAGTATATGACTTAGAGAAATTTAGATGAGAAAAACCTTATGGTACTCAGGTATAACGAGTAATCTACTCGAGTATATAAGCATGCTACTCGAGTATATGACTTGGTCTACTCGAGAAGGTGACTTAGCTACTCGAGTATATGACTATGTCTACTCGAGTACAAGATTCCTTTACTCGAGTAACTTATACCCATACTACTCGAGTAGGTGAAAGCTATACTCGAGTAAAACACTTAGAAAGTTTCTGATGTTGGAAAAACTGATTCTTCTAGAGTAGCCAACTTCCAATGCCTTTCCCATAGTCCAATAGCTTGAATATGAAGTGTATCCCAATAGAGAGACCACACATGAGTCAACACCTTGGAATATGCAATGAGGGATTACATTGCATAGTTCCTGTGTTTGGTGACCCACTGTGGGCTGACATTGGCCTACACTTCCCAGTGAAACTCCTGCAAACATATAGCTTAAACCAAGCATCAAATACAACTTAATTCATCTTAGTTCTAGGGTGACTTCATCAAATCTGGGTTCATGTGGATGAAATACCCAACAATCTCCCCCTATTTGTTGAAGTCAGAACCCTTTACACTAAGGTGAATTATGGACATAAAAGAAACTAAGTAGAAAAATATGAGCAGGTAAGCAAGGATAATGAAAAAGATAATTAGACAGTAACGAAGAATTGTATATATATGAGTTTCCAAAAACATCAAGTCTACAACTTGTCATTTCAATTTCCCATCATCTTTTAAGTTTAGGCTTGGGATTGCTGCTTGTCCATCTTCTCTTGTTGTCTCCTTAGGTAGCTGAATGGCTTTGGGAAGTACTTAGGAGGCCTTGGAGGAGCAGCAGGGTTATTTCTCCCAAATTCACTATCATGGATCTTCCTTTTAAGCATAGACTTCTCATATAACTCCCATTCTTGGGAACTGTAGTGCATGTTCCTGTTCTCATTGTGATCCATGACCAGCGTGAGTGTGTCTAAGATGAGAGACTTTGAAGTTGGAGACCAGGCTTCAGCATGTTCAGGGGCCTTAGAAGGAGCTGTCCTGCTGGCAGAGGGACCTTCACCATATTTCCTGTTCTTCTTATGGATTCTGATCTCTGGAGGGGCTTGAAGGAATAGATCAGCAGGATCTTCTTCTTCCCAGCCTGGAACATAAGTGTCTGGAGGAGAAACTGAGTCTCCAGGCCTGGGGGAGAAGGTAGGTTATTGAGGAACAGCAGGAGCAGAGACATCTGTGGCTAGAGGATTGAGATGATGGGGAATGATGTTTGGGTCAACTGCAAGATCTGGGAAGATCTAATTGTGCATCCAGACAGTAGTGTCATAGGTGTGAAATTTGACACTCTGTATCTGGGCAAGCAGATCATCATGAATGGTCTTTACATGAGCTTCCCATTCAACTGTCTTCTGAGCAGTAGATTTTTCTACCTGTTCTTTGAGTTCTTTTATCAAACCCTCCCCCTTTCTGATTTCAACAGATACTTTCTCTATGGTGTCATCTTTGAAAGTGCCAACTTCTTCACAGATAGTCATCTTGTTGGCTTCATTCCTCTTATCTAGCTCAATCTGATTGTTTTTCAAGGTTACACCTTGTTCCATGACATTGCCAATACTAGTGATAGTATGGTCAAGAGCTTTACCACCAAGTTGGAACAGGTACTTTAGCTTGTCAGTGTTATGCTGAATTTTAGCAAAACCTCTGCTCATCTCAGTCTCAAGAGCAGTGACCTTGTCAGTGACCACCTTTAGAGAGGTGTCAAAATGATGTCTTTGTTCTTGAAGAAGAATGGAGATGCTTTGCAACAGATCTGAGGAGGAGGAAACTGTAGCAGCAGCAGTAGAGGGAGCAGCAGTAGGGATAGGAGGAGTTACCCAAGGAGCTATTTCTTTAATTATCACTGAGCTGAGAGCTCTGGTGGTAGGAATGATAGCATCCAATTCTTCTGTATCATGGGGGAGGGAGAAATCAAGGTTTCTGAGAGGGGCCGCAGCTGGCTCAAGAGAAGGCTCATCAGAAATGAAAATGGTGTCTGGCTTATCTGATGGATGAGGAGGAGAAGGTGTTGGAGTTCTGGCTGGAGAATGGGTAGGAGACTGTGCTGGAGACAAGTACTGGTGATGTTCAGTGGTTGGAGCTGGAGGAGATAGAGGAGGAGGGGGAAGCACATCTTCAGTAAGCTCTGCAATCATGGCATCGATGGCAGCAGCTGTGGACAGAAGAGTGTCTTGAGGTACTTGATCTGAGGAAGTGGCTGGACGCTTTGGAGTATGAGGTAGGGATGGAATCTCTGGCTGAGGAGAGGGTTGCCTGACTAGGCTAGATGGAGCAGGCTCCCCCTCACTTGGTGCACCAGAGGAGCTGGCCACATGATGAGGAGAGGGAGATGGAGTCATGTCCTCTACAGCTGGAACTACTGGGATTGCTGAGACCTTTGCAGCTTGGGCAGAGTTCTTGAGCTTGAGATCCCATCTCTGAATTGAAGAGATGGAGACCTTCTTCATGTGGTGAAGTGGAGTCCCTTTTGAGAAGTTGAATACTTCAGGATTTGTTTCATGAAGGAGCAGAGATATAATTCTTGCGTAGTTAGGGGATTTCATGCTGTCGTTTATCTTGTCCAAAATCAGCATACCAAATTGGTATTTCTTGCGGCAGACAATGGCTTGCATTATATCGAAGAAGTATGAGGGAATGTCTCGGATGGAGTGAGTCTTGCACAGTAAAAATTTTCCAATAACATCAACCAAGAATTTGCCTTCTGCATTCATATCTGACCTTTTGAAGTATTGAGCATCAGTGGAAAAACCACAGAAAAGGGCTGTCCTGTCAGAATCCTCAGCAACTAGGTGATCTTCCTCATCAACAATCGGTAAACGGAGAAGTTGGGAGACACAGGTCTTGGTGAACTTTAGTTTCAATCCCTTTACTGTAGATTTGAGGAATTTGCCATTTCGTCGAACCTTGAGATTTGTGAAGAATTCTTCAACTTCGGGGAAGAGAATGCGACAGGGTTCTTAGAGGATGAAGGAGAGGCCGACAGTGTCGAGAAGAATGAGGAGGTTGTGGAAATCGTCGGAAAGCTCTGCAATACCGTCGGTGACGAGTTCGGAGCCGACGCCGATCTTGTGAGAAGACGCTATGGAAGCGAATGCCTGGAGGAAATTAGAGAGAGAGAGAGCTCTGCAACTTCGGCGGAGGCGAGTTGGCAGGGTAGGCGAAGAGACAGGGGGGGTACTCGAGAGATAGAAATGATGTCGAGTAGGTTTGATGTTTCAGAATTTCATATATATATAACTCTTAAATTTCCGCTAATTAAGTTAAAGAAAGAGGCGACATATAGCCTTGGGTGGCGAATAGAACAATTTTTGAAAAACTGGGAATTAGGACACGAGAGAGAGATAGGCTACTCGAGTAGATAAAGGAGCTACTCGAGTAGGTCGACTGGAGTTACTCGAGTATGTGGAGAAAACTACTTGAGTAGATAAGGACTTACTCGAGTAGGTGAGAGACTTACTCGAGTAGGTATTGACTTACTCGAGTAGGTGAGAAACTTACTCGAGTAGGTCTTTAGATACTCGAGTAGGTCAGTACACATACTCGAGTAGGTTCATTCATGTACTCGAGTAGGTCTTTAGATACTCGAGTATGTCTCATGCTTCTCGGGTTGAATTTTGAAAAAGTTGAGAAAAAATAGGATTTTGACTAACCCTTTGCAATTACTTGCTTCTTAGTCATTCAGCCTTCTTTAGTCCTCTTTGTTGAGCATCCCAAGCTCTGTCTTGAAGAATGAGAACTTGGTCTCGTCTAGCGGCTTTGTGAAGATATCTGCAACTTGCCTATCTGTAGGCACATATTGGAGATCTATGTCTCCATGCTCCACTTGTTCCCGGATGAAGAGGTACCATAGCTCAGTGTGCTTTGTCCGGTTGTGAGAGACTGGATTGTTGGCTATTGCAATTGCGCTGGAGGAGTCACAGTACAAGGGTATATCCTTGAACTGCAGGTTGTAGTCCTCGAACTGATTCTTTATCCATAGCAACTGTGCGCAACAACTGCCTGCAGAGATATACTCTAACTCGGCCGTTGATATTGCGACACAGTTCTGCTTCTTGCTACTCCAGGAGATTAGCCTTCTTCCGAAGAATTGGCAAGTCCCTGAGGTGCTTTTCCGGTCGTCTTTGCTACCTGCAAAATCTGCATCTAAAAAATACAATTAGTTCGCTGTCATTACTTCTTGGGTACCATAAGCCAAGATTTGGTGTGCCTTTAAGGTATCTCAGGATCCGCTTTGCAGCAGCGTAATGAGATTCCTTAGAGTTCACCTGAAATCTAGCACAGACACATGTTGAGAACATTATGTCAGGCCTACTGGCAGTAAGGTAGAGCAAGGATCCAATTATGCTTCTGTACTTGGTTTCATCAAAAGGTTTCCCTTTTTCATCCTTGTCCAGAGACATAGTAGAGCCCATTGGAGTCCTCATAGAGGTTGCGTTCTCCATTCCGAATTTCTTAATTAGCTCTTTGGTGAATTTAGTCTGTGAGATGAAAATTCCATCTTCAGATTGTTTCACTTGAAGCCCTAAGAAATACTTCAGCTCGCTCATACTACTCATTTCAAACTTCCCTTGCATAAGTTTTGAGAACTTTTTGCAAAGGTTGTTATCTGTAGAGCCAAAGATAATGTCGTCGACATAGATTTGCAATAGCAAAATCTTGCCTTTATTTCCCTAAGAAATAATGTCTTGTCTATCTTGCATTATGAGCGGTCTTTCTCATATTGCTGACATGATGGGTTGCAGCGTTTCTAGAATTGAACCAGCAATCTATGGCGAAGTGACCAACCTTGCCACAGCACCAACAGTCAAATATATTGTACCTTTGCCTCGAGATCTCCTGCTTGACCTTTTGGAACTTTGGTCTAGCAGGGGTTGCATTCTTGGAGGAAGATGCCTCATGATGATGGCAATCACATGGCTTCTTCTCCTTCATGGGCTTCTCTACAACAGGCTTTGACTTTGGTGCATTCTTGAAGTTTTGCCCATGATTGAAAGGGCCATAACTCTGAAGAACAACTTCTTCATAAGGTGCCTTAAAGACACTTTCGCCAAAGTTTCGGGGTCGAGCCCATCCTTGATAGCGGGACTTTGGCTCTACATAAGTAGGCCTAGCAAAGTGCCCGTATGATGAGTCAAAATCAAACTCATTTGTTGGAAAGATGACCTTTCTGAATGTGGTTTGATTTTGAGGGGCTTTTCCCTTTTCTTCGGCTGAGGCCTTTTTGGCGGCCTTATTTTTCCGTTGATTCTTGTTTCTCCTAGAGGATTTACTAGGAGCTTCTTCATGGCCTAGTCCAGCTCCCTTGGCCTTTGCTGAGAATTCAGCAACGAATGGAAGAACTGTTTTGGGCTTAGAGAAACTCTCAACAAGTTTCCTTTCAGCCGCAAGTTCGGCTTCCAACCCTTTGATGATCTTCTCCTTCAGGTCAAGGTGCTCAAGAGCCTTGTTATATTCTTCAATAGTATTATTGAAGTTTTCCTCGAGGGAGTCAGTGTTTGCGACTTTCTCTCTCAAGTTGCTCTCTTCGGATTTTAGAGATTTGATCTCTTTAGCCTGAGTCTTCACGACTCGACGACATTTGTCGTAAGCCTTGATTAACTCCTTATACTGGGCCATCAATTCTGACTCATCGTCAGAGGAGCTACTCTCGCAATCATGTTCAGATACTTCAGACTCTGAGAGAGGGGTATGAGAGTTTACCTTCCCAGTGAACTGGGGATCTTGTTCATCATATGTTTGAGCCATTAGCCCAAAGTAAGCTTCTTCTTCTTCGCTTGACTCTGAGGAGTCGGAGTCGCTAAGAGTCTTGCTCCTTTTGGCTATGAGGCTCTTCTCTTTCCTTTTCCTGTTGTGTGAGGATTTCTTGTCTTCCCTTCTGCCACCCTCCTTCTTCTTGTGAGGGCAGTCAGCAATGACGTGACCTGGCTTATTGCAACAGTAGCAAATGATGTCAGTTGAAAAGTATTTGTTCTGTTTAGTGTTATACCTGTCGTGGCTGCTTGAGCCTTTTCTTTGTCGATCGTCATCACGCTGCGATCTTATATGTGAGGCATCCTTGCCTTTCCATTGTTTCTTTTTATTAAGAAACTTCTTGAATTGCCTTGAGAGCAAGGAGAACTCTCCTTCAGATAGTTCAGAGCCTGAGGTGCTGGGCTCTGATGTTTCTTCTTCTTCATCAACTTCTGGAGCTGGAGCGGGGGAGGCAGCCTTAGTCTTTCTGGAGGTGTCTACCTTCAGAGCGACAGATTTCTCCTTTAGAGCAGACCTACCCTTCTCTTCTTCAGCTTTTCTTGTATTGATTTGGAGTTCATAGGACATAAGCTTTCCAAAGAGATTTTGCAGATCCGTTTCAGCTAGCTTCCCGAACTCCTTGATGGCACATACCTTGTTATCCCATTCCTTGGTTAGGGATCTCAAGAATTTGTCGTTCAGTTCTCCGTTTGTGAAGACAAGGCCATACACCCTTAGGCCATTTACAATCTTGAAGAAGTTCTCAAAGGTGTCGGCAATTTTTTCCTTGTTCCCTTGTCGGAACGATTCATATTTTTGATTGAGAAGGGATCTCCGATCATCCCTTACTTCTTCAGTCCCTTCCATCAAAGTGACTAAGGAGATGCCACATCTCCTTAGCTGATTGACAGTGAATCAAATTCTGCAGCATCGAGTTATCGACTGCACTTGCTATGATGTTCTTAGCTTTCTTGTCGAGAGAGACAAGTGCAATCTCGTCTTTATCGAGATCCATTAGCTTTTTGGGAACATTCTTGGTAGGGTCAATAGTGGACATAGTCATGGGAACGTAAGGACCTTCTTCAACGATCATGAAGATCCTTGGATCCACAGCTTCCATGAAAAATTTTATCCTTTCTTTCCACATGGGAAAGTTGTTTTTGTTGCACAGTGGAAGCTTGGTGAAATATTTGCCCTTGTCCAATTTATGGTAGAATCTAACAGACAACAGATCTGGATCTGATCAAGGTGTTAACCTTTTGACGATCAACCTCCCTCTGATACCAATTGAAAGAAAACTGTTGTCGGCCTAAATCACCTAGAGGGGGGTGAATAGGTGGTTTGTGCGTCTTTTGCGGAATAAAAAATAATTAGAGCACAGCACAGAACTATTCTACCAACATCATAGACGACACAAGATTTATAGTGGTTCCCCAACCTTGGGTACATCCACTTTCCCTCACCGATCTAGAATTCAACTAGACTCGGCTACTCCACTATCTCGGATCAAAAACCGATCCTACACTCGGAACAAAGTTCCTACAAACTCGATCCAAACAAAACGGATCTACACCTTGGAAGATAACACTTCCTACAAACTCGGAGTGAAAAAACTCCTACACTCGGAGAAGATTTCTCCTACAAGATTAATAAAGAGTTTACAAGAATACAAACAGTAAATCACTCAGATCTGAAGGAAACGGCCAGGATCTTCTTCTTTTCAACTTTGTAGCACTTTCAAAAATCGGTGAAGAAGTTCTCGGGCTCGATCTGGATCTACTCGCTTTTACAGAAATCGAGAGAGAATATGATCAGTGAAGTCGATCTCGATCTGTAACTTTTCTTCAAAATAATCCTCTGAAAGTAGAAGCTTTGGCCGGAGAAGAGGGCGACGGCGGCGGCTTCCGTTTCGCGAAAGTCAGAGAGGAGGCGGCTGAAGAATATTTCTCGAAAAAGAAATTACAAGAAAGCTTTGAGAATGCTTATGGTTTGTCATTTTCTGATAAGACCTTATATAGGAGAGACTAATGGTCATAATCGGTCATAATGATGTACACATGGACCAATCATGTCGCGTGATTTGAAAAATCCCGTCAGAAAAAGGACTTAGAAAAATTTCGGAAAGATTCAGCCAACTACACGAGTAAGTCAATGACTACTTGAGTAGTTGAATATAGTTGAATAACTACTCGAGTATATGATGGGAAACATACTTGGGTATGTATAAAAAGACTACTCGAGTATATAGAGATCAACTACTCGAGTAGGCAGACAGAACTACTCGAGTATGTGAAGGGACCTACTCGAGTATATAGAGGATCTACTCGAGTACTGGAAGAGCTACTCGAGTATATTACATGAACTACTCGAGTACATGAAGTACTACTCGAGTGGAATACTTAGAAAAATTCTGAAGAGGTCTGCTGGAAACTACTCGAGTAGTTGAACTAAACTACTCGAGAGGAAGTAATCTACTCGAGTAGGTGAAGGTTCTACTCGAGTAAAAGACTTAGAAAAATTCTGGAGTAGGGAAATAGCAAGGTACACGGGTGACACATGAACTACTCGAGTAGGTAAAATGAACTACTCGAGTATGTTTCTATCTACTCGAGTATGTGAGTATACTTACTCGAGTATATGACTTAGAGAAATTTAGATGAGAAAAACCTTATGGTACTCGGGTATAACGAGTAATCTACTCGAGTATATAAGCATGCTACTCGAGTATATGACTTGGTCTACTCGAGTAGGTGACTTAGCTACTCGAGCATATGACTATGTCTACTCGAGTACAAGATTCCTTTACTCGAGTAACTTATACCCAGACTACTCGAGTAGGTGAAAGCTCTACTCGAGTAAAACACTTAGAAAGTTTCTGATGTTGGAAAAACTGATTCTTCTAGAGTAGCCAACTTCCAATGCCTTTCCCATAGTCCAATAGCTTGAATATGAAGTGTATCCCAATAGAGAGACCACACATGAGTCAACACCTTGGAATATGCAATGAGGGATTACATTGCACAGTTCCTGTGTTTGGTGACCCACTGTGGGCTGACATTGGCCTACACTTCCCAGTGAAACTCCTGCAAACATATAGCTTAAACCAAGCATCAAATACAACTTAATTCATCTTAGTTCCAGGGTGACTTCATCAAATCTGGGTTCATGTGGATGAAATACCCAACATTGTGTCTTCAGATCCAGCAATTTTGCTAATTCTGAAGCAACAAGCTTTAAAGAGACAATTTCCTGAGCATGCTGTTTGGACAGAAGCTTGCTTTTCTTTAGAGCCTGCAGGAGTGCACCAAAATTATTAATCAACCTATTGATGTCTCCCTCAGATTTTGAGCCATCATCATCACTTGATGCAGAAGCACATGAATCCGGAACTAATTCATAATATCAACAAGAATAGCTAGTAACAGAAATTACCTTGCTTGGACCAGGCTGATCCTGACTGATTTCTTCATCTAACCTAGCCATCAACCGAAGACAGCAGCTGTCTTCTTTAGAATCCAACTCTGAATCACCATCGGATTGTGATAGAGGGGCCCTGTCCTCAATCCTGATAGCAGGATGAACCTTCTCAGCTTCTTCTAAAGCAGCTAGACTTTTGATGCAGTCTGCTTAAACACTCCTTCTTTAGTAGAGTATAGCCTAATATAGGCTTCTTCTTCTTCTTTTGACTCTGATGAGGAGTCAGTCCAGCTTCTTTGCTTCTTGGCAAAGAGGGATTTCTCCTTTTTGCCTTTTTGCTGGTGGTCCTTTTTCTCACTGTGTTCCTTTCTTTTGACTGAGCAGTCAGCTATCACAGGCCCAGGTTTTCTGCAATGATAACAAGTCTTGTTAGAGGAAACCTGTTTACAACTTTTGGAACCATACCTGTCCTCCTTAGAGGATTTTCTCCTGCCCTTTTAGTAGTCATCCTTGCGATGAGAGGAGGAGGAAGGCCTGCCTCTCCACTACTTCTTCTTCAAGAACTTTTGGAATTACCTGGTGAAAGCAGCAAAATCTTCATCATACCACTGGCAGTCTGATGTGCTTTTCTCTAATTTTCCAGAATAAGATTCAGCATCACTACTTGGTCGTGAGGGAGACTTTCTTATGTCTTTGTTGGAGCCTTCAACTTTGAATGCTACAGACTTGTCTCTTGCCTGAGACTTGTTCTGGTTCTCCTCTTCTTTCCTTGCAGCCAGCTGCATTTCATATTACAGCAGCTTCCCAAAGAAGCTGTGAGGAACTCTCTCACCTATCTTTGACACTTCTCTGATGGCACAGATTTTAGTGCCCCACTCTCTAGTGAGAGATCTAAGGAACTTGTCATATAGTTTATTGTGACTGAATGTTCTTCCATAAGTCTTCAGCTCATTCACAATCCTAAAGAACTTTTCGTAACAGATGGTTATGTTGTCCCCCTTGGATTGCCTGAAAGCCTCATACTCTTCGTTGAGCATGGACTTCCTATCATCTATAACCTCATCTGTCCGCTCCATGTAGATCACAAGTGTTTCCCACATTTTCCTTTGCAGTTGGGCAATGGATCGGGTTCTAAAGAGTAGAGTCATCAACAGCACTCATAATTATGTTCTTTGCTCTCTTGTCTATTGAGGCCAAGGCCAACTCATTCTTGGTCATCTCATCATATGTCTTGGGGGTATTGACATTAGCTTCTAGTGCTAACACCTTCATTGGGATGTATGGTCCCTCTTCAACTCTAATATACATCCTAGGGTCAGCAACTTCAATGAACAGCCTCACCCTTGCTTTTCAAATGCCAAAATCTTCCTTCCTATAGATTGGAAGTCTCACAACACTCATCTCCCTATTGGTCATTCCTAAACCTATAGATACAGACTTCTAGCTAACCTTGGAGATCTGCTCAGATTGTTAAGCCTTTAAAGAGCAACCTCCCTGTGATACCACTTGGAAGTCTTGTTTTCAGGGCTAGCTTAACACCTAGATGGGGGGGGGGGGGGTGAATAGGTTTCTGTCTCTATTTGATTTTTCTAACTTGTTTGCAGATTTTTGTAGTTGGTGATTCGGGTAGTTTTTGATTTCAATATCAATCATAGACGACACAATAATTTATAGTGGTTCCCCAATCTTAGGTACATCCATAGTCCCTCTACGCATATCTAACAGTGTGTTAAATTCAGCTCTCCCTCCAGAACTTAGATCCTCAAGAGCTTGCAACACAGATCCCGCAGGACCACACATGTCACATAGATCTACAACTTAGGCTCTAAGCCAAACCCAGGTCACCAAGACCTTTCACCCGGAACAAAGCCAAATACATGTCACTAAGACCTTATCCTTTATAATACAAGCTTACAACTCCAGATTCACCAAGAATATTTTCTGAAGAAGAAATAAAGAGAGAGATGATTAGACACCAGAGCAAGATCTCTGTGTCTTCTTCTTCCTAGACTGAGCAGATATTAGTCCAAGCTTTTGCTGTTGAAGATAATAAGTAGACAGTAGAATTTTCTTCAACTAGCTTTCTTTTCTCTGAAGAACTTATAAATCTGCATCCTCAGAACAGCTTCTGATCCTGCTGTTGCAGATGGTGATTGCTTCAGCTATCTCTTTCCCCAGCAATGTTCTCCATGCAGAGCAACTTCTTCAGGCGCGACGAAAATGGCGAGGAAGAAGTTGAAGTTTGGCCGCACTTTTCGTTTTCAAAAAACCTAGACACGGAATTGATTGGTTGCTCTGGCCGATTTGCTTCTTTTTATTCTCTGAAGGCCAATTGGGCAGTGGGTCCCACCACCAGGATTGATGGCTGAGATTTAGCCATTCAGCACATGCTTTCCATTTAATCTTGATTCAACAGCTCTTTGTTGTGTGTGGGTCCCAACACTTAATGTCGAAAATATTGCTTGGAAAGTGCAGAAGTTTATAACAGTTGGCCACCAACGTCTCTGGCAGTATTTCTGCAACATTTGAACTTTGGTTGACATTTTGACTTTGCTGACGTCAGCATGACTCAACATCTCTGGACTTAGACATAATTCAATCATTAGAACAAAAGGCATTGAGTGAGTAGGTATCACTCAATGCCACAACACTTAGACAAAATTATGTCTGTCTAGGTATTGAGCTCGATGAATGCTGAGCTCCGTTCGACGAATGGCATGCTCAGCTCGACGAAAGCATAAGTTCAGTTCGATGAACTATAGACTTAGTTCGATGAACTCCAGGCTCAGTTCGACAAAAGCTGAGCTCAGTTCGATGAAGCTGAGACAACGAAAGCCAAACAATCCACCCATTTGGACTTAGCCAAATTTCTGCTTCAAGGCATTGAGAGCATTGAGTGAGCTTGCCTCACTCAACGCTATTTTCCTTAGCAAATATTTCTGCGCCTTGGCATTTAGAGAGTAAGCTCCAATCGACACCAAACTACTTAAAAGAAATTTTTTATTATCTGGCATTGAGTGAGTAAGCTACACTCAACGCCTGTGTACTTGGTCAAAATTTTGCCCAAAGTTTCTGTGGAGTTGACTGGAACAGTAACATTCAACGCTAAAAGCTGTATGGCGTTGGGTGAGTAGACCACACTCAACGCATGTGGACTTGGCCATATTTTCAACCAATTTCTCTAGGCTAAGACTGACTCAGCCTGACTCACAGTCTTTTTGATGTATGGCATTGAGTGAGTAGACTACACTTAATGCTTTTGTAGTTAGCGAAATTTTTTTGCTATCTTTCAGTTAGGCTGAGATAGACTCAATGCTATATGTTATATGGCGTTGAGTGAGCTATCCTCACTCAACGCCTGTGGACTTGGGCAAATTTCTAATAGACAATATTGAATCCATACCTCTGTGGTTGAGTGAGCTTGCTCCGCTCAACGCTTGTGGACTTAGTCAATTTTTGCTATGTCCAACAACCACACTTGTCTCCTCATGTCCAATCAATGTGATATGGACAACCTGCACTCAAGACCTCAAATGCAGATCAAATATAGTTGATGTGTGTGACATTGACCTGCTTGACTTCTCACAAATCAGGGACATTGAGAATAATGGACCCAACAGATGGACATGAAATCTTCCTATCAGAACCAGTTTCAAGTTTCGTTTTCTTGAAGTACACGCTTGTAAGTCACGACCGTGACTCTTAGGTCACGCCCGTGATCGGGGCGTGTAAAACAAAATTATAGGATTTTTTAAAAAAAATTGTTTTTTTATTTACTATGAAAAAAAGAAAAATAAAATAAATAAAGTCAAATACTAATTACCGACTTGGAAGAGTTTTCATGAATCTTTATGTTCGAGCCTGGCTGACCGTCATCCATCAATAAACTTCCAAACCTGTAAAACCAAACATAAAAAAGAAACAGGATAACCATGGGGTGCCTCACAAGAACACTTTTTTTCCCGTCTTTAGGATAACTTTATAGAAATGAATTTGAAAAAGAAAATTAAAAAGAGAAATGGAGCTAGAGAAAGAGAATGATAAAATTAATAAAATTTGCGCTTTCAAAATATCAGCAATAAGAACTCGACAACGACGCCAAAAACTTGATGGATAAAATTTAGGATAATTATATTTTCCAAATTCTACGAACTATAGGCAAAACCACCTATCGTCCATACTATATGATATTTTAAAATAAAATATCAAGTGTCGTATTTTTTCGGATCTGTTGATTATTTCTAATCACGCAAATTAATATTATTTTATCAGAAAATGTAAAGAGCGATTATTTAAACTATAGAAAGAAAATGAAATAAAATATAACACTTGATCTAGAATCTCTTTAGATTAAAATAAATTTTTATGAAATAATAAAATGTAAGCTTCTAATTAGTTAATTCGACAGTGTAAGTTCTCAAAATATGAAAGCGCTGCTCTCGAGAATACGCTCTTGACTAAACTTAGGTTGATCGATTAATACCCATCGGCCAGTCGAAACCCTTAAGCCTGCTTTAGGCGGTGAACCCCACTATTGGATTTGACTCCAATCCTGAATATTTATGCCATCCTCTCCCGAGGAGTGTTTGCAACTCTTTCTATCTTTGAGTGATCTCCTCGTATCCGCAACTTCTCGATAAAATCTAGGATACAGATCTAGGATTGAAAATATATTCATGTCATATGAATTCGAAGCAGCTAAATTCAAAGATAAATCGAAGTGAATAATAAAAAGTTTGACAATTTTGAGAAAATAGAATAAAGTTTATTTCATCCAAGTTCATCATGATAAAGTGCTAAATGAAGGTTAGCTACTCAACATGATAAAAGAATTGCATAAAAAGAGGGACATGATTGCAAATGAAAAGTACTTGAATTAAAAATAGACAAAGCTAACAACTACTCTATGAAATGAAAAATACATAAATAAATGCCAAAATACTAAAAACTAAACTCCAATATCTTATTATAATTTTCTAAATCTAACTCAAAAACTGACTCCCCCAGCTCCTGACATTGTCTAGAAGTTATAGTGAATTTTGATGGTGAGTCATGCCCCTAGGTCATGACCGTGACTAGGGGGCATGTAAGGTGTGGAACTGCCGTCTTGAAAGCCAGGAAATGTTGGGGAAAACTGCCAAAAGTTATTAAATTGCAGGTCACGCCCCTAGGTCAAGCCCATGACCTAGGGCGTGTCTTGACTGTTCCTGGAAACGGGGGGGGATCAAAATGAAGGGAGTTAATATGGTGGTTGCAGAAAAGGTCACGACCGTGACCTAGGGCGTGTAAACTTGGAATGGCTCAGATCGGAAACTGTCTTCTTAATTTTGTGTCACGCCTCTGAGGTGGTTGTCACACCGTTAGGTCATTCCCATGACATAAAGCTCACTCCCATGAACTTAGCGTGTAACTTTAAACCGACGTATCACCGTAATCTGGTGATCCTTTGGCGGTTCACTGCTGTGTCCGATGGCACACCTCATATCACGCCCGTCATATAGGGGTGTGTAATTTTAAATGTAGAATGACTTCTGGAACATCTGGAGGCAGGTGATGAGTCCAATATTTATAGGGTTTTTAGGACTCATCTGGGCTGGTTTTCTCACTTGTGCACTGCATTTTAACCGGTTATCAATTATATTTGCATCGTTCGGTCATGGACCATTTTGTGCACTGTTTTGGCCCGAGGGTGTGCAATTGCGAATTCTGTTATTGGGTGTATGCACATGGAGCTCTCCATGGCTCTTTTCGGCTTTTATTTGTTGTAAGTTTGGTGCTGGGAGCTTCTGCACCAGCTTTGGTTTTGTGTGCAGGTAGTGCGTTGTCCCCAAGTTCGGAATCCAGTTTTAAGGAAAACGCACGGTCGTGCATTCCCTCTACGCACGGTTATTGCTCGATCGTGCATTCTGTTGAGCAGGAGGAACGTCGAGTTGAGCTCGACGAATTTTGTCGAACTGAGTTTGACGATCTTCACGCACGGTTAACACATGGTTTTGTCAGAACCGTGCGGGAAGCAAATGCACGGTTTTCCTTTCACTTGCTTGTTAGCACCAATCTGTGGTTAATCGTGTGATTTGTTCACGCACGGGCGGATGCGCCCGTGCGAGAGTAAAACGCACGGTTCCCCTGTAGTATCTTGTTTTCCTGCGCTCTGTCTTTACCCGTGCAATTTCCTTCACGCACGGGCGGAAGCATCCATGCGCGAGTAAAACGCACGGGTCAACGTATCTTCATCTGCAAGCTTGGCTTGGAAGTTAATAACGCACATTTATCCGACGGTCATGCGCCAAACCGTGTGTGACTATTTTTCTGACCCGCTTCTATTTAAGCGCAAATTTTCCTCCACTTGAGAGGACCGAAGTTCAGCCATACAAGTCGCCTTTTTAGGGCAAAGTTCCGCCATTTCCCTTCGTTCTCCAATGTGGAGAGTGTTCCCTGGAAGCTTTCAAAGCCAAATTAAAGTCGGAGCTTCCTCTTGGAGTCCACCTTCATCGTTGAGCTTCAAGAAGAGTTTGTTCTAGATTTCTCCATCTAGCTTGGAGAAGTTTGTGCCATCCTCCACCGGAACGTGACACGAAGAAGATGGGTCCATTGGGAGTGAGTGACAGCGTCCTCTACCGCGGATGCCGTTGAGGACCAAGCTAGGGCGCGGATTGACAACCCGGTGAATCCTTCCGTGAATCCTCAGCAAGAATTCGGATTTGGTCGATTTTGCACTCTCTTCTTCTCTTGTTGATTGATAGTGCAGTTGATCTCTTTGTATGTGATGATGAATGTTTAATTTGATATGCGTTTCTATACAATCATGTATATGTAATTTTGTATTTACGTTATTTGTTTGAGGTGTGCCATTTTCCTTCCGCCACCACAACCGGTTCTGCCGCTCTAGCGATTACTAGAGATGTGTGTAGCAATAAGGTGCTCTTGACCCTCATTCTGCCGTTCTCACCACCTCATCCGCAAACCTACTCATCCATCCGCCTAGCGATTCGGTGCATAGCGGCCTATGTAGTCTTCCATCCCGCCTGGTGAAGCATCGCATAGCGGCGTTGCATAGGAGTAGTTTTTTTGTCATTTTACTTTCTTTTTCCGCAACAATATAAACCCCTTTGTTAACTCTGACTTAATGACTTCAATCTCAAGTCCTACTCAAAATTTACTCCACCTTACTTTGTTCCTTGAGAGATCAATACTTCGGGACATTCACCCATTTTATATTACTTGTGCGACCGATACACTTGTCGTTCAAAGCATCAAGTTTTTGGCCCCGTTGTTGGGGAACACAGTCATCTGAGATTTTGGAGAAGGAGATAGGAGATAAAAGCCCTTTTCCATTCGTACATTGCATGTTTCTTCTTTGCTTTTCTTTTAAAAATTTGTTGCTTATTTTTCTTTGTTTTCGTTTTCTTATTTTTGGTTTAGAAAGCAGATCCGTGTTATTTTACTCTGGTTGTGTTGCACCCTTTAGGTATATATTTTTGTTCGCGATGTATTTCGTAACAGAGTGCCGTTTTTATGACACTTTGCTTCGATACATCGATGCCATGTCTATTATGAATGTCGAGCACTGTATTAGGTGTTTGCTATGTCAAGGTGTAGGCCACATGGTGAAGGATTGCCCTCGTTTGTGCGAGCCTTCTCCCTTTGAGGGCGTGTGCGCATCAACCTCCCGTTCATGGACGACTGTTGTGGATAGGCCTACCAGTGTGTTGCTTGGCCCATACAATGACATCGCTCATCTGGCTCGTTCTTTACCCGTTGATATTACCGAAGAATCTCTTGCTGCATACAGATCCTTCATGGGTCCCTCGCTCCCTTTTTATGAGCTTCCCTTGAGTGATTCCTATCACTCTGGTGTTAGCGGGGAAAAAGAGGATTAGGAACTCATGGGCGCTCCTGTATGTGACACAAAGATTGTTCCTTTCGACGGGGTGGCATCTGCTAATGATTTTGTGATGGGGCCTGCTCATTCTATGCTTGATTTCGAGAGCAATTTCGCCCCTCTGCAATTTTTACCTGATCATGCTACTCCCTTTTCTTATGAGTCGGCTGATGATGTCGTATTTTTGGATGATTCGGTGCCTGAGGTTACGCTGAAGTGGGATGATGACTCTACTATCTCCGACGGAGAATGTGGATCTTCAAAACACTTTTATGCACCCTAGTGGGCTGAGGAATGTTTCCATTCCGATGTAGAGATTTTCACCTCCTTATTAGAAGAGGCCGTCCCCGTTACCACCGTGGACCTCGAGTTCTCAAATTACCCATGATACGACTCATATGACACCGATAATGATTTATGCTTGGATCCTGCTGGGAGTGAGACCGGGACCACAACCCCGTATTTTTGATTATTTGAGTTCTTCATCTCCCTTATTTCTTGATCCCCTTTCTGTATCTGAGCCTATGCAGGTTGAGTCTTCACAGGTGCTTCAGGAGGAATTGGAGCTGTCAGCTCGAGACATGGATGATAGCATCCTCTTTTGCGAGGTGGTTGATTCCTCCTCCGTTGAGGAAGCTCCATTCGTTGCTTTCTCCTCCTGTCGTTTCCCTGTAGATGATACCTTGCTGGGAAAGGATTTATTTTGTGGTGAGATGAGTGAGGACCAGCGCTCCTCCTCTTCATACTTCTTTTTTCCTCTACCTGTATTGGGCAGGTATTATTATTAGGTAGAGGGGTAACTGCTTTATCGTTATATCAGTACCCATTAATGAAACAGATAATGGAACCGTTACCTGGGAATCTTTTATTTCATGACTATTTTAGTTTTAGTATTTCTCAATATTTTATCTATTTTTCTTTTTTTTTGCGGAGCTCACCCCTGCAGGTACTCATGGCAAATTCGTATTGGCGGGGTTGTAATTTTTATTTGGCGGAGCTGCTTCTATTTTTTTCACTTGTCTTCTGGTATGCTCGGTAGCTGAGCATTGGGTAACCTCTTCCCTTGTCTCTATCTGATTTTAATTTCAATATCATATGCTATGTAGCTTAGTTTAAGTCTGTGGTAGAGCCAGTATTTGTTACCTTTTGTACACGCACATTTCATTTGCATACTAGAAGCTTTTATTTTTATATTTTGATTAGTTCATCGCATCGCACACCAATGCACCCACATGAGCGCATGCTAAGCTGTTAGCGTACTGCGAGTTAAACTCGTTTCTTTTGTATGATTTGTGAAAATTTTTGTGCTGGCATATGATTGTTAGATGGAGTAAAATGTTGACCATACTGTGTTCCTTGAGAGATCGATACTTGGGGACATTCGCCCATTTTACATTACTTGTTCGACCAGTACTTTTGATCCTAGTGATGTGCTCTCGTCTCGTGTAGAAATTGGAGTAGATTTAATTTTTATGTATGCTTATAGTTTTATATTTTTCTAATTGCGTAAATACTATTTTATTCTACTCAAAAATGGGTGAATATGGTGTGAATCCGACAGTAGCTTAGGGATGTGTGTAGACGGCTGTTAGATTCGTATTGCTCGAGTCGGGAGGATGGATAGTCTTCCTCGTTGGCTAAGAACTTGCGCCAAGCTATTCTTGAGCTTGGGTATAGTCTAGTTCATTCGTATGAGCGTGATATAGGCCATCATTTTGGACCGTTTGAGCTTTGTACCGTTCCTAACGTCTTATCCTCGCTAGCCCCATTGTGTAACACCTGCCCTGTAATGACCGTATAATATGGGTCCGGCCGTGGCCCCACAACATACAGATGCCACAGCTTTAGTATTATAAGATGATATAACTACCCAATCTCAAAACTCAAGACACAACACAGCGAAAACAACAAAGAAACTAGAAGATATCCACACAATATAGGAGATTAGAGATGGCCTTAAGGCCTTACAACAAAAGTGAGTCCGAAGCTCAAGTAATAAAAACAATCAAGAACGTGCATCAGCACCCCTAAACTGTTGGAGTTACCATTGTGATCTGGAAGTGATCAAGCATGTAATCTCACTGCCAACGCGATATGAGCCTGCAGGGTCGCACATAAGAGATGTGGAGAAGTTGGATGACTGACTGTGTTGGTAAAGGTTACCAATCACCGACCTGAATAGGGTTAAGGGCAAAGTGTTGCCTTATAGGATCATCGGGTTGGGCAAATGTTGCCTTGAAGGGCTGGTTGGGATTGTCGTCCGAGGGTCGATGACATTAGTCGAGAATCGTCTTCTGATTCCCGCCGATCGGCGAGAATCGTCTCTCTGATTCTCGCCGATCGACGAGAATCGTCGAGAATCAATTGTTGATTCTCGACGATCGACTACTTCGACAATTGTCGTCGACCGCGGCTCGACGATCGTCGAGTATCGTTGTGTATCGTCGAGCGCGGCTCGACGATCGGCGAGAATCGTCGAGTATTGTACTCTGATTCTCGCCGATCCTGTATGATACTCGTCGACTGATTCTCGCCGAACCTGCTCAGTGATTCTCGCCGATTGTCGCCGATTCTCACCGATTGATACTCGCCGATTCTGAACCCTATTTTCGGGTGGTCTGCGGATAGCGATTTTCCTGGGTTTATTTATACCTTTGGTATAAATAGGACACTTAGGGTTTTCGGGATCGCTCTCTCTCTCGCGATTTTCTCCTGTAGCAGATCGAAACCCGACGGAAGCCGTTCCGCCTTTCGATCCGTCGATCCCGATCCCCGCCGCCGACGGAAGAGTTCCGCCGCCGCTGTGTTTGCTCCGTCGACCGCCTCTTCTCCAGCGACTGTCGCTGGTGCTGCTCTTCCTGGCGCGGACCTAGAAGTCCGTGGAATAGCCGAGGTGTGGTCTTCTCCTTCCCGATCTTCCATGCGACGGAAAGCTCGGCATTCTCCCGCTCGTGTGGACTTCTGCTAAAACGTGGACACTATTCCACGAAGAACTCGCCACCAGCAGAAATCAAAGTTTGGAGCATCTCCGTTGAGTTGTGACTCAACGCCACCGAGGTAATTTTTGCCTAGTTTTTGCTAACTTCTTGATTCAACGTTCATAGCCCGATCCACATCTATTTGGGTTTTTCTTGATGTTTATTTTTCCGCTGCGTGCACAAGCGTTGTGCCATCCATATAGAGAAACCCAACAGTGGTATCAAAGCGAGGTTGCGGCCATGATCGTTGTTTTGGAAGTTTGTTATTCCAGTGCGTGTAAACCTAGGGATTTAGAAGTGTTCTAAATGTCTAGATTTAGTCTTGGTCTCCTCGCCAAGAACGATTGGAATTTCGGTGGATTTCTAAGTGTTAGAAATTGTGATCTCCTTAGCAGTAACCATCCCTCGATTTTGTTTTGGATTTTGAATCCAACAAAGAGAGATGAGCTTGTCTACTGCTTTAAGTTGAGCTGTCTTTGCCTTTGTCCAATGCATGTAAATCTGAGGATTTGGAAATTTCCGGATGTTCAGATTTAGCCCTTCCTTCTATCAAATTTTGATGGTGTCAGGATGTGCACATAAGGGATGCATGTGGTTTTAGAAGAATTGTTTTTCTTTGGATGTGCATGTCGATCAAATGTTGATCATGGTTAATTGTTAAACTATATTTGAAATCCCTTCATCAAATATTAAGTGTTCGGATGCCTTCCGATGGATGACACTCTTCCTGCCTCGATCGATGAAGTGTGGGCTTGCCAAAGCAAGGTGCATTAATCTATCTTGGTAAGGGTGCGAGCGGATAATTGTGATATCCCACTGTCGACATCGGGTCCAGCTTAACTAGGTGATCTCAAAGGTTGAGTGCCTAGAGGCATAGGGTTGGCATGCACCATATGATGGATGCGAATAAGGAGTTATTCACCAACCATACAAGAATTGCATGAGGATGCAATTGGCAAGCGTTGCCTACCTAAATAACCGCATCGTGAGAGGAACGCCAAAGCGGACTCATAGTGTTGGTGAAATACGGATCTTGTCCACTAAGAGAGTAGCTCGCATGAACTCTCCGAATTACTAGTGAGGGCTATCTTTTCGAATAAAATAGTGGGAGTATTTTAATTGAAGTCCTAATTAGAATAAATTGTAATTGAAATTTAGGTACTGATTTTATTCTGCATAAATTCTTGTAGAATTCCATGGCAAGCGTTGCGCACTCCACGTTGTCTCTGAGAGCCATCCTTGAGAATCATAAGCTCAGTGGGACAAATTACATGGACTGTTATAGGAACCTGAGAATTGTTCTCAGGCAAGAGCGAAAGCTCTATGTCTTGGAAGAAGAAGCCCCCGAGGTGCCGACCGGGAACTCTTCCCGTGCTGAGAAAGATACTTATAAGAAGTATACTGACGATGCTTTGGATGTCGAGTGCCTTATGCTTGCCACCATGAACTCTGAGCTTCAGAAGCAACATGAGAACATGGGGTGCAAGGATATTGACGAGCATCTCAAGAAAATGTTTCAAGGGCAGGCTCGTCAAGAGAGGTTCGACATCACGAAAGCATTGTTTCAGTGCAAGATGGGAGTTCGAGACTCAGTAGGGACTCACGTACTCAAGATGATTAGGTATATAGAGAACCTTGAAAGGCTGGGTTTTCCTCTTGGTCAAGAGTTGGCCACGGATCTGATCCTGCAATCGTTGCCGGACAGTTATGAGCAGTTCGTCTTGAACTACAACATGAACGAGATAGACAAGACACTGCCCGAACTCCTAGGCACGTTGAGAACTGCCGAAATCAATATGAAGAAGGCCAAGCCTGCCAGCCCCATACTGATGGTGCATAAGGGCAAGGGCAAAGCCAAGGGCTCCAAGAAGACGAAGGTAGGACCTAAGTCATATCTTGAGCCCAAGTCTTCAGCACTGATGAAAAAGAAGAGCACGGTGAAGGATGGGAAATGCCACCACTGTGGCAAGGCTGGTCATTGGCGGAGGAATTGTCCTTCGTATATTGAGGGTCTGCAGAAATTGAGGGGAGGTATGACTTCCGCTTCTAATATCTACGTTATAGAGATAAACCTTTCTGCTCCTTCATCTTGGGTATTGGATACCGGATGTGGTTCTCACATTTGTACAAATGTGCAGGAACTGGGAAGGAGAAGATTGCTGAGTAAAGGGGAGGTGGACCTCCGCGTCGGCAATGGAGCAAGAGTTGCTGCTGTAGCCGTAGGAGTTTACCGTCTTTCTTTGCCCAGTGGGCTTGTAATAGAACTAGATAACTGTTATTTTGTTCCGGCGATAACTAGAAACATTATATCTATTTCATGTTTGGACATGATTGGATTTTCTTTTATAATTAAGAACAATTGTTGTTCTATATTTAAGAATGATGTTTGTTATGCTGTAGCCCAATTGTTTAATGGTCTTTACGTTTTGAACTTGGACCATCTGATCTGTAATGTAGAAAACAATAAAAGACTAAGAACAAATGATTCGAACCCTACTTTTCTCTGGCATTGTCGTTTGGGCCATATCAACGAGAAGCGCATATCCAAGCTCCATAGAGATGGACTTTTGGACTCATTTGATTATGAATCATTTGAGCGATGCGAATCTTGTTTGTTAGGCAAGATGACTAAAGCTCCTTTCACTGGTTATACTGAGAGGGCTGAGGATCTCTTGGGTGTTGTACATAGTGATGTATGCGGACCCATGAGTTCCATGGCTAGAGGAGGGTATTTCTACTTTGTTACATTTACTGATGATTTCAGTAGATACGGATATGTGTATCTTATGAAGTGCAAATCCGAGACCTTTGAAAAGTTCAAAGAGTTCAAGAATGAAGTAGAAAACCAGTTGGGTAAAAGGGTTAAAGCACTCCGATCTGATCGAGGTGGCGAATACCTGAGTCATGAGTTCCGTGATCATCTGAAAGAGTGTGGTATTGTATCACAGCTCACTCCACCTAGAACACCACAACATAATGGTGTGTCTGAGAGGAGAAATCGTACTCTGTTAGACATGGTACGTTCGATGATGAGTCATGCAGACTTGCCTGTTTCCTTTTGGGGTTTTGCTTTAGAGACTGCTGCAATGACATTGAATCGCGCTCCAACTAAAACGGTTCTGAAGACACCATATGAGATATGGACTGGGAAGCGTCCTAGTATGTCGTTCATTAAAATTTGGGGCTGTGAGGCATACGTGAGACGTCAAATGCCTGACAAGCTGGAACCCAAATCGGATAAATGTTATCTGGTGGGATATCCTAAGGAAACGAAAGGGTATTACTTTTACCTACCGTCTGAGGGCAAAGTGTTTGTCGCAAGGACTGGTGTCTTCTTGGAGAAAGAGTTCTTATCAAGAAAGACTGAAAAGGTAGAGCTTGAAGAAGTTCAAGAACCATATGTAGTGAATGAACCGGAATTGGATTCTGAGACAGGACTACAAGATGTTGTAGCTAGAGAACCTGCTCAGGGAACACAAGTCCTACGTAGATATGGTAGACCGAGGTTTGAGCCTGAGAGATATGGATTTCTCGTGTCTCAAATAGGTAATGTGTTGCTTATGGATCATGATGATGAACCAGCAACCTACCAAGAGGCTATGAATGGACCGGACTCCGACAAATGGCTTGAGGCTATGAAATCCGAAATGGACTCCATGTACGCAAACCAAGTTTGGAACTTGGTGGAACCACCTGAAGGGGTACGACCCATAGGGTGCAAGTGGGTCTTCAAGAAGAAGACCGACATGGATGGGAATGTACAGACATTCAAAGGGCGACTAGTGGCTAAGGGTTTCAAGCAAATTCATGGTATTGACTATGATGAGACCTTTTCCCCTGTTGCCATGGTAAAGTCCATTAGGATATTGCTTGCTATTGCTGCGTATTATGACTACGAGATCTGGCAGATGGATGTCAAAACGGCTTTCCTTAATGGAAACCTCCTTGAGGAAGTGTATATGACACAACCCGAGGGTTTTGTATCCCCAGATGAAGCCACTAAAATATGCAAGCTGAATAAGTCCATTTATGGACTGAAACAGGCCTCTCGAAGTTGGAATCTTCGTTTTGATGAGAAAATCAAAGAGTTTGGTTTCATCAAGAATGAAGATGAGCCTTGTGTTTACAAGCGAATCAGTGGGAGCATTGTTGTCTTCCTGATATTGTATGTAGATGACATACTGTTGATCGGGAATGGCATTCCTACCCTGAAAGTTGTTAAGAACAACCTAGGGAACTGCTTTTCAATGAAGGATTTGGGTGAAGCGACTTATATACTCGGTATTAAGATCTATAGAGATAGATCGAAGAAGTTGCTGGGTTTGACCCAGAGTACGTACATCGAAAAGGTGTTGAAGCGGTTCAACATGCTTGAGTCCAAGAAAGGATTTTTGCCCATGTCTCATGGTGTGAATCTCTCTAAGGACCAGTGTCCAAAGTCTTGTGAAGATAAGGACCACATGAAGTTGATTCCATATGCTTCGGCAATTGGATCAATTATGTACGCGATGTTATGTACTCGACCCGATGTCTCCTTTGCTTTGAGCATGACTAGCAGGTATCAGTCAGACCCCGGTGAGTGTCACTGGATTGCAGTCAAGAATATCCTGAAGTACTTGAGAAGGACTAAGGACGTGTTCTTGGTGTATGGTGGAGAGGAAGAGCTCGTTGTAAGTGGTTACACGAATGCTAGCTTCCAAACTGATCGAGACGACTCCAAGTCTCAGTCAGGTTTTGTGTTTTGCCTGAATGGAGGAGCTGTGAGCTGGAAGAGTTCCAAGCAAGAGACAGTTGCTGATTCTACAACAGAGGCCGAGTATATCGCAGCAGCTAATGCGGCGAAGGAGGCTGTATGGATTAGGAAATTCATCGGCGAGCTTGATGTAGTTCCTAGCATTGTTGGTCCCGTAGTTCTCTACTGTGATAACAATGGTGCAATTGCACAATCTAAGGAACCTAGATCTCATCAGCGCTCCAAGCACATACTCCGGCGTTTTCAACTTATTCGTGAGATTGTCGAACGAGGAGATGTAAACATTTGCAGAGTGCTGACTGAGGAAAATATTGTGGATCCGCTGACAAAGCCTCTCGCGCAGAGAAAGCATGATGGTCATACTAGATCGATGGGTATACGATACCTAAATGATCAACTCTATCGAGAATCTTGTGGGTTGCATGTAATCTTGTATTTTGTTGGCTGTTTGTTCATATGATGAACTGTGTACCTAGTTTTTCTTTTATAATTAATGGCAAATTCTTTTATTATGAATTTTTCTATATATGATAGTTAAATGTTAACATAATAGATACCCTTAGAATGTTCGCTTCCATGGGACATCAAGTACGTGACTTGAATGTGAGAGCCCATGATTTATTTGAAGCTTCATTCTTAAAGGTCCCTGGTCGAGTATCATCATAGAAGCTAAGGGTGATGATGGTACATGAAGACTAGCACGTGTGTTGACTGATGACTGGTTCTCACAGGTCATGATATTGTGATATCAAGTCATCACGTGGGTACTTGTTAGTGAACAAGTTGTACTGGACAGACCCAACCTGAGACTACTCTGTGGATTGTCATCCAATCGTGTCACGAGTAGGTCTCAATTGACAATGGTGTTGTGATCCTTTGACATGAAGTCACAGCATTCATCAAGTGAGGAAGAGCGTGCTTTGATGCCATCTAAAGTCTTCCTTGAGAAAGGTTGATGATAAGGGTGGTTGTTGGGCATGTTACGAATCATTTGGGTGTTTGTGTGTGAGCAGATATGGGATTTGTCCTCCTGTATGACAGGAGTTGCATCCATGGGCCCCTTGATGGAACTGGACTGAGAAATACATGGCCATGCTTGGTTGAGTCAATATGTGATATTGGACTCACCATTCTCTGGAAGTCCGTCCTGGATCAAGAAACTTGGATTGAGCTATTACGAGGGTGACACGGTCCATACCTCTAGTTCTTTCCGGATGTAAAGGACAAAGGGACAAAGACAACGCTGATACATTGGTCATAAAGGCTTATGAGTTATAAACTCATATTGCTTGGGGAGCAATGATGCATTGCTAGATGCCGCTCATTGTTTGTGAGGTTTTTGGTTTGATACTTTCGAGATCAAGTGGGAGTCTGTTGGAGTTACCATTGTGATCTGGAAGTGATCAAGCATGTAATCTCACTGCCAACGCGATATGAGCCTGCAGGGTCGCACATAAGAGATGTGGAGAAGTTGGATGACTGACTGTGTTGGTAAAGGTTACCAATCACCGACCTGAATAGGGTTATGGGCAAAGTGTTGCCTTATAGGATCATCGGGTTGGGCAAATGTTGCCTTGAAGGGCTGGTTGGGATTGTCGTCCGAGGGTCGATGACATTAGTCGAGAATCGTCTTCTGATTCCCGCCGATCGGCGAGAATCGTCTCTCTGATTCTCGTCGATCGACGAGAATCGTCGAGAATCAATTGTTGATTCTCGACGATCGACTACTTCGACAATTGTCGTCGACCGCGGCTCGACGATCGTCGAGTATCGTTGTGTATCGTCGAGCGCGGCTCGACGATCGGCGAGAATCGTCGAGTATTGTACTCTGATTCTCGCCGATCCTGTATGATACTCGTCGACTGATTCTCGCCGAACCTGCTCAGTGATTCTCGCCGATTGTCGCCGATTCTCACCGATTGATACTCGTCGATTCTGAACCCTATTTTCGGGTGGTCTGCGGATAGCGATTTTCCTGGGTTTATTTATACCTTTGGTATAAATAGGACACTTAGGGTTTTCGGGATCGCTCTCTCTCTCGCGATTTTCTCCTGTAGCAGATCGAAACCCGACGGAAGTCGTTCCGCCTTTCGATCCGCCGATCCCGATCCCCGCCGCCGACGGAAGAGTTCCGCCGCCGCTGTGTTTGCTCCGTCGACCGCCTCTTCTCCAGTGACTGTCGCTGGTGCTGCTCTTCCTGGCGCGGACCTAGCAGTCCGTGGAATAGCCGAGGTGCGGTCTTCTCCTTCCCGATCTTCCGTGCGACGGAAAGCTCGGCGTTCTCCCGCTCGTGTGGACTTCTGCTGAAATGTGGACACTATTCCACGAAGAACTCGCCACCAGCAGAAATCAAAGTTTGGAGCATCTCCGTTGAGTTGTGACTCAACGCCACCGAGGTAATTTTTGCCTAGTTTTTGCTAACTTCTTGATTCAACGTTCATAGCCCGATCCACATCTCTTTGGGTTTTTCTTGATGTTTATTTTTCCGCTGCGTGCACAAGCGTTGTGCCATCCATATAGAGAAACCCAACATAAACTACCTCGGCATGCAAGCCGGAATACAGGAGCATCAAACATACAATGTCAAATAAGTAAAGCTAAAGCAAAGCGGTACTCTTCAAGAGGCTTAGGCCTTTTTGGCTGGCGAGCTAGCTCCTGCTTGCGATCTTTGTCCTGTAAAAATTGGTGGTAACGTGGGTCAGCAAAGGCTGACCTCAAACTGTGTAACAAACACATCTCCTCCAAGCCTCCCCTAACGGACCCCGGGGTACTCCTCCAACCTGCAAGTTAACACATCGTTTGCAATATTCAGAAGCAAGAAAAAGCAACTAAGGAAACAGGCTTGGATGTCTCAAACATCATACATGTTCTCTACTGTTGAGCATATAATAAAAGGGTCTACTATGCAACATGAATGCAACACCCGGGCTTTACCCAAGGTACCCTATAGCGTATGCATTTAGCACAACATCACATCATTTGGGTACTCATCATTTCCCCATTGGCATAAAGCCGCAAACAAAGGGGAACCACAATCCCCCAACGACATACAAGCCGCCACACGGAACTCTTGCCAAGGCCCCACCCGCTTACGGTCGTAGACCCGGGCTTGCCGGCAAACTCTGACTTCTCATGTCAGGATTCCGTCCAACACACTGACCGATTCTAAGAACCCTTGCTGGACCCCACCCGCTCATGGCCTCATTGCCCGGGCTTGCCCCATGCTCGTCGTTCTCATCAGTCTCACAAAAAGGGGACTAGTCTCGCCGGGACACTTTCCACACATGACTTGCACGTCACGGGATAGCCAGCCGACCACGGAGACATAGCCACGCGTTGGCACATCACAATCCAGGACTATTCCACCCTAATCCCTCACTCGTACTGCAGCATTTCCGTGCACCAAGGAAACCATCTACCACCCATGCAGAGCTAACCTTGTCCACCAAGGAAACCATCTACCGTCAATGAGTAGCTAACCTTGTTAGGTACCGGCCACACGTACTCATGCAAGATAAAGGGAAGAACATCACAAACATCACAAACATCACAAATGGCCTCTTGCCGCAACGAATCTCTACGAATCCTTAAACCTCGTATGCAACATCACCAAGTCGGAGTAACGGTCGCGACTACGGCTTCACCCACCATGCCTAATCCACTAATGAAGCGTCTCTCTAATGCAAAAACATGTCGGGGACGGACTTAATCGATCCGGAGGTTCCTCTTGAGCCTTGGCGACCAAAAACCCTCTCATATGAGAGATTGGTGCCCAAAAACCATGGAAATAAGAGATGCAAGACACGCATCCTAAAACCAAGAGGAGAAGTGTCGTTACCTTCCGACCCCTCTTCCTAGCCATGGAAACTTAGCCCAATGAAAACCTTCGTAACGATCTTGCCTCCACGGATCCGAACTCGGCTCGCGATTTGGAGCACATAAGCCTCTATAATGGCCGGATCTCCTTCACCGTCTTCCGCGCTCTCCCTTCTCTCTAGATCTTAGACGGAGAAACAGCGACTGAAACAATCCGGATTTTGAAACCCTACTCTCGGGTATATCCCAAATAAAAAAACCCCCAGCCTTCAGATCCCACACAAAGGAATGCACGACTGCGATACGGGTCTGACTTGGAAAAACAGAATGTCGAACACTCTGCGTCAAACTAATCCGCCAAGATCGCCGCTCGACGATCGTCTAACCAAGATCGTCGAACGCACAAATTGACGAGTGCAAAATCGTCGAGTGCAAGCCAGATCGTCGAACGCAGATCGTCGATTGCTGGCCAGATCATCGAGCGCTGGCCAGTACCACGACCTCTGGCCTGATTGTCGAACCAAAATTGTCGACCGCTCAAATCGTCGAGCGCAGATCGTCGAGCGCTGTCCAGAACCACAATTACTGGCCTGATCGTCGAACCAAAATCGTCGACCGCGCAAATCATCCAGCACAGATCGTCGAGCGCTGGCCAGAACATTGAGCGCTGGCCTGATCGTCGACCCAAGATTGTCGACCTTTGGCCGGATCGACGATCGCTGGCGAGATCGACGATCGCTGGAGAGATCGAGGATCTCTGGCGAGATCGTCGAACTAAAATCGTCGAATGCAGATTCGACACGGATCGTCGAGCGCTGACTCGACCACACTTCGTCCACCTCAAATCGACGACCTCTCGGGCTCTATGCCGAACCCGACCGAGACACAGACTTGGACACGCCCGTGTCCTTGGCCAAATCACCCCTTACCAAGACCCAATCCTGGCCAAAAACGTTGATCGTCCCTCTTACGGAAATTGGGGCGTTACAACTCTCTCCCCCTTCAAAGAATTTCGTCCCGAAATTACAGAAAATAAAAGGGGACAAAAGCTTAAATGGTACCTGAACGGAAAAACTCTGGATACTCCTCCAGCACTCTCTCTCCCAAGAGAGCTCCTCACAACCACAGTTGTCCCATCGGACTTTAATGAATTTCACCTCTTTGTTCCGCAACTGCCTTATCTCTGAATCCTCTATGTCAACTGGACGTACTCGCGTCCTCAATCCTTCCCCTATCGGCACCGATGCCGGCTCGATCACCACACTAGCCTCTACCAAAGCTTTCCTCAAGACGGAGACATAGATGACGTCGTGTAATCCACTCAGCTCTGCGGTCAACACCAACCGGTATGCTGCTTCTCCCACCCGTTCAACAACTTTGAAAGGTCCCAAAAACCTTGGACTCAACTTATTGAGTCGGCGAACCTGTGAAATGCCCTTGAACGGCTTGATTTTTAAATAGACCCAATCGCCTAGCGCAAACTCCAGCTTCCTATGGCGAGCATTAAAATACTTTGCTTGCCGATCTTGCGCCACCTTCATATGCTCTTGAATGGTCCACACCATCTCACAAGCGTCAGCTACCACCTCTTTTCCCAGCAGTTTGGTGTCTCCCGCCTCTGCCCAAGACATCGGAGTTCGACACCGTCTCCAATACAAGGCTTCGTACGGTGCCATTTTTATACTTTCTTGGTAACTGTTGTTGTACACGAACTCCACCACGAAGAGGTGATCTTCCCACTTCTTGTCGAAATTAAGAATGCACATTCTCAGCATGTATTCCATAGTACGGTTCGTTCTTTCGGTTTGCCCGTCAGTTTGGGGATGGAAAGCTGTACTGAACTTGAGCTTCGTGCCCAAACTCTTTTGAACCAATCTCCAGTACTTGGACGTAAACCGTCCATCTCGATGGCTGACTATGCTCTTAGGAATACCATGTAGTCGCACAATGTTGCGAACATACAACTCCACCAGCTTCTCCACGCTGTACTCCTTCCGATTTGGGATGAAGTGGGCCACCTTGGTTAAGCGATCCACGATCACCCAAATAGCGTCATTACCCTGCTGCGATCTAGGTAACCCATGCTCAAAATCCATGGAGATATCATCGAATTTCCACTCAGGGATTGGAAGAGGCTTCAGGAACCCGCCCGGCTTCTGACACTCGGCCTTCACCAAGGCACAAGTTTGGCATCGATTCACATACAAAGCTACGTCCCGCTTCAGCCCAGGCCACCAAAAGGATTTCTTCATATCCAAGTACATCTTTGTACTACCCGGGTGAACTGAGTACTTTGAGAAGTGAGCCTCGAACATCAACTCCTAACGGAGCATTCCGAACTGCGGTACACAAATCCGTTCGCCCTTCCTCAAGATCCCATCAATCATCTCCCAGGCGCTGCTCTCGCCATTTTGAGCCTCCACCACGAACGTTTGAAACTCCACATCCAAACGGGTCGCTTCCCGAATACGATCGGACAAGTCATTCTGGATTTCAATCCAGTTCAACCGAGCTATGCTAGACTCGCCTATTGCTACGCATTCCATGCCAAGGGACTCCCAGTCCCGTACCAGCCGCTCATCATGAGCTTCGATCAAATTCCCTTGCCCCGAGTACTTTCTACTCAAGGCATCCGCCACCACATTGGCTTTACCTGGCGTATACTGAATCGCCACCTCGTAGTCTCCAAGGAACTCAACCCACCTGCGTTGCTGCATGTTCAAGTCCTTTTGATCCAAGAGATACTTCAGACTTTTATGATCCGTGAAGATCTCCATCTTTGCACCATAAATATAGTGTCGTCATATTTTCAACGCAAAAATTACCACCGCCAACTCCAAGTCATAGACGGGGTAATTCCTCTCATGAAGCTTCAGCTGCCTAGACCCAAAAGCTATCAACTTGCCATGTTGCACCAAAACGCAACCCAAACCGCATCCCGATGCGTCACTGAAGATCTGAAATCCCTCGGTCCCTTGCGGTAGACTTAGGATTGGAGCCATCATCAGTCTGTCCTTCAGTGCCTCGAATGCTTGACTTCACTCTTGAGTCCACACAAACTTATGATCTTTACGAGTGAGTGAGGTGAGGGGTAGAGCTATCCGCGAAAAATTCTCCACGAATCTCCTATAGTACCCGGCTAGTCCAAGAAAACTTCGGACTTCCGCCACGGTCCTCAAAAACGGCCAATCTCTGATGGCTTCCACTTTTGTTGGATCCACTGCCACCCCATCCCCACTAATCACGTGGCCCAAAAATGCCACATTCGCTAACTAGAACTCGCACTTTGAGAACTTTGCATACAGCTGATTCTCTCTCAACACTTGCAAGACCACTCTCAAGTGGGTCTCATGCTCCACTTCCGATTTGGAATACACCAAGATATCGTCAATGAAGACAACCACAAAAGAATCCAAGTATTCCCAAAATACTCGATTCATAAGATCCATGAACACAGATGGCGCATTCGTCAGCCCGAACGACATCACCGAGAACTCGAAGTGACCATACCTCGTACCAAACGCTGTCTTGGGTATCTCCTCGTCCCGAATTAGCAATTGGTAGTATCCCGACTTTAAGTCCAACATTGAAGACACCACCGACCCCACGAACTGGTCGAATGGGTCGTCTATCCGAGGAATCGGATAATTATTCTTAACGATCAATTTATTTAGGTCTCGGTAGTCTATGCACAGCTGCATACTACCATCTTTCTTCTTCACGAACAACACCGGCGCGCTCCACGGTGAAGAACTGGGTCGGATATATCCCTGTTCCAACAGTTCCTGCAACTGCACTTTGAGCTCAGCCAACTCTTTTGGTGTCATTCTAAATGGAGGACGTGACACCGGCCTAGCCTCTGGCACTAACTCAATCGAGAAGTCGATCTCCCGCCAAGGAGGCTCTCCAGGAAGATCATCAGGAAACACGTCCTCGAATTCTGGCACCACTGGCACTTCCCCAATTGATAACTTGGAGAGGCGAACCTCCAATATCGCTACAAGCGCTATTCCACCCTGGTTAACTGCCCGCACCAACTGCAAGGCCGAAATCAGGGAACAGGCCACTCCGCTAAGGCCCTCAAACTTGACTTCCGCCTGCCCCTTGCTATGTAGGGTCACCAACTTGGATAGGCAATCAATACTGGCGCGCTGCTCTGCAAGCCAGTCCATGCCCAAAATCACATCAAACTCAACCAATGGTAAAACCGCTCCTACCAATACGAAGTCAACTCCGTCCAGCACCCAACAAATGCGCCCTTTGGCCCCGGTGGTCATGGATGACCCATTGGGCATGCGCACTTTCAGCTCCGCGTCTGCCGAAAATGACTCAACTCCTATTCTCCGGATGAAACTCTCCGCAAGAAAGGAGTGTTATGCTCCCGTATCGAACAATACCCTAGCGGGGTATCTGGAAACTAATACGAAGCCTATAACATAGACATCACACATAAAGGTCTAAATGTATGAAGCACAAAGTTAAACTTAAATTTCCTCATACCTATCACCACATCGGTTTGGCGGATCGCTTCCTGCTGTCCATGGTTGTAGGTCCTTGGTTGCACCGGTTGGAACCGAGAAGCACTTGACTTCGCCATCTTCCCCTTCTCTGTGGCACTGGGGCCGGAGCGCACAGTCTGCTCCTGCCTTGTATCTTGCTCCACTCCTCCTAGAGGACAACACGAGCGATGTGCCCCACCTTACCGCAGTTGTAGCTCGTCGGCGGTCCCCTAGAGTGAGAACCTCCGGGCGTCCACTTGCTCTTCTCTCCGGATCTGGAAGTGTGAGGCTTTTTCCTCCACCTATTCCCTTCAGACTTTCCCTGGGATTGGGAAGGCTTCCCTTCACCTTGCTTGCGAGTAAAACCCTTACGACGTTGGGTTCGGTCCAGATCACTCTCCAATGTCCTGGCAGCCTCAACTAGCTCATTAAAACCAGCTCTCTTAATGGAAATAAGGGGTTGCATCAGATACTCCCTCAGCCCCTGGTAGAAGAGGTTATCCCTCTCTACATCATCTGCCATCGTCGTTCCTGTGTAACGACCCAAACGGGTGAACTCTTGCACATACTCGTCCACCGTCTTATCTCGCTACACCAAGTGCAGAAACTGCCTCTGAAGGGCCAACCTCGTTGAAACGGAAATGTACTTCTTTAGAAAAGCATCCCCAAACTCTTTTATGGACGGGGTGCGTCCAGGAAATTGGCGGCCTCTATGGCTCACCCACCACAGCTTTGTGTCTCCTTCTAATATGAAGGCCGCAAACTCAGATTTCTTATCTTCTACCGTCTCCGCCACCCTCAGAAGTTCTTGTATTCTTGCCCACCAATCCTCCACATCAGTCAGGGTTCCGACTCCCTTGAATGCCGGGGGATGGAAGCTCAAAAAATACTTCATGTATCGGTCTATGTCCGACAACCACCCTTTCCGCCAAAGGCTCCACTCGCCTGGCTTCTCTGCCTGGCACGGCCGTCGCCGTATCCGGTGTAGCAGGGGTTGCTACCTGAGCTGTCGCTGCAGCATGGGCTGCCACCATTGCTTCCGCAAGCATGCGATAGAAATCGACCGGGTTTACACCCATGACCAAAAGAGCCGGAGCAGTGGCACTGCTCGTCGAAAGCTCTTCTCTTGGTCTTGACGTACCCTCCTCGTTGCTTGCACTCTTCAGAAAAGCAAGAAAACAAGAATCAGTCTCTAATCACAAGACTCGAACATAAGGACACTCATGGTCTCGCATTACTCCTATATGGATATCTTCTATACGCACTGACCTTGGATCTAACCCCCCTCTGATACCAAATTGTAACACCTCCCCTGTAATGAGCATATAATATGGGTCCGGCCGGGGCCCCACAACATACAGACGCCAAAACTTTAGTATTATAAGATGATATAACTACCCAATCTCAAAACTCAAGACACAACACAACAAAAACAACAAAGAGACTAGAAGATATCCACACAATATAGGAGATTAGAGATGGCCTTAAGGCCTTACAACAAAAGTGTGTCTGAAGCTCAAATAATAAAAACAGTCAAGAACGTGCATCAGCACCCCTAAACTACCTCGGCATGCAAGCCAGAATATAGGAGCATCAAATATACAATGTCAAATAAGTAAATATAAAGCAAAGCGGTACTCTTCATGAGGCTTAGGCCTTTTTGGCCGGCGAGTTATCTCCTGCTTGCGATCCTTGCCCTGTAAAAATTGGTGGTAACGTGGGTCAGCAAAGGCTGACCTCAAACTGTGTAACAAACACATCTCCTCCCGGCCGCCCCTAACGGACCCCGGGGTACTCCTCCAACCTACAAGTTAGCACTTCGTATGCAATATTCATAAGCAAGAAAAGCAACTAAGGAAACAGGCTTGGATGTCTCAAACATCATACATGTTCTCTACTATTGAGCATATAATAAAAGGGCCTACTATGCAACATGAATGCAACACCCGGGCTTCACCCAAGGCACCCTATAGCGTATGCATCTAGCACAACATCACAAAATTTGGGTACTCATCATTTCCCCATTGGCATAAAGCCGCAAACAAAGGGGAACCACAATCCCCCAACGGCATACAAGCCGCCACACGGAACTCTTGCCAAGGCCCCACCCGCTCACGGTCGTAGACCTGGGCTTGCCGGCAAACTCTGACTCCTCATGTCAGGATTCGGTCCAACACACTGACCGATTCTAAGAACCCTTGCTGGACCCCACCCGCTCATGGCCTCATTGCCAGGGCTTGCCCCATGCTCGGCGTTCTTGTCAGTCTCACAAAAAGGGGACTAGTCTTGCCAGGACACTTTCCACACATGACTTGCACGTCACGGGATAGCCAGCCGACCACAGAGACACAGCCACGCCTTGGCACATCACAATCCAAGACAATTCCACCCAATCCCTCATTCGTACTGCAGCGTTCCCGTGCACCAAGGAAACCATCTACCACCCATGCGGAGCTAACCTTGTCCACCAAGGAAACCATCTACCGCCAATGAGGAGCTAACCTTGTCAGGTACCGGCCACATGTACTCACGCAAGATAAAGGGAAGAACATCACAAACATCACAAACATCAAAAACATCACAAACATCACAAACATCACAAACGACCTCTTGCCCCAACGGATCTCTACGAATCCTTAAACCTCATATGCAACATCACCGAGTCGGACTAAAAGTCGCGACTACAACTTCACCCACCATGCCTAATCCAGTAACGAAGCCGATCTCTAATGCAAAAATATGGCGGGGACGGACTCAATCGACCCGGAGGTTCCTCTTGAGCCTTGTCGACCAAAACCCCTCTCATATGAGAGATTGGTGCCCAAAAACAATGGAAATAAGAGATGCAGGACACGCATCCTAAAACCAAGAGGATAAGTGTCGTTACCTTCCGACCCCTCTTCCTAGCCATGGAAACTTAGCCGGATGAAAACCTTCGCAACGATCTTGCCTCTATGGATCCAAACTCGGCTCGCGATTTGGAGCACCAAAACCTATCTAATGGCCAGATCTCCTTCAACATCTTCCGCGCTCTCCATTCTCTCTAGATCTTAGACGGAGAAACAGCGACTGAAACAATCCGCATTTTGAAACCTTACTCTCGGGGATATCCCAAACAGAAAAACCCCCAGCCTTTGGATCCCACACAAAGGAATGCACGGCTGCGATATGGGTCTGACCTGAAAAAATAGAATGTCGAACACTCTGTGTCAAACAAATCTGCAAAGATCACCGGTCGACGATCGTCTAACCAAGATCGTCGAACGCACAAATCGACGAGCGCAAAATCGTCGAGCGCAAGCCTGATCGTCGAACGTAGATCCTTGATCGCTGGCCAGATCGTCGAGCGCTGGACAGAACCACGATCACTGGCCTGATCGTCGAACCAAAATCGTCGACCGCGCAAATCGTCGAGTGCAGATCATCGAGCGCTGGCCAGAACCACGATCACTGGCCTGATCATCGAACTAAAATCGTCGACCGCACAAATCGTCGAGTGCAGATTGTCGAGCTTTGGACAGAACGTCGAGCGCTGGCTAGATCGACGATCGCTGGCCAGATCGACGATCGATGACCTGATCGTCGACCCAAGATCATCGACCGCTGGCTGGATCGACAATCGCTGGCGAGATCGACGATCGCTGGAGAGATCGATAATCTATGGCAATATCGTCGAACCAAAATCGTCGAACACAGATTCGACACAGATCGTCGAGCGCAAACTCGACCACACTTCGTCGACTTCAAATCGACAACCTCCCAGGCTCTTTGTCGAACCCGACCGAGACACAGCCTTGGACACGCCTGTGTCCTTGGCCTTTTCACCCCTTACCAAGACCCAATCCTGGCCAAAAACGTTGATCGTCCCCCTTACAGAAATTGGGGCGTTACACATTGTGCCTACCCTTCCTTTTGATTCAGCTCTACCATTATTTCACAAAAGCCTCATAGCCGATCCTAGTCGCACACCCAAGTTAGGCTTTAGTGTTTTACATTTTCATTTTGGGGTGTTGATGTGGTGATATTCCTTGTGAATATGTGGATGTGTTCCAAAGTTTTCATTTGCTGAATTTGTTAAAATAAAAATATGATTTAAAAAATATATATACAAAAATAATAAATAAATAATTGTTAAAATGAAAAGTTAAAAGGAAAAGTATAATTAGAAATTCTATTTGATATGAGATTGTATTTGGAGTAGGCGGTGCACACACCCATATTTTAAAAAAATTAAGTCTGGGGTTGTGGTGTACCTGCATGTATTTTGGTTAGCGGATAGCTTTTTTATGCTAGCTCATTTGGGTTATGTGCGTAGCCTTCTTATTTATCTTTTTTTACCTCATCGAAACCCAAGCCCCATCTATTCACCTAAAGTCCTACTGATTCGTGGTGAACCAAACCAGTGCCGTGGAGAGAGTGCGAACGGGCAAGCATATGGTCACCGACATTGGTGTATTCCTTTGGAGGTTATCCCGAGCTCTGATATTTGGCAATGCTTGCCATAGAGATTAGTCTACTCTCTCCCTTCGCATGACCGGAAGATTCACCGTGATTTCATTTTTGAGTAAAACTAAAATCTAGATACGCTTTGTAAAAAGTATAAACTATTTGTATACTTAGAAATTTCTTCTATTATATTTTTACGCGCGCGAGCATGCGACTTCACATGATTCTCCGTATCTCAATTTCTATGTTAGATAGTTTATTTTCCCAATCAAGATAGATTTTGTTTGCTCCGGATGCCCAAATAGGTTAGTCTGGTGGTGTGATGATGAAAGATATTGTACCTAATCTCCTAGAGGGGGGGGGGGGGGGGGTGAATAGGTGACTTAAATCTTTTTGACTTTTTAGGCAGAATTCAGATTACTTCACAGAGTTATAACTACTTTTTCCAAGCAATCACACAGCAATCACAGAATTTCACATGCACACAATGAACACACAGGTTTATAGTGGTTCCCCAATGTTTGGGTACATCCACTTTCCCCCTTCGCCTATCTAGTAGTGTACTAGATTCGGCCAAACTCCTCCACTATGTCAGATCCTCAGATCTTACACTCAGAACCCCAACACAGGTTCCTACAGCTCAGGCCCAAGGCCCTACAACTCAGTCTTCTTCAAAGTCCTACACTCAGCTTCTTCACAAAGCCTACACTCAGCCACAGCAGGCCTACACTCAGCCACAACAGGCCTACACTCAGAGATACAAATCTCCTACACTCAGGCACACAGAACCTACACTCAGCCTTTATAATTACAGGCTTACAAACTCAGATCCCTAAGGATCCTACAAGAAAATATGAATACAAAATGTAAACCCCAACTCAGAGAAAAGAGAGAAGAGTTGAGAGTTTCTTGATGAGTTCTTGGATGAACTCTGCTGAGATCAATCTGACTTGGCTTTCTTCAAAGATTCTTGAATGTAGAACATAATAGGATTGATCTCCTCTGTAGTTGATCCTTGATATCTGCTACTTAAGATTCAGAACAAAGTCTGAATCCTTCTTCTCAGCTTGGTTCCAACGGCTGTCTTCTTGGATGGAGCTCTCTCTCTCCAACTACTTAGATCTTCACTTGATTCTTAAATGAATAGCTAGATCTTCTTCTTGTTAATGATTATATGTTTCTGTAGACAGTGTAAGCCTATTTATAGACCTTCTTCATGGTAACAGGCTGGTCCGGTCCCTAACTGATTTCTGATAACTCTGACAGGTGCAGTAGACCGGCTGGAATGGCAGCTGTCAAGTCATCCAGTCAGTTCTTGAAAATTCTGTAACTGTCTGAAGGTGTCGAGACTGTCTGTCTTTAAGTGTCGACACTTATAGACCAAGTGTCGACACAAGTTGACTAAGTGTCGACACTAGCCTACAAGGTATCGACACAACTCCTTGTGTTGTAGGATTTACTTCTCGACACAGCTTCTTCTTCATGTGTCGACACTGATATTGAGTGTCGACACGACTCCTTATTCTTCAGCACTTAGGTGAATTCTTGTAAGTGTCGACACAACACCTTTGTGTCGACACATCTTCATGTGTTGAACTTGTTCAGTGTCGACACATATTCTTGGTGTCGACACATGCCTTCTGTGTTGATACTTGCTGAGTGTCGACACAGCTTCTTGTGTCGACACATTCTTCTTCTATTGATACTCTGGCTGAGTGTCGACAAATCTCCTTAGTGTCGACACTTGTACTTAGAATTTTGTTGAACTTTGCTAAGTGTCGACACAGCTCCTTGTGTCGACACTTTCTTCAAGTGTTGAGTCTTCTGCTGAGTGTCGACACATTATTTCTTGTGTCGACACTTTCTTCAAGTGTTGAGTCTTCTACTGAGTGTCGACACATTCTTTCTTGTGTCGACACTTATACTTAGACTCTGCTGACTTTTGCTGAGTGTCGACACAGCCTCCAAGTGTCGACACTTTCTGATGTAGACACAGTTTCACTGGGTGTCGATACAACTGCTAAGTGTCGACACAGCTTCACTGGACTTTTCTTCATTGAGTGTCGACACAGCTCCTTGTGTCGACACTTTCTGTCTGGTGTCGACTCTGCATCCCTGGTGTCGACACAAGTACTCCAAGTGTCGACACTGCTTGCCTGGGTGTCGACACAAGTCTTCTTAAGTGTCGACACTTTCCCTCTGGGTGTCGACACATGGACTTAGAAACTTTTTCATCTTTCCTACAAATACTTAACCTGCACAAGTAAACTCAACATAATTCAAATACATTTTGATGTATATCATTGAGTAGGGTGAGGCTTCTTCAAATCAGGTACATTAGAACCAATGTACCCAACAATCTCACCCTATTTGGAGAAGTCATAACCCTTAGTCAATGATATACACCATACAGAATAAAATCATAGCATGATGTAAAGAAGGATTATATAACAGGGCAAACATAAACATGTATTAAACAAAACATGTAAACACAGATATCATCTCAGAACAATTATGAAATAGATTTATAACACATCACATTGTTCTAACACTTTGTCATATTCATCATACAAAAATTTACAGAGTGTTTTAAAATCAAAATATTACAACTGTAAACTTAAGATAAATCTATTCTAATTCTGATCAGCCTCCTTAATCACAATTCCTTTTCCTGATAGTACTTTGGCTTGTACAGGGGCTTCGGCAACTTCAGTATCAGCAGGCTTTTTCCCTTTCAGATCCTTCTTCTTTAGCTCTTCAGCTTTAATCTTTTGCCTCTCAAAGTAATGATATGGCTTGGGAAAGTACTTGCTAGGCTCTTGGGCAGTCGGAGGTAGCTTTCCCATCTTTGCCTTCCTTCTATATTGCACTATGGCTTCTTGCCTTGTCTCATGCTTCCTCCATTCTAGTTCAGAAAACCATTTGTTTCTGTCTTGTATATTATCTTTTGCAGCCTTCCTTGCAGTTAAGATAATGTTTCTTGAAGTGGGCCTCCACTGCTCAAAGTCAGGCCTTTGTTCAGCTTGCTCTCTGAACCTCTTCTTAGACAACCTAGCTTCTTGTTCTTTCAGCAAAGCTTCTTGCATAGCCTCAGATACTGGCTGAACCACCTTTTCTAGAATAACATTCTGCTTACCCTCAGGTGGGCTATATATTGTCTGGATATCAGCTTGTATCATATCAAAATCTGGTGGAGGATAGATAACTTGGGCCACTTCAGGTTGCTCACCTCCAAGATATGCAGGGTGAATCCCAGATTCTGCTACATTGCTTGAGCTTTTATCTTCTCTTGATGAGTTGCTAGATAGACTACTGCATTCCCACCCTTGTGGAAGCAGTCAGTCATCTCCTTCTTATTTAGATTCATCTCAAATCTAATAGACTTTATATCTTGGGCTAGATCAAACTATAGAGATTTTTGCCCTTCATCTACAAACTTTTCAAGAGCTTGCCTTTGTTCATCAAGCTTTATTTGCATAGCAACCAGCAGAGAACTGTAATCTATTGATGGTGCTGGCTGTACTGTAGGCTGTGGTGCTATAGTTTGCAAGGCTTTCTTATAAGTCTGACTCCTCCTCTTGAATACTTGAAATTTCCTTTTCTTAGCTCTTGCTGCCTCCTCATCTTCAGATGCTGATGTACTTGCAATTTCTACCCTCTCCTTAGGGCTTGGAGGTAACTCCTTCTGCACTTCTGGTGCCTTGCTTGTTGTTTCCTCAACATGAATTCCTTGCTCCCCCTCAACAGGAGCAGTCTCCCCCTCAGTAGCAGCACTGTCCTTCTTAAGGTCTGCTTGATCTAGATTAAGGAAGAGATCTTCCATTGTATATTCTTGTGGAGAATGGGCTGGAGAAACTCTTTGCTTATCTACCACTGGATCAGATATAACTTGAGCTGTAACAGAAGTGTCCTTCATGACAACATCTGGGGGTTTACTATCAATCTGAGATTGCTGATTAACATTATTTAATGAATCAGACAAAACATTATCCTCTATAGGGAAATCTAAAGCATTAATCTCAGTGATTACCTCAAGAATGATATGGGTAGCTCTTTCACTTTCAAGAGGAGTTGGCTCTTCCACTACTAGTGGCTCCCCCTGGATTTGATCCTGGTGTATGGGGCTAGCTGATGGTAGCTCCCCCTGCCTCTCTACAGCATCTTGTTGAGCTGGAGATTTCCCAGCATTTCCTTCTACATTCTCATCAGGAGTAAAGACAACTTGCTCTTCACTACCAGAGCTGCTAGAGGAATCCTGAGCCACTGGGGCAGTCTTCTTCTTCTTCTTGTGGGGAGTTATTTTCTCTGGAGTAGGCAATTCCTTGGTTAAAACTCTGTCCCACCTAGAGAATATCCTCATGTCCATCTTTCTCATATGATTGATTTTAGTGCCTGCAGCTTGACTCATAACTTCTGGTATATTACCAGCCAAGTATAGACTTAAGATCCTACCCAAATTGGGTTTCTTCAGACTTTCTTTAATCTTATCAAAGACAATAATAGACTAATCTGTTTTCACTATGAAGATTATCCTTGTCATAAGGTTGAACATATGGGTTGAGACCCTGTCATGCCCTCCAGGCTTACTCAATATCACTTTGCCAACAATTTCAGAAAGAAATTTCCCCGGGCTGTTCATGCCTTTCCTATTGAATACTGATCCAATTTTCAGCTTGGAATCCAGTCCACACCATGATAAAGCTTCTCTGGTCTTAGAAGCTGTAATTTCTTATTCTTCCTTAGTTCTTGGTAACTGAAGTAATTTCCTCAAACTTTTTGGTGAGACCTTCACCTTTTCACCATGAACCCTAGACTTGATCTTGAGTCCAGATTCATCTACTTGAGCTCCATTCAGGAATTCCAGAACTTCTTTCTTCCAGATCTTTGTTGGTTCTAACACAAGAAAATTTAACCCTGAGTTTGCGACTAGGGTTACCACATTCTTGATCTCCTGTTCTGCATCGTCAAACGCATGCCGCACCAATTCATAGCCTTCATTGACGTTCTCCTCGAGCTTTGGCGCTATTAGGGTTTGATGAATTTGAATGGAGAGAAGAGAGGTGTCGACACACAAGTTTTGTCTCGAAACTTTGGTGAACGTGTCGACAGAAAATGGCGAAATCCTATTTATACCTATCTAGGTTTGAAGATGAAAAGGCGGGTTAACTAACTTAAATTGTGTCGACACTGTTGAAAAGTGTCGACACAGACTTATAATGTCTCGACACCAATGTGTCGACACAAGTTTAGTCAACAGAATATATGTGTCGACACTTGTTTATGTGTCGACACCACTCAACTCGACATTTACTCGAGACTTTACTTAGATAATTCTGAGTAAACTCTAAGTGTCGACACCACATTGGTTGTGTTGACACTGACCCTGTATATGTCGACACTAATTTTCTGAAGTGTCGACACTAACTTCCTAGATGTGTCGACACCTTTTCCCTGATGTGTCGACACCACTTTTCTGTGTCGACACAGATATCTCTGTGTGTCGACACCTTTTTACTTAGCCATTTCTATAAACTTATTCTAAGTTTATCATACCTAGTTCAATTTTAAACCTATTGAACTTAGTTTCTTCTAGGGGCTTAGTATACATATCAGCTAGTTGATTATCTGTTCTAACATATTCCAGTAAAATATCTTCTTTTTCTACATGTTCTCTAAGAAAATGATATTTTATTTCAATATGTTTAGTCCTACTATGGGAAACAGGATTGTTTGCAATTGATATAGCACTAGTAGAATCACAAAATAGTGGTGTTCTACTTACCTGAATTCCATAGTCCTCAAGCTGATGTTGTATCCATAGAAGTTGTGCAAAACAACTTCCTGCAGCCACATATTCTGACTCTGCAGTGGAGATAGCCACACTTGTTTGCTTCTTGCTACTCCATAAAATCAGTCTTCCACGTAGGAATTGACAGGTTCCAGTTGTACTTTTTCTGTCTTCTTTGCAGCCTGCAAAATCTGCATCTGAATAACCTGTTAGATCAAAGTCTCCATTCCTAGGGTACCAAAGGCCAAGATAAGGAGTGCCCTTTAGATATCTCAGTATCCTTTTGACTGCTGTCAAATGAGACTCTTTAGGGCATGCTTGATACCTTACACAGACACATGTAGCATACATGATATCTGGTCTACATGCAGTCAAATATAATAGGGAGCCAACTATCCCTCTATACAAAGTCTCATCTACAGGTTTCCCTGCATCATCTTTGCTAAGAGACATACTTGACCCCATAGGAGTCTTCATGGTACTGGATGAATCCATACCATACTTCCTTATGAGTTCTAGGGTGAACTTAGACTGGCATATGGATAAACCATTCTCAGTCTGTCTAACTTGGAGACCTAAGAAGAACTTAAGTTCCCCCACACTACTCATCTCAAATTGTCCTTGCACTAGTTTTGCAAACTTTTTGCAAAGACTACTTTCAGTAGACCCAAATATTATGTCATCTACATATATTTGGACTAGTATTACTTTGCCTCTGGATTCCCTAAGGAATGGAGTCTTGTATATTTTCCCCCTTGTGAACTTATTCTCAATGAGGAAACTAGACAGGGTTTCATACCAAGCCCTACGGGCTTGTTTTAACCCATACAATGCTTTCCTAAGTCTATAGACATGATTAGGTTGAGTTGAATCAACAAAACCTGATGGCTGTTCCACATAGACTTGCTCTTTTAGATTACCATTCAAAAAGGCTGACTTAATATCCATTTGGGAAACTTTAAATCCTTGATAGGTTGCATAGGCCAGGAACATCCTTATGGCTTCCAGTCTGGCTACTGGAGCAAAGGTTTGATCAAAGTCAATACCTTCTTCCTGCCTATATCATTTAGCAACCAATCTTGTTTTGTTCTTTATGATGACTCCATGTTCATCCATCTTGTTCCTAAAGATCCACTTGGTCCCAATTATGTTGTGGTCTTTTGGTTTAGGAACAAGCTCCCAGACTTTGCACCTCTTGAACTGATTCAGCTCTTCTTGCATTGCCTCAATCCAATGAGGGTCTAGGATGGCTTCTTCAAACTTCTTTGGTTCTACTTGGGATGGAAAACTGGAGAAGAGTGCTGCATTCAGGTTTCTGCTCCTTGTTTGTACCCCTTGTCTTAGTTCACCAATGATTTGATCTGCTGGATGATCTCTAAGATGCCTATTAGCTGGAGGCATCCTGGCTTCAGGTTGAACTTCTTTAGTTCCTTCATGTTGTTGCACTCCTTGGACTTCTTCTTCATTAGGTACATGTAGTACTCCCCCTGGACAACAGCCACTATCTTCTACTTGCTGTCTTGCAGTAGGTTCTTCTTCTATAGTGTGCTTGTCCATCTTCTTAGTTATACCCGTGGAGCTGCATATACTACTAGACAACTCATTGTTAATAAATCTAGTTTCATCAAATACTACATGTACAGACTCTTCTACAACTTGAGTAGACAAGTTGTAGACTCTATAAGCCTTACTATTATTGCTGTACCCAACAAAGATCCCCTCTTGGGACTTGACAACAAACTTAGTCAAGTAAGACTTTCCATTGTTAAGTATAAAGCACTTACAACCAAAGATCCTGAAGTAGGATAGGTTTGGTTTTCTGCCTTTCACAATCTCATAGGGGGTCTTGTTGTGGCTTTTAGTAATGGTAGCCCGATTAATTACATGGCATGCAGTATTAACTGCCTCAGCCCAAAAATATTCTGGTAGTGATGTATCACTTAATAGGGTTCTACCGGCCTCAATCAAGGTTCTATTTTTCCTCTCAGCAATGCCATTTTGCTGAGGTGTTCTTGGTGAAGAAAACTCTTAAAATATCCCAAGTTCTTCACATAGTTTTGCCATACTATCAGACTGAAATTCAGTACCATGGTCACTTCTTATCTTGACCACTGTACTGTCTAGTTCATTCTGAATTTGTTTGACAAACCTATAGAAGATACTAGATGTTTCAGATTTCTGTCTAAGGAAGAACACATAGGGAAACCTTGAGTAGTCATCTTCAACTACAAAAGTATAGACCTTCCTACCTAGGCTGTGAACTGGCATAGGACCACAGAGATCCATATGCAAGAGGTATAAACACCTCACAACATCTTTGTTTTCAATGCAACTAAAGGTGGATCTAGTCTGCTTGCCCTTTTGACAAGCTGAGCATATTCCATCTTTAATACACTTAACTTGAGGACCATTCCTCACTAACTCTTTGCTAAAGAGTTGACCTATTGTCTTATAGTTGAGATGGGCTAGCCTCTTGTGCCATTTGACACAATGAGAGACTTTCTCATCAGCTACAAGACACACTGGAGAACCATTGTTCTCAACCATAATGTCTAGGCAATAGACATTTCTTTTTCTATAACCTGTCAAAATGATCTCTTGATTATTTGACCTCCTGATATGACAAACATCTTTGACAAATGAGATGTCATATCCTACATCACTCAATTGACTTATACTAATAAGGTTATGTTTCAAACCTTTAACATAGGCCACTTGAGTAATTGTAATATAGGAGTTAGAAATGTTACCAAAACCCTTGATGATTCCTTTTTCAGAACCACCAAAGGTGACTTTTGGACCATCCTTGATAGGTGTGTAGTCCTTTAGTAATCCCCTTGTTCCAGTCATATGTCTGGAACATCCACTGTCCAAGTAACATATTGGGGCATGGCTACTTGGACTTACCTGCAAAACAGATTAGTGAACCATAGAACCCAAAGAATTCTTGGGTCCTTGGTACTGGTTAGTTTGCTTCCTAACAAAGCTACCTGCAGGTTTTCCAACAGGCAGTTTACTACTCACTTTGGCACTTGCATTGTGCCAACAATACATGACAAAATGGCCTACCTTGCCACAGCACCAACACTCAAACCTATTGTACCTTTGCTTAGGTACATTCTTAGCTGTTTTATCTACAGCTGACTTGTTGAGAGCTGGGGCTTTGCCCTTGGACTTGGACTTAACAGTCCTAGCTGGTTTAGTAAACCCCAGTCCAGCTTTACCTTTTTGATGAACAAATTCATCAATTATGGGTAGAACTGACTTTGGTTTAGAAAACCTAGCAACTAAATCTCTCTCCTTCTGAAGACTAATCTCCAGACATTTGATTTGATCATTCTTAAATGATATAGTCCCCATCTGAATCACAGTTATGTGCTTCAGTCTGGCTATTTCATTTAGCTTTTGATCAATCATCTTCTCAAAATCAGTTACAGCAACTTTGAGACTAGCAATTTCCTTTGCCTGACTCTTGGCTAGGGACTTGCTCTTCTTAAAAGCTTGCAACAGAACTTTATATTCATATATCAATTGATGAATATCCTCTTCAGACTCAGATGCACTCTCATCACTTGATGATGATGAATCTGATTCTGAACTAGCACAAGAAATTGAACTTAAAGAACAATTTAGTACCTTACTAGGTCCAGGCTGCTCCTGGATTTTGTCACTTTCTGTCAATGCCATCAGTCCTTGGCACTGACTGTCCTCTTGTTCATATATAGAGTTCATGATCTGGATGAACTCTTCTTCCTCTTCCTCAGCAAACAATCCTATGCATGCTTCAGCATCTGACTCAGTTTCTGATGAAGATATATCTGACAGGCTCTTATCCTTTTTGGCAACAAAAGATCTTTCCTTCTTGCCCTTGAATTGAGTCTTTTTCTTATCATTAGACTCCTTTCTTTTCTCTGGACAGTCTGCAATCACATCTCCTTGTCTATTACAGCAATAGCAAACAATTTTTGATAGAGTTGCTTTGCTAGACTTGGTCTTTTTCCTGTCTTTCTTTGATGACTTTTTGTTCTGATAATAGTCATCTTTACCCTGTGAAGTAGATGGCTTTGTCCTCCATTGTTTCTTCTTTAAGAACTTCTGAAAGTGTCTTGTGAAGGCTGCAAAGTCCTCATCACTTTCAATGCTCTCAGAATTTCTACTTTCTGACTCATCTGACTTAGTCTCAGCTACTTTAGGAGGTGGAGTTGGTGACTTACTTCTGTATTTTCTAGGGGCTTCTGTTTTAAATGCCACTGTCCTTTCCTTATGTTCACTTCTTGAAGATTTCTCCTCTTCTTTCCTCACCATCAATTGCATCTCATAGGATAGCAGTTTTCCAAACAGTATTGGTGGAGGGATATCTGCTAACTTTGCCATTTCCCTTATGGCACAGATCTTGGTGTCCCAATCTTTTATAAGGGACCTCAAGAACTTATCATTTAATTCATAATTACTGAATTCTCTGCCATAGGACATTAGCTCATTCACAATCCTATAGAACTTCTTATAGCATTCAGTTATGCTATCAGATCTACCATGCCTGAAGCTTTCATATTCTTGGTTTAATAAGGACTTTCTGTCCTGCCTCACTTCTTCAAAACCCTCCATATACACAATAAGAGTATCCCACATCTCCTTAGATGTCTTACAGTGTATCAAATTCTGAAAGGTAGCATCATCTATAGCACTCACAATGATATTCTGAGCCCTCTTGTCCATTGTGGCTAGAACTATCTCATCCTTTGTCATTTCAGAGAAATCCTTAGGTGTTCTCTGATTTGCATCCAGGACTGAAACCTTCATGGGCACATATGGACCTTCTTTAACTGTGATGTATATCCTAGGGTCTGAGGCTTCCATAAATAGTCTCACCCTTTCCTTCCAGATGCCAAATATTTCTTTTCTGCAAATGGGTAGCTTCATGGATCCCAATTCCTTATGATTCTCAGTGGAACCCATGGTTCTTGATTTTCTTGATTCTGTAATGTACTTAGACTGAATCTGCCAACAGGATCTACTCAGACAGTTATGTCCCTTTTTGAGTAACCTAGCTTTGATACCACTTGAAAGATATTGTACCTAATCACCTAGAGGGGGGGGGGGGTGAATAGGTGACTTAAATCTTTTTGACTTTTTAGGCAGAATTCAGATTATTTCACAGAGTTATAACTACTTTTTCCAAGCAATCACACAATAATCACAGAATTTCACATGCACATAGTGAACACACATGTTTATAGTGGTTCCCCAATGTTTGGGTATATCCACTTTCCCCCTTCGCCTATCTAGTAGTGTACTAGATTCGGCCAAACTCCTCCACTATCTCAGATCCTCAGATCTTACACTCAGAACCCCAACACAGGTTCCTACAGCTCAGGCCCAAGGCCCTACAACTCAGTCTTCTTCAAAGACCTACACTCAGCTTCTTCACAAAGCGTACACTCAACCACAGCAGGCCTACACTCAGCCACAACAGGCCTACACTCAGAGATACAAATCTCCTACACTCAGGCACACAGGCCATGCACTCAGCCTTTATAATTACAGGCTTACAAACTCAGATCCCTAAGGATCCTACAAGAAAATATGAATACAAAATGTAAACCCCAACTCAGAGAAAAGAGAGAAGAGTTGAGAGTTTCTTGATGAGTTCTTGGATGAACTCTGCTGAGATCAATCTGACTTGGCTTTCTTCAAAGCTTCTTGAATGTAGAACACAATAGGATTGATCTCCTCTGCAGTTGATCCTTGATCTCTGCTACTTAAGATTCAGAACAAAGTCTAAATCCTTCTTCTCAGCCTGGTTCCAACGGCTGTCTTCTTGGATGGAGCTCTCTGTCTCCAACTACTTAGATCTTCACTTGATTCTTAAATGAATAGCTAGATCTTCTTCTTGTTAATGATCATCTGTTTCTGTAGACAGTGTAAGCCTATTTATAGACCTTCTTCATGTTAACCGGCTGGTCCGGTCCATAACTGATTTCTGACAACTCTGACAGGTGCAGTAGACCGGCTGGAATGGCAGTTGTCAAGTCATCCAGTCAGTTCTTGAAAATTCTGTAACTGTCTGAAGGTGTCGAGACTGTCTGTCTTTAAGTGTCGACACTTATAGACCAAGTGTCGACACAAGTTGACTAAGTGTCAACACTAGCCTACAAGGTGTCGACACAACTCCTTGTGTTGTAGGATTTACTTCTCGACACAGCTTCTTCTTCATGTGTCGACACTGATATTGAGTGTCGACACAACTCCTTGTTCTTCAGCACTTAGTTGAATTCTTGTAAGTGTCGACACAACACCTTTGTGTCGACACATCTTCATGTGTTGAACTTGTTCAGTGTCGACACATCTTCTTGGTGTCGACACATGCCTTCTATGTTGATACTTGCTGAGTGTCGACACAGCTCCTTGTGTCGACACATTCTTCTTCTGTTGAGACTCTGGCTGAGTGTCGACACATCTCCTTAGTGTCGACACTTGTACTTAGAATTTTGTTGAACTTTGCTATGTGTCGACACAGCTCCTTGTGTCGACACTTTCTTCAAGTGTTGAGTCTTCTGCTGAGTGTCGACACATTCTTTCTTGTGTCGACACTTTCTTCAAGTGTTGAGTCTTCTGCTGAGTGTCGACACATTCTTTCTTGTGTCGACACTTATACTTAGACTCTGCTGGCTTTTGCTGAGTGTCGACACAGCCTCCAAGTGTCGACACTTTCTGATGTAGACACAGTTTCACTGGGTGTCGACACAACTGCTAAGTGTCGACACAGCTTCACTAGACTTTTCTTCATTGAGTGTCGACACAGATCCTTGTGTCGACACTTTCTGTCTGGTGTCGACTCTGCATCCCTGGTGTCGACACAAGTACTCCAAGTGTCGACACTGCTTGCCTGGGTGTCGACACAAGTCTTCTTAAGTGTCGACACTTTCCCTCTGGGTGTCGACACATGGACTTAGAAACTTTTTCATCTTTCCTACAAATACTTAACCTGCACAAGTAAACTCAACATACATCAAATACATTTTGATGTATATCATTGAGTAGGGTGAGGCTTCTTCAAATCAGGTACATTAGAACCAATGTACCCAACAGATGAGTCGGATATTTATAGGATTTTTCGGACTCATCTGGCTGGTTTTCTCACCCGTGCACTGCATTTCAACCAGTTATCGGTTATATTTGCATCGATCAGTCATGGACCATTTTGTGCACTGTTTTGGCCCGAGGGTGTGCAATTACGCATTCTATTGTTGGGGGTATGCACATGGTGCTCCCCATGGCTCTTTCAGGCTTTTATTTGCTTTATTTTTGGTGCTGGGAGCTTCTGCTCCAGCTTTGGTTTTGTGTGCAGGTTGTGCGTTTTACCTAAGTCTGGAATTCAGGTTTGAGGAAAATGCATGGTCGTGTGTTCCCTTCACGCACGGTTTGTGCCCGATTGAGTGTTTTGTTGAGCAAGAGGAACGTCGAGTTGAGCTCGATGAATTTCATCAAACTGGGTTCGACGATCTTCACGCACGGTTAACGCACGGTTTCGTCGGATCTGTGCCCGAATGAAACATACGGTTTTCCTATAGCTTGCTTGTTAGCACCAATCTGTGGTTAATCGTGCGATTTGTTCACGCACGGGCGGAAGCGCTCGTGCGCCAGTAAAACGCACGGTTCCCCTGTAGTATCTTGTTTTCTTGCGCTCTGTGTTTACCCGTGCGATTTCCTTCACGCACGGGCGGAAGCGTCCGTGCGTGAGTAAAATGTATCGGTCAACGCATCTTTATCCAAAAGCTTGTCCTGGAAGTTAATAACGCACGGTTAGTGCACGGTCGCGCGCCAAACCGTGCATGACTATTTTTTCTGACCTACTTCTATTTAAGCGCAAAGTTTCCTCCATTTAAGAGGACCGGACTTCAGCCATTCCAGCCACCTTTTTAGGGCAAATTTCTGCTATTTCCCTTCGTTCTACACTGTGGAGAGGGTTCTCGGCAAGCTTTCAATGCCAAATTAAAGCTGGAGCTTCCTCTCGGCCTCCTCCTTCATCCTTGAGCTTCAAGAAGAGTTTGATCTAGCTTTCTCCATCTAGCTAGGAGAAGTTTATGCCATCAACCACCGGATCATGACACGAAGAAGATGGCTCCATTGGGAGGGACTGACAGCCTCCTCTACCCCGGACGCAGTTGAGGACCGAGCTAGGGCGCAGAATGATAACCCGACGAATCCTTCAGTGAATCCTCAGCAATACTTCAGATTCGGTCGATTTCCCACTCTGTTCTTCTCTTGTTGATTGATAGTGTAGTTGATCTCTTTGTATGTGATGAAGAATGTTTAATTTGATATACGTTTGTATACAATCATGTATATGTGATTTTGTATTTACGTTATTTGTTTGAGGTGCACAATTTTCCTTCTACCACCATAACCGGTTCTGCCGATCTAGCGATTGCTAGAGATGTGCGTAGCGACGAGGTGCTCTCGACCATCATTCTGCCGTTTGATGCAGGCTTGTCCCATTGGGCGTTATGGTGATGGACGTAACTAAACGCAACGCTCTCCGCTAATTCTCTTGTCACCCTCACGCAAAATGCAGAAACATCACAACTCGAATATTCATTAAATATAAACTACATGGGGTTCTCAAAGCCCTTCAAGATAGTACAAAGGCGATAGGCCAAGGTCCTCTCAAGTGAAAGGAACCCACACGGTTCGGTCGAGCGTTGTTGTACCAAAAGAGAACCAACCAAAAAACAAAGATTCGGACAAGGGTGTTTCTCTCCCAACAAAATAAAAGGAGGTCTGCCACACCTCACGAACTCAAACGAAAAAGGCAAACACCAACAATATCTATGAATTAATTAACCACGAAATTTCAAACGTTTCACAAGCCACGCAATACTCATATGCCACAAGATTTATCAAGTGGAGAAACTCAATAACTAGTGGAGGAATGTTCGTTACCCCGCTCGGATGTCGACGAGTATGAGAGGATCGTTCCTTTCCGATTCCACCGGAACCACGCCGATTGGAGGGAAACATGTTGCCTTCGTGGCTTCACGTCGGAGTTGGGAATCGACGAAGAGGAAACCCTTTTCCTGTGTCGTTTTCTTCAATGAGGGGTGTGAGGGGGTTCTTTGTTGGTGGTAGTTTTGGGTATTGTTGATGGAGTCGGTTTTGGTGAGGGTGAAGAGGGGCGGGCTGTAGGTGAGGAAGGGAGGTGGTCGGCTGGTCGGGTGGTTGAGAGGGCTGCTCGGGTGGGGGGGAGGAGAGGTTGGCCGGTACGGTGGTTGGAGAGGGCTGCTCGGGTGGAGATGGGACAGGGAAAGTGGCCGACGACCAAATCTAGGAGGGGAAGGGGGAATTCGGCCAAGGGGAAGAAAGAGAGGAGGGAGGGAAAATCTCAAGATAGATTTTAGGTTTTTTTATCATTCATTCTCTACCAAAAATATCAAAGTCTAGCCTCTTTTAGGCTTTACAAACAAAAGGGCTAAAAGCACCCCAACATGGCTAAACATGTGCCAAATGAAAATAAAAACAAGGCTATTAGAAGCCCAACTAACAAGAAATCAAAACATGAAATCGATGTTAAAATATGTGGTAATATATTTTAACATAGCACGGATGAGAACGGTCACAGACTTTGTTGCAGCGGGAGTGGCGGCGAGCAACGAACCAAGCATGTCATAGCAAATCATCTTCCGGTTGTGGTGACGTATCATCCATCGTGAGTCGGCACCAACAACAACCGGGTCGCAAAAATCATCGGGAAGTGGAGCCTCCATATCAACATGTACTGTGTCACCATCGTTGACGGGAGGGGGACGCTCCATGTCAACATGTCGGCGGTAGTTGGCTCCATCAATCCTCCCCCTTTCAAAAAATACTCTTCACTCATGAGTTGGCCTGTGAGTACTCGCATGGAAGATCATCGACGGGGAATAAGAACCTGCAAGGAAAAAAGTGGTCTTGGGGGGACCTCAAAAATGCATTAGCTAAACAAGGAAAAATAGTTTCCACAACATCAACCAACATACCTCTGATGGAGACCGAGAAAGAGAACGATCCTGGGAAACTGTCACCACATAACCCAATAGAAATCATACTGTAATATATTCACGGAGAGTTAGACATTTCAAGTGGCATAGAAGCATGAAGCGTAAAATATGAAACGATGAAAATAGAAGTTATGCCCCAATCAGTGGAAAATTTTAAAAGAAATGTGATGTTACCAAACTCCCTTAAGATTCGCAAAGGATGGACTTGTCGATTCGTTAATATTTTTAAGGTGCCCCGGGTCATCCGTTTAGGGGTGAGATAAGCCAAAACCAAATAATCCACATAACAGTGCGAGACTCTCTGATACGAACTAACAAGTGATTTAAAGGACGCATTTTGATTGATTAAAATGTTAAGAATGCGCCTAATTAAATTAAAACAGTGAGGGGTGAACCCATGTGCCACATGACTTGAATCAACAGCAGAAAATAACGGGACTATGTCAGGTGGCACGTGGGCCTTAAATTCATTAATGATTTCTGTGGAATCCAACGTCGTTGTTTTAAATTTAGATTCACGAATGTCATAAAGAAATGCTAGTGAAAAATGCTCATTCCCAACTGTAGAACTGGACGCTCCCGAATGTGAAAGGACGTGCGTGCGACACAACTCAACATATCAAACTACGTTCCCTAACGTGTGCATGCACGGGTCATCAAAAGGCAGAGGATAAATGCGTGCGACCGGGCTAAGAAAATAAGTGTGCCTAGGGGACACCACATCAAAAATCCCCATTGCCAAGGAATCACTAGCAGTCCAACACGAAGCCTTACGCAACGCCAAGCGGTCAGGTGAATGGTCCATCCGAGGAAAAGCATAGTCAGGTCTACGAAATTGTGTGGAAAGACCGAACACGATGATGCTTAAGATCACGGCAGTGAACCGGTCGCACAAGTAATATAAAATGGGGGCTTTCCTAAATATCGATCTCACAAGTAACACAGTAAGGTGGAGTTAATTTCGAGCAGGACTTGAGATTGAAGTACTTAGGTCGGAGCTAACTAAGGGGGGGTTTTGATGTTTGTGGAAACAGAAAATAAAAGGCTAACAACTAGTCCTATGCAACGCCGCTATGCGATGCTTCGCCAGGCGGGATGGAAGACTAGTTGGGCCGCAATGCACCAAATCACTAGGCGGATGGACGAGTAGGCTTGCGTATGAGGTGGTTAGAATGGCGGAATGAGGGTCGTGAGCACCTCTTTGCTACGCACGCCACTAGCAATTGCTAGTGCGTCAAGGGTGGATGGTGGTGGATGGAATATGGCGCAACTCAAGTAAATAACGAAAACATACAAAATCACATAGACATGATTGTATAAAATTATTTTACAAACTAAGCATACTTCATCAGTATAAATAAAGTTAAACACCAATATTCAACAATAAAGCAAGAACAAGTCAAGAGATCGACCGAATCCGAAGTCTTGCTGAGGATTCACGGTTGGAATCGTCGGGTTGTCATTCCGCATCCAAGCTCGGTCCTTAACTGCGTCCGGGGTAGAGAAGGGCTGTCACCACCTTCCAATGGCCTGTCTTCTTCGTCTCACGATATCGGACGAAGTTTGCTAGCTTTCCTTTGCTTGATGGCTATGGCGTCAAACCCTACTTGAAGCTCACAGATGAATGAGAAGGCCGAGAGGAAGCTCCGGCTTGGATTTGACGGTGAAAGCTTGCCCGGAGCACCTCCCTAGGGTGGAAGATGAAGGGGAACGACGGAGAAGACGGAAAACTGCGGAGAAATGTCGAGCTCCGGATCCTCTCTAATTATGGCAAGACCTGCACTATTTATACAAAAGCAGAAATGAACAATGTGCACGATCACAGGCGCACGACCAGTGGTCGTGCGCACTATGTCATGTGCTCGTGCGCACTGGCATGGAATATCAGGAAGAAGAACTGGGATAACGCGCACGAGTAGTGGTGCAGGACCAATGGTCGTGCGCACTAAGTCCAATGGTCGTGCGATTACCCCAGACAGGACTCCAGAAATAAGAAATCAATGCACACGATCAGTGGCGCACGACCGGTGGTCGTGCGCATTATTTCCAGTGATCGTGCGCTTACCCCAGGATGATTCTGGAAAACGTAGAGTAGTGCGCACAATCAGGGGCGCACGACCAGTGGTCGTGCGCATTATATCCCATGATCGTGAGCAGTATTCCTGTTTCACAACCATCCCGGAACACGCACACGACCCCTGTACTGAAAGGAAAAACAAATCACTAAGCTGTGCAGACATTCCAGACAATCACAAAAGAGAGTACAAACTATAAAAATAACAAAATACATAACCACGGGCATAAATGTGCACTTCCTATGGAAATAAAGATTAGATGAAATAGGAACGATAAAGAACTAAAAGTGAAGTGCAACCGCGTGAAAACTAGCTCAGATGAGTCCGAAAATAGGTATATAAAGTGGACTCATCACACCCCCAGACTTAACTGTTTGCGCGTCCCGAGCAAACAAAATCTAAGCAGATAGGGAAAAATACTAGTTAACAAAGAAATTGCGATACGAAGTACCATGCGAAGTCGCATGCTCGCGCGCGTAATAATATAATAGAAGAAATTTCTAAGTATACAAAATAGTTTATACTTTTCACAATGTGTATCAACATTTTATTATTACTCAAAAATAGAATCACGGTGAATCATCCGGTCATGCATAGGGAGAAAGTAGACTAATCGCTAGGCGAGCATTGCCAAAGATCAGGGCTCAGGATAACCTCCAAACGAATCCACCAATGTCGGTGACCATATGCTTGCCCTTTCGCATTCTCTCCACGGCACTGGTTTTGTTCACACACGAATCAGTAGGACTTTAGGTGAAGAGATGAGGCTTGGGTTTCGGTGAGGTAAACAATGATAAACAGGAAGGCTATGCACCTAACCCAAATGAGCTATCATAAAAAGAATCCCTCTACTAAGCAAAATACACGTGAGTACATCACACCCCCAGACATAATTTTTCAAATATGGGTCTGTGTACCGCCTACTCCAAATACATTCTCATTTCCAAAATGATTTTCAATTAAAACTTTTTCTTTTCACTTTTTTTTTCTTTACAAATATTTTTTTTCTTTATTCAAATCATCTTTTTATTTTTGCAATTTCAGCAAATATAACATTGGAGCACATCCACATAATCACAAGTAAAATCACCACATCAAACCCCAACATTAAAATGTAAACACTAAAGCTCAACTTGGGTATGCGACTAGGATTGGCTATGAGGCTTTGGTGAAATCATGGTGGAGCTGAATAAAAAGGAGGGGTAGGCACAACGGGGCTAGCGAGGATAAGACGTCAGGAATGGTATAAAGCTCAACCGGGCCAAAATGATGGCCTACATCACGCTCATGCATGACTAACCTATACCCATGCTTCAAGAATAGCTTGGGGCAAGTTCTTAGCCAATGAGAAAGACTATCCATCCTCCCGACTCGAGCAATACGAACCTAACGGCCGTCTACACACATCCCTAAGCTACCGTTTGATTCATACCGGATTCACCAACTTTTGAGTAGAATAAAAAGTCTTTACGCAAATAGAAAGATATAAAACTATAAGCATACAGAAAAATTAAATCTACTCGAATTTCTACACGAGACGAGAGCAGTTGACTAGGATCACAGCAAGGTCAACATTTTACTCCGTCTCACAATCCTATGTCAGCACAATAATCTTACCAAATCATACAAAAGAAACGAGTTTAACTCGCAGCACGCAAAAAGCTAAGCACGCCCTCATGTGGGTGCAGTGGTGTGTGATGCAATGAACTAAGAAAAATAAAACAATAAAGGCTTCTAGTATGCACAAGAAATGTCTGTGTGCAAAAGGTAACAAATCTCTCCCCCAGACTTAAACTAAACTACACAGCAGATGATATAGAAATTAAACTCAAAAAGAGCTAAGGGAAGAGGTTACCCAATGCTCAGCTAGTGAGCATACCAGAAGACGCGTGGAAACCTGAAGCAGGCCCGGCATACGAAGAATCACAACCCTGCCAATGCAATTTGCCAAGAATACCTGCAGGGGTGAGATCCGCAAAAACAAAAGAAAACTATACAAAATACAAATAAATACTAAAACTAAAATAGACATGAAAAACAAAATGAAGAAAAATGAAAGATAAGTACTGGGGTTATTGTCATCCCAGCACGACTTATTCAGCTACGAAAAGGTTCTAGCTAATGGGCCTATGAAAAGAAAAATGCACAGGTAACTGTTCCAATATCCGTTTCGGTAACGGGTACCGATACAACGATAGAACAGTTACCCCTCTACCTAAATAGTAATACCTGCCCAACACAGGTAGAGGAAATAAGAAATAAGAAGAGGAGGAGCACTGGTCCTCGCTCATCTTATCACAAAAGAAATCCTTGCCTAGCAAGGTTTCGTCCACCACAAGTTCGCTGGGGGCGAAGGTGATGACAGGGTCTTCCACTGTGAAGGAGGTAGGAACCTCCTCACACAAGAGGATGCACTCGTCGACAGCTTGAGCGCAAGGCTCAATGTAAACCCAACTTACCCGTGGAGATTCAACCTGCACAGGCTCAGATAAGGAAGGGGGATCGAGAAATAAAAGAGACGAAGAACATAAAGAAATAATCGGGGGAGTGATCCCGGTTTCACTCCCCAAAAGCTGAGGTAGAAAAATATCGTCAGCAATGTCGACAATGCTACAAGGCTCGGCCGGATCCATAGAGGCCTCCACCAAGACTTGGACTTCCTCCTTTGGTATCAAGGGAGAATCCTCGACACCAAGAAGGTTGTCCTCCTCCATGGGAGTGGAAACAACCCATGTATCACAATCCTCAACTTGTGTTGCATCGTCGAAAATGTCGCCAGAGACAATTGAAGTAAAATGCACAAAAGGTGGAAGAACTTTGCTTGGATAAAAGTCAAGCGCAGGTTCCTCACAAAGAATCAGCTCCACGCTTGGAGATGTATGCACAGGAGAGATAGGCTCAGCCACGTCGAAGCCTAGAACAGCCACACATCTGGCGGTTGTGTCCACATCATTCCCTTCAACAAATGAAGGTGACAGGGATACATAACCAGAAGATGAAGGTGTGCCACCAAGGGTAGGAGTCGGGATGATCCGGATGTCCGACTCATCATCCTCTTCCATAACACGGAGGTACTCGGCACAATCCTTCAGGACATGATCTATTCTACGACAATACAAACACTTTCTCCCATTACGCTGCGATCCTTGTGGGGCCGGAGAGGAATAGGAGAATGGTGTATGTGGCGAGGACGATTAACCATAAGCTTGGGGCACAGTGTTCGAAAGGCTGTACGAATACAACATCTCATTCATTGTGTGCTGAGGCTTATGCTCAATATCTCTCATAGGGCATTCATGACTAGCGTGGGAAGGCTTCCCACACCAACGACATTGGGCATACGAATATCCCCACATGGTGTCGAAACAACTGATTCAAAATAAATTGTGCAAATTACTAAATCAAATAATATATTACTACAATTGCCTAAACAAACAAGAAAAAGGCAGGCAAAATAGAAATAGAACAAAACAAAAGCGATTTACAAAGGAAAAGGAAAGCAATCTCACGTCTTCCTCTCCAGAAACTCACACGACTGTGTTCCCCGGCAACGACGCCAAAAACTTGATGCTTAAGATCACGGCAGTGAACCGATCGCACAAGTAATATAAAATGGGGGCTTTCCCAAGTATTGATCTCACAAGGAACACAGTAAGGTGGAGTTAATTTCGAGGAGGACTTGAGATTGAAGTCCTTAGGTCGAGCTAACTAAGGGGGGGGGGGGTTTGATGTTTGCGGAAACAGAAAATAAAAGACTAACAACTACTCCTTTGCAATGCCGCTATGCGATGCTTCGCCAGGCTGGATGGAAGACTAGTCGGGCCGCTATGCACCGAATCACTAGGTGGAGGACGAGTAGGCTTGCAGATGAGGTGGTTAGAATGGCGGAATGAGGGTTGTGAGCACCTATTCGCTACGCACGCCACTAGCAATTGCTAGTGCGGCAAGGGTGGATGGTGGTGGATGGAATATGGTGCAAGTCAAGCAAATAACGAAAACATACAAAATCACATAGACATGATTGTATAAAATCATTTTACAAACTAAGCATACTTCATCAATATAAATAAAGTTAAACACCAATATTCAACAATAAAGCAAGAACAAGTCAAGAGATCGACCGAATCCGAAGTCTTGCTGAGGATTCACAGTTGGAATCGTCAGGTTGTCATTCCGCGTCCAAGCTCGGTCCTCAACTGCGTCCGGAGTAGAGAAGGGCTATCACCACCTTCCAATGGCCTGTCTTCTTCGTTTCACGATAGCGGACGAAGTTTGCTAGCTTTCCTTTTCTTGATGGCTATGGCGTCAAACCCTACTTGAAGCTCACGGATGAAGGAGAAGGCCGAGTGGAAGCTCCGGCTTGGATTTGGCTGTGAAAGCTTGCCCGTAGCACCTCCCTAGGGTGGAAGATGAAGGGGAATAGCGGAGAAGGAGGAAAATGGCGGAGAAATGTCGAACTCCGGATCCTCACTAATTAGGGCGAGACCTGCACTATTTATACAAAAGCAGAAATGAACAATACGCACGATCACAGGCGCATGACCAGTGGTCGTGCGCACTGTCCTGTGCTCGTGCGCACTGGCATGGAATATCAGGAAGAAGAACTGGGATAACGCGCACGAGTAGTGGCGCACGACCAATGGTCGTGTGCTCTAAGTCCAATGGTCGTGCGATTACCCCAGACAGGACTCCAGAAATGAGGAATCAATGCACACGATCAGTGGCGCACGACCGGTGGTCGTGCGCATTATGTCCAGTGATCGTGCGCTTACCGCAGGCTGATTCTGGAAAACATATAGTAGTGCGCACGATCAGGGGCAAACGAGCAGTGTTCGTGCGCATTATATCCCAGGATCGTGCGCAGTATTCCTGTTTCACAACCATCCCGGAACACGCACACGACCCCTGTACCGAAAGGAAAAATAAATCACTAAGCTGTGCAGACATTCCAGATAATCACAAAAGAGAGTACAAACTATAAAAATAACAAAATACACAACCACGGACATAAATGTGCACTTCTTATGGAAATAAAGATTAGATGAAATAGGAACGATAAAGAACTAAAAGTGAAGTGCAACCGCGTGAAAACTAGCCCAGATGAGTCCGAAAATAGGTATATAAAGTGGACTCATCACGCGACAACTAACAACTCGCCCAACCACATACGTCTAAGTAAGTCTAACGGGGGAGCTAGATAAATAGACATCTCCAAATATCTCGGACTAGGAATGACAAGCTTGTTTCCTAACCAATCATCTAATCAATTCAAGTGAACCGGAAAGGGAGTCGACATGGTCGATGCCGGAGGAGGAGCTAAGTCATACTCACTGTCAAAACACTAATTTAACGTCCAAGAAAAATCTACCGTGTGCCAGCCATCAAAATCAAAAGGAAGATCATACAATAAATTCGTCCTACCAGAAAAATCAACCGGATCGTCATCACCTAACTCACTCTCCGATAACGATTCATCACCGGTTGACTCCACGAACTCATCTAAATGTCTTCCCACTCATTAGATATTTCATCCAAATTATAATCAGTAACGGTATCAAAAGTAGGAAAAATCGAACTCGACAAAGTTTCTATTCTACATTGGGCTTTAGGCAAAGGAAATAACATCAAAGTAATATCTTTCAGGTCCTCGGCGGTAACGTCATCCAAAAATAACCCTCCCACACAGGGCAACTCTTCCAATACAATACTTCCTTTGTTAGCCAAATCTTCCCATGATGTAGGTACATCGTCAAAATCAGGATAGAGAATTGAGCAAATCGAATCCCGAGGAATATATAAATTAGCTTGAACCTCAAGCAACGACGATAATATCAATGAACTATCTCCTGGATGTGCATCACTAATATCATCCCAAGGTGACTCTTCAAACATCGTTGAAACATCTACCAACACTGGTTCAACAGAAGACTCCACGATACTCAAGGGTGACGGATCTGAAATTGAGTGGTCGGCGGGGGACAAACCTGAAATAAAGCCGAGAGGGGGTCGGAGAGTCATGTGGGGGGCACTTCAGAGGAAAACTCCTCTTCCATTACACTAGGATAACCGACATCCTCATCATCACTCATGTCTTCACTAATGACGTCGTCGCCCTCGGCGGCGGGCTCAGTGCTAGTCACTACGTCAGACTCATCCGGAGAGTCAACAGCGAGATTCGACAGCTCAGGAGGCGACTCTAAAGAGTCTACGGGCGTAGTCGGAATAGGACAAATGTTAGTGCCACGGCCAGATATGTCACTAACCTCACATGTCATAATCACCAGACTAACCATACTGGTAGGAACAATCAACCCGCGGGCTCATGGCATTCCTAGAAATCACATCTACCGAACTAGGGACAGGGGTCCTAAGCTTCTCCTTTCCTCCATCGGTAGTTGCAAGTATACTACGGGTAGATCTACCATCCTGAGAGGAATGTCTAGCTTGCGTGGGTAAGTCACTCCGGTGATCAGAAATGGGTATAGTGCCCCGGAGGGGAGAAATAAGATCATGAGATGTCTGAGTATGGGGGTACGAGGGGACGTACTCCTTCGATGTAGGCAAAGTCTTAGGCGGCGAATCACTCAGATAATCAGTAATCTGGGAACAACAGTAAGGAGGGTAATAGTCATCCGTTAATAGATTCTTCATAATCTGCCAACCTACAAGTGAGCCGTTGAGTGACATACCAAAACGTCTCTCCTTATTGAGCCAGAAGGTCAGAGCTCGACCAATTAATTGTAGCCGCGCAATGGGAATCTTGTGGGGGTTCACAATATGATATCGCTCAAAATAGTGTTCCAAGTCCTTCACCCAACATAAAAATACTCGCGGTCCACCTATTCCATCATAGGTCGGAGCAGGAACTCTAAAAGGCCTAGAGGTGCGAGGTGTTGGTGCCAAATATTATGCTAACATAGCGCTACGGTCAACGAACGAAGGTGAGTGAGCGAAGCTCCCAATGTGCGCCATAAAGGTCGAATGATAAAACTCAAACTAAATGAACACAAAACCCCTTTTTTGATATATTTTTAGAAACAAATTTTTTTTTTAAAGAACTAAAATTCAGTATTTTAGCGTGCTATTTGCAGACCAAAATCAGAAAATTTTAAAGTGCAGGAATTGTTTCTTTTTGAGCTAAAAGCCTGCCAAAAGATACAAGGATGGTGCCGATTAGGGAATCGACAAGAACCAGGCTTTGATACCAAATTGATGCAGGCTTGTCCCTTTGGGAGTTATGGCGATAAACGTAACTAAATGCAACGCTCTCCGCTAACTCTCCCGTCATGCTCAAGCAAAATGCAACAACATTACAATTCGAATATTCATTAAATATAGACTACGGAGGGTTCGCAAAGCCCTTCAAGATAGTACCAAGGCAATATGCCAAGGTCCTCTCAAGCGAAAGGAACCCACACGGTTCGGTCGAGCGTTGTTGTACCAAAAGATAACCCACTGAAAAACAAAGATTCAGACAAGGGTGGTTCTCTCCCAAAAAAATAAAATGAGGGCCGCCACACCTCATGAACTTAAACGAAAAAGGCAAACACCAACAATATCTATAAAGAAATTAACCACGAAATTTCAAACATTTCACAAGCCACGCAACACGCATATGCCACAAGATCTATCAAGAGGAGAAATTCAATAACTAGTGTAGGAATGTTCGTTACCCCGCTCGGATGTCGACGAGTATGAGAGGATCGTTCCTTTTCTATTCCACCGGAACCACGCCGATTGGAGGGAAACACGTTGCCTTCGTGGCTTCACATCGGAGTTGGGAATCCAAGAAGAGGAAACCCTTTTCCTGTGTCGGTTTCTTCAATGAGGGGGATGAGGGGGTTCTTTGTTGGGGGCAGTTTTGGGTATTGTTGATGGAGTCAGTTTTGGTGAGGGTGAAGAGGGGCGGGTTGTAGGTGAGGAAGGGAGGTAGTCGGGTGGTTGAGAGGGCTGTTCGGGTGAAGGGAAGGATAGGTTGGCTGGTCGGGTGGTTGGAGAGGGCTGCTCGGGTGGATATGGGAGGGGAAAAGTGGCCGGTGGCCAAAGCACGGATGAGAACGGTCGCGGACTTTGTAGCGGCGGGAGTGGCGGCGAGCAACGAACGAAGCATGTCATAGCAAATCATTTTCTGGTGGTGGTGACGTATCATCCGTCGTGAGCCGGCACAAACAACAACCGGTTCGCCAAAATCATCGGGAAGGGGAGCCTCCATATCAACAAGTACCGGGTCACCATCGTCGGTGGGAGGGGGACTCTCCAAGACAACATATCGTGTAACGCCCCCGGTTTTTCTGTGCCTTGTTTGATCTTTGGCTGGCGTTAAGATGGCGTATTTCCGTCTTTTTGCCGTTGTAGAGCGTGGTCTTAGCTCTTAGGGTTCCCTGTGTAGCCTGTTTGTAGCCTGTTAGCAAGATTCCCCAGCTAGCCGGAGTCTTTTTGATGACTCGGTTGGGCCTCTTAGGGAATGCTTGTGTTTTGGCTTCGGGAGGTGTTATCCCGGGTTTTATTCGTCGAATGTTAATTTCGACTTCGTAGTTGCGTTCGTAGCGTGGGTTTTTAGCTGCGGCGTGAATTTCGTCTTTTTCCGAGAAGTTTCGGGTTTCGGGTTGTTTTTCTATTGAGTGTAAATAATTATTGATTTATGGTTTGTTTATTATTTAAACTGATATATATTTAGTCTTGGGTCAGTTTTAGGGCCCTTCTTATTTTTTTCCTGTTTCCTTGCTTGGTAGAAGCCGTCGCCCGTCGCCAGTACGAGAGGAAGAGCATCGCCGGCCTACCCTAGCCTTCGGACGCCGTTTTCCTGGAGTTTTTGTGGTCGGATTTTGGTTTTGAGAGTGGATCTGGGCTGCCCTCGCCGGGATCAGCACTCTTTCTGCTCCTCAGCTGGTGCTCTGCGGCTAGATCCGAGAGTGGGGGATGCTGCCGGCCAAGCTTTTCTGGTATTGAGACAAGTGATGTACCCTCATCCTTGCCTTAGTTGATCTTTGCCTTCTGTTGATTTAAATTTTTGTCTCTTTCTTGTTGGGATTTTAGGTGTAAGCTAGGGCTTGTTCCCGATCATACCGTGGTTAGTGTAGAAGGTTCCAGTTAATCTCAGTTTTCCTGAGGGATTGTGTCTATTAGGGACAGATTTGGTTTGGTCTAGGTCGAGTAGTTACCATTGCTGATGGAGGTTGTACTCGAGAGAGAAGAGAGAATCCCCGTTCTCATTTTTGGTCGTTGCTGGATCTGGCTCCTGTAGCCAGGTGGGGTGTCGACACTGTTGTGTCGACACCGGCCAGTCTTGGTGTAGACAGTTGGTGTCGACACCGGCCAATCGTGGTGTCGACATTTGGTGTCGACACCAGCAGCGGCAGTGTCGACACAAGGTGTCGACACCGGCTGCAGTGGTGTCGACACTTGGTGTCGACACCAGTAGCTGCAGTGTCGACACCGGCAGCAGTGGTGTCGACACTTGGTGTCGACACCAGTAGCTGCAGTGTCGACACCATGTGTCGACACCGGCAGCAGTGGTGTCGACACTTGGTGTCGACACCAGTAGCTGCAGTGTCGACACCATGTGTCGACACCGGCAGCAGTGGTGTCGACACTTGGTGTCGACACCAGTAGCTGCAGTGTCGACACCGGCAGCAGTGGTGTCGACACTTGGTGTCGACACCAGCAGCTGCAGTGTCGACACCATGTGTCGACACCGGCAGCGGTGGTGTCGACACTTGGTGTCGACACCAGCCGCGGCAGTGTCGACACATCATGTCGACACCGGTCGCTGTAGTGTCGACACTTGGTGTCGATACCGGCCGTGGTTGTGTCGACACCTTGTGTCGACACCGTCTTGTCGAGGTGTCGACACGTCATGTCGACACTGGTGCTGCGCTTGTTTTGGGGTCAGGTAGACTCGGGGTTGGTTCGGGTTAGGCGTGCAAGGCCGCGTCGGTGGGACCCGACATTTTGCCTTGGGTTCGTGTATTTCTTAGGATTGTTAGAATGACTTTTTTCCTAGGGGGGGTGCTTTGGGTGGTCGGCTAATTTCTGCATGCCGACTCTTGGGTCGTAGCAGGTGGTGGAGTTTTGGTGGCCTCTAGAGGGGTGGTTTTATGTGGAGAGCTGTGGCCACCGCCTTTTGCCCCGGTTTGGGTTGGTGTGTGTGGGACCCTAAAGCTGCCACTGTTTGACCCCTTAGCCCTTTTTGGGGCTGATTCTAGTTATGCAATCAGACCCATGTTTGACCACTGCCACTTACCCACGTGTTAGGACTGTTAGTCCCTTTCCTGTTTATGGTTTCCTTTCTTTTAGCATATATATGTCTTGATGCTGTTGCAGACTTTATTGGTAGGGCATGTTGGTTTTAATGCTCACCCTTGGTGTGCCCTGCGGTGTCTTATACAGTACTCTTTTCTTGCTGCCTTTCCCTTTATCTTTTCTTATAGCAGCTTGTTTCCGGGTTGGTAAACCCTTCATCTTATTGCTCATTAACCTATTGCTCTAATTACTTTTGATTGTTTCCTTGCTGAGGTGTTCTTTTCTTGAATGCCTCAGGTCCAGGTTGTAGCCTGTTCAGCGGCTAGTTCTTTGGAGGGGCTTGTTGGTGGCCTCTAGGGTAGCTGAGATTGCTGATCCCCGTTCGTTGTGAGGTAGTTCTTAACTCTTCTGTATAGACATACATACTCGCCAGTGGGTTCGTGTCAGGTTGTTGGCGCCCACTGGTGGCTTTTTGTGATGCTGAATATGAATTTAAACAGCTGTGTTTGCCTATTTGAGGTTGGTTACTTGCTTCTGGGAAGGATTTATGCTAGGTTGCATGTTAGATATTTTAAAACCTAAGAGTATTATTATATGTACCCCCATGCATAACATGTTTCTAAATCAAAGACACTACTTTTCCTCAACGTAAAATACTATTTTTCATACCTATTATATTCACCTTAGAGTCATGCACGTATAAGTCGTCCCCCGGGGATACTTATGCTCATTTAGGGTGTCAAGTTAATTGAACCAAAGTATTTTCTGCTGCGTATAAATATAGTTTTAACTGTGGACTAGCTGATCCACCGAGCCGAGGGATACGGCCATTCAACATAACTGATTTTCTTTCATACTTAATTAACCATTTTCCTAAAAATCAACGTTTGGAGTTTTGCCTGAGCGTGTGCAGTTATCCCCTGCACGACGTGGCATCACGGCGCGTGTTTTCTCCTACTCTGATACGATTTTTACCGTGGAGAGAATGCGGGTTGTGACAGTTGGTATCAGAGGGAGGTTGCTTGACAAATGGTTGGGCAACCTTTCCCTTGTCTGCATTAGTGTTTAGCATCATACCATTCACACACTGATATGTCATCAACACGTCTTGGCCGAAGCACGAACACTACACTCATGAGCATAAAGAAGTATACAGGGCATATTATGTAGTATGTGATGCATAATATGTGTTTGTATATGGATCCACCATAGGAGGCAACATGTGAGGGTTATGTAGTAAGGGATGCATAACCTCACCACATGAATGCGGCTAGCACGTTTTCTTTTCTCGTTACATGGGAATGTTATGTAGTATGGGATGCATAACATTTTCATGTGTACGCCGCCCATGGCATGCACTAAGGCTTTTTTTAGAATGCTTAGCACATCATGCATAGCATATCATTTCATAAGCACAACGTGCCAAGCTAAAGATTTGCAAGATGACATATGTACACACATGATTTTGAGTCAAAAAGAATACAAATACATGCATTCATGGTTTAGGCACCTGAGTTAGTATGATGGTGGTGAACCATCTTAGGATAAGCATAACATCATCATGGTAAAAACAACTCCCCGAGCAAGTTTTGCAGTTGAAGTTCATATTTAAGTGTGTTTGTCCGTACCAGGTAGTTTTGTTCTAGTTGATGGGCTAGGATTTGTCTAAAGCTTATGCGATTCTAGGATGGCGAGATGTCCTGCGACGAGATCGACCCCCCAATCCGAGGGTGAGACGTCAGGAGCGCAGAGCGATGCGTTGGTAGAAAGCTTGCGGCAAAGTAATGAGGAGTTATCGAGGCAGGTAGTGGCTATGCAGGCTCAGATTCAGTCCCTTATAGCAGTTGTGGCGGGACAGCCCCCGAGAGCTCAGAACCCCGCAGAGGGGGTAGCTGTCCCTGCCCCTCCTGCTCCTCCCGTGCCTTTGGTTTTAGTGCCTCCGGAGATGGCGTTCATATCCCAGTTTCAGCAGCTGAGACCCCCTACCTATGATGGACAGGCAGATTTCATGATTTTGGATGACTGGCTGATTACCATTGAGGAAATGTTCTCGTACTCAGGGATTACGGACGATCAGATAGTGATGCTCGCTGCCTACCAGCTCAAGGGCTTAGCAAAGAATTGGTGGCTGAGGGAGAAAGAGAGCTTAGTGGCAGGTTGCACTTGGGAGTCATTTAAGGTGCTGTTGTTAAGTAAGTTCCTGCCTTCAGTCGAACGGGACCGGCTAATGAACGACTTTCTTCACTTAAAGCAGAGGAAACTCACGGTTAGTGAGTATGAGATTGAGTTTAGTAAGTTGAGTCGGTTTGCTCCGGGTCTGGTGAGTGTTGAGGCAGACCGAGTTAAGCGATTTCTGGGTAGATTAAGAAGTGACATACAGCAGTTAGCAAATGCCTATGGAGCAGTCAGTTACGCCAGTGCGGTTAAAGCTGCTTTGAGAGTTGAGGCCATTGAGAATGCCAAGAATAGAGGCCAGCAGTTAAGGAAAGATAAGCGGAAGTTCGGTGGAGGGAAGAGCCCTCAGGAACCTGATGAGGTCGCAAGAAAGAAGGTCAAAGAGATTTGTAGCTTTTGTGGCCGGCCAGGCCACCCCTTTGAGAAGTGTTTCAAAAGGTTGGGAGCGCAGAAGAAGGAACAAGTGCTCGCGATTCAGGGTACTTCCAGGGGAGACTTGGTGTGTGCCTTGTGTGGAAGGAAGGGGCATGAGGCTGCCCGTTGTTGGTTAAAAGATAAGGTCTGTTTTCAGTGCGGCCAGAAGGGTCATCTCAAGACAAGGTGCCCTCAGACCCAGTCTATTCTGCAGCCAGTTCCCCTCCAGGCTCTGCCACCGCCTCAGCAAGTGGATAAACGAAAAGGAAAGCTGAATGTGCTCTCGGCAGACGAAGCGCAGACCTCGACCCAGGTTATCTCAGGTTCGACTCCTCCCCAGTCGTTTCGTTACGTTCTCTTTTTGGGTGTAGTTTTCGTTTTAGCGCTTGTTGCCTTAGATGCGCATGCAATTCGTAGGGCGATTTAAGGTAAAGAACCGCTGGGCGCGCGTTCTCTTCGATTCCGGCGCTACCCACTCGTTTGTGGCTAGAGCCTTTGTGGTGCGGTTCAGTCTGGGCCTAGATCGTGTTGGTGGTGCCTTCTGCGTTAAGTTCCCCTCCGGTGACTCTGTGGTTACAGACCTGGGTATCCTCGATTGTCCAATTTTGTTGGGAGATTTTCTAGCCAAGGCAGATTTGAAGGTGATTGACCTGGAGGACTTCGACGATATTTTGGGCATGGACTGGTTGTCAAGGTACGATGTTGTGATCCAGTGCAAGGGTAAGCGCTTGGACTTCGTCAAAGACAACGGTCAGCCAGGGAGCGTTTATGGGTTTTCTCTCCAGGAGTCTCCAATCATTTCTGCGGTGCGTGCTCGGAAGTTGCTTGTTTCTGGCTGTTTTGCATGTGTGGTTTCCCTGGTAGGGTCGATTGTTAGTGAGCCCCGTTTGGAAGAAATTCCCGTGGTGTGTGACTTTTCTGATGTGTTTCCAGACGACCTTCCCGGTCTTCCACCAGATCGAGATGTCGAGTTTGTAATAGATTTGGAGCCAGACACGCGTCCTATCATAAAGGCGCCGTACCAGATGGCCCCGCGAGAGCTGGAAGAGTTGCGAGTTCAGCTGGATGAGTTATTGGAAAAGGGCTTTATAATGCCGAGTTCTTTGCCTTGGGGTGCGCCAGTGCTGTTCGTTAAAAAGAAGGATGGGTCGATGAGGTTATGCATCGACTATAGAGAGCTGAACAAGGTTACTATTAAGAACAGGTACCCTTTGCCGCGAATCGACGATTTGTTTGACCAACTGCGTGGTAGTGCCGTGTTTTCCAAGATAGATCTTCATTCGGGCTATCACCAGTTGAGGATTCGGGAGTCAGATGTTCCGCGGACGGCGTTCCGCTCTCGTCATGGGCATTTTGAGCTTTTGGTTATGTCATTCGGTTTGACTAATGCGCCCTCAGCTTTTATGGATTTGATGAACAGAGTTTTCAAGGATTTTCTAGATAAGTTTGTGATTGTCTTTATAGACGATGTTTTGGTGTATTCTAAGGATGCGAAGGAGCATGATCAACATTTGCGGCTAGTCTTGGCGACTCTGAGAGACCATAAGTTGTACGCCAAGCTGAGCAAATGTGAGTTTTGCTTGCCTCAAGTTTCATTTCTAGGCCACGTGATTAATAAGGAGGGAATATCGGTGGACCCAGAAAAGATCGCTGCTGTTATGGAATGGGCAAGACCAGTTACCCCCAAAGAGATCAGAAGCTTCTTGGGTTTGGCTGGTTATTATAGAAGGTTTGTAGAAGGTTTCTCTACCTTGTCCGCGCCGTTGACCAAGTTGACGCAGAAGAATGTAGCCTTTATATGAGATGACAAGTGTGAGAAGGCTTTTGAGGAACTAAAAAGAAGGCTATGTTCGGCTCCAATTTTGTCTTTGCCTACGGAGGGCAGTGAGTATGATATTTATGTGGATGCGTCGCATGTCGGTCTGGGCTGCGTTTTGATGCAGGGCGGAAAGGTGATTGCGTATGGGTCGAGGCAGCTAAAGACTCACGAGAGGAACTACCCTACGCATGACCTGGAGTTTGCAGCGGTGATCTATGCGTTGAAATTATGGAGGCATTTGCTTTATGGCGCGCAGTGCAAGATTTTCACGGATCATAAGAGTTTGAAGTATGTCTTCACTCAGAAAGAACTGAATCTGCGCCAGCGGCGGTGGTTGGAGTACGTGGCCGACTATGATGTTGAAATTCAGTATCATCCAGGCAGGGCAAATGTGGTGGCCGATGCCCTGAGTCGGAAGTCAGGTAAGATTTTTAATCTTTCCGCCGAGCGTCTAGTGGAAGAGTTTCTGGTGATGGACATTTCTGTGGGAAGCTGTGATTCGCAGAGTAGCATAGCAGTAGCGGAACCTTCGTGGATTACGCTTACGAGACTGCATCAGAAGGACGATCCCGATCTTCTGCAGTTGTATCTTCGAGATGAGAAGGGTGAATTACCAGACTTCTCTATAGATGATGCGGGTACCTTGAAGTACCGTGGCAGGTTTTGCGTCCCCGCAGTTGGGGATATCCGGGATATGGTGTGCAGAGATGCCCACGGATCCAGTGTTGCCTACCATCCAGGGTCTACCAAGATGTATCATGATTTAAAACAAATTGCCTGGTGGTACGGGATGAAGAAGGACATAGCCAGATTTGTTTCAGAGTGTTTCACTTGCAGGCGTGTGAAAGCCGACCATGGGAGGCATGGTGGCAAGCTGACTCCCTTGGAGATTCCGATGTGGAAGTGGGAGAGTATCTCGATGGATTTCATTACCGGTTTACCGAGATCTCCTAAGGGGCATGATTTAGTTTGGGTAATTGTAGACAGATTGACGAAGAGCGCTCACTTCGTACCGTTTAAGATCGATTATCCGATGAGGAAGATAGCCGAGCTGTATCTGGAAGAGGTTGTTAGATTGCATGGTGTACCCGTAAGTATCATATCAGATCGAGACTCCAGGTTCACGTCTCGTTTTTGGAAGAGTCTTCAAGAAGGGTTGGGTACAGATTTGAGATATTCCACAGCTTATCATCCGCAGACCAATGGTCAGACGGAGCGAGTAAATCAGATTGTGGAAGATATGATCCGATGCTACATTCTGGACCACGGAGGAGCGTGGGACGAGCGCTTGCAGCTTATGGAGTTCGCATATAACAACAGTTACCAAGAAAGCTTGCAAATGGCTCACTTTGAAGCTCTATATGGGAGGCGCTGCAGGACTCCCTTGTTTTGTGCTGAGCTTGGCGAGGGACCTTTGTTGGGACCAGAAGTGCTTGAGGAGATGGAAACCGCTGTGAAGCTTATTCGGGAAAAGCTTCGGTTAGCCCAAGAGAGATATGAGAAGAACGCCAATCGGCGTAGATCGGACTTGGAATTTGCTGTGGGGGACTCGGTGTTCTTAAAGGTCTCCCCGTTGATTGGAGTCAAGCGGTTTGGCAAGAATAGGAAGTTGGACCCGAGGTACGTGGGGCCGTTTCCGATTGTTGAGCGGATTGGGGTATCATCCTATAGGCTGGCTTTGCCCGCAAATTTCCCTGGCGTACATGATGTCTTTCACGTCAGTCAGCTGCGAAAATGTGTGATAAATTGCAGGCAGGTATTGGATTCCGTGCCTCAGTTGGAGCCGAATCTTTCTTATGTGGAGGTGCCTGTTCGAATTTTGGATTCTCAAGTTCGGGCGTTGCGGAAGAAGACTATACCTATGGTTAAAGTTTTATGGAGGAATCAGGATGTGGAGAGCGTGACTTGGGAGTTGGAGTCGGCTGTGAGGGAGGCTCACCCTCGTCTGTTTCCCTGATCTTGTGCCTGGTATGCTCTGTTTTGTTCTTATTTATTTGTGGCTCTTTCCTAACTCCTTCTCTCTCCTACGTTATAGGAGTGTTGTGAGTAAAGTTTCGAGGCGAAACTTTCTTTTAGGGGGGGTGGCTGTAACGCCCCCGGTTTTTCTGTGCCTTGTTTGATCTTTGGCTGGCGTTACGATGGCGTATTTCCGGCTTTTTGCCGTTGTAGAGCGTGGTCTTAGCTCTTAGGGTTCCCTGTGTAGCCTGTTTGTAGCCTGTTAGCAAGATTCCCCAGCTAGCCGGAGTCTTTTTGATGACTCGGTTGGGCCTCTTAGGGAATGCTTGTGTTTTGGCTTCGGGAGGTGTTATCCCGGGTTTTATTCGTCGAATGTTAATTTCGACTTCGTAGTTGCGTTCATAGCGTGGGTTTTTAGCTGCGGCGTGAATTTCGTCTTTTTCCGAGAAGTTTCGGGTTTCGGGTTGTTTTGCTATTGAGTGTAAATAATTATTGATTTGTGGTTTGTTTATTATTTAAACTGATATATATTTAGTCTTGGGTCAGTTTTAGGGCCCTTCTTGTTTTTTTCCTGTTTCCTTGCTTGGTAGAAGCCGTCGCCCGTCGCCTGTACGAGAGGAAGAGCATCGCCGGCCTACCCTAGCCTTCGGACGCCGTTTTCCTGGAGTTTTTGCGGTCGGATTTTGGTTCCGAGAGTGGATCTGGGCTGCCCTCGCCGGGATCTACACTCTTTCTGCTCCTCAGCTGGTGCTCTGCGGCTAGATCCGAGAGTGGGGGACGCTGCCGGCCAAGCTTTTCTGGTATTGAGGCAAGTGATGTACCCTCATCCTTGCCTTAGTTGATCTTTGCCTTCTGTTGATTTAAATTTTTGTCTCTTTCTTGTTGGGATTTTAGGTGTAAGCTAGGGCTTGTTCCCGATCATACCGTGGTTAGTGTAGAAGGTTCCAGTTAATCTCAGTTTTCCTGAGGGATTGTGTCTATTAGGGACAGATTTGGTTCGGTCTAGGTCGAGTAGTTACCATTGCCGATGGAGGTTGTACTCGAGAGAGAAGAGAGAATCCCCGTTCTCGTTTTTGGTCGTTGCTGGATCTGGCTCCTGTAGCCAGGTGGGGTGTCAACACTGTTGTGTCGACACCGGCCAGTCTTGGTGTCGACAGTTGGTGTTGACACCGGCCAATCGTGGTGTCGACACTTGGTGTCGACACCAGCAGTGGCAGTGTTGACACAAGGTGTCGACACCGGCTGCAGTGGTGTCGACACTTGGTGTCGACACCAGTAGCTGTAGTGTCGACACCATGTGTCGACACCGACAGCAGTGGTGTCGACACTTGGTGTTGACACCAGTAGCTGCAGTGTCGACACCATGTGTCGACACCGGCAGCAGTGGTGTCGACACCAGTAGCTGCAGTGTCGACACCGGCAGCAGTGGTGTCGACACTTGGTGCCGACACCAGTAGCTGCAGTGTCGACACCGGCAGCAGTGGTGTCGACACTTGGTGTCGACACCAGCAGCTGCAGTGTCGACACCATGTGTCGACACTTGGTGTCGACACCAGCCGCGACAGTGTCGACACATCATGTCGACACCGGTCGTTGTAGTGTCGACACTTGGTGTCGACACCGGCCGTGGTTGTGTCGACACCTTGTGTCGACACCGGCTTGTCGAGGTGTCGACACGTCATGTCGACACTGGTGCTGCGCTTGTTTTGGGGTCAGGTAGACTCGGGGTTGGTTCGGGTGAGGCGTGCAAGGCCGCGTCGGTGGGACCCGACATTTTGCCTTGGGTTTGTGTGTTTCTTAGGATTGTTAGAATGACTTTTTCCCTAGGGGGGGGGTGCTTTGGGTGGTCGGCTAATTTCTGCATGCCGACTCTTGGGTCGTAGCAGGTGGTGGAGTTTTGGTGGCCTCTAGAAGGGTGGTTTTATGTGGAGAGTTGTGGCCACCGCCTTTTGCCCCGGTTTGGGTTGGTGTGTGTGGGACCCTAAAGCTGCCACTATTTGACCCCTTAGCCCTTTTTGGGGCTGATTCTAGTTATGCAATCAGACCCATGTTTGACCACTGCCACTTACCCACGTGTTAGGACTGTTAGTCCCTTTCCTGTTTATGCTTTCCTTTCTTTTGGCATATATATGTCTTGATGCTGTTGCAGGCTTTATTGGTAGGGCATGTTGGTTTTAATGCTCACCCTTTGTGTGCCCTGCGGTGTCTTAGACAGTACTCTTTTCTTGCTGCCTTTCCCTTTTTCTTTTCTTATAGCAGCTTGTTGCCGGGTTGGGAAACCCTTCATCTTATTGCTTATTAACCTATTGCTCTAATTACTTTTGATTGTTTCCTTGCTGAGGTGTTCTTTTCTTGAATGCCTCAGGTCTAGGTTGTAGCCTGTTCAGCGGCTAGTTCTTTGGAGGGGCTTGTTGGTGGCCTCTAGGGTAGCTGAGATTGCTGATCCCCGTTCGTTGTGAGGTAGTTCTTTACTCTTCTGTATAGACATACATACTCGCCAGTGGGTTCGTGTCAGGTTGTTGGCGCCCACTGGTGGCTTTTTGTGATGCTGAATAAGAATTTAAACTGCTGTGTTTGCCTATTTGAGGTTGGTTACTTGCTTCTGGGAAGGATTTATGCTAGGTTGCATGTTAGATTTTTTAAAACCTAAGAGTATTATTATATGTACCCCCATGCATAACATGTTTCTAAATCAAAGACACTACTTTTCCTCAACGTAAAATACTATTTTTCATACCTATTATATTCACCTTAGAGTCATGCACGTATAAGTCGTCCCCCGGGGATACTTATGCTCATTTAGGGTGTCAAGTTAATTGAACCAAATTATTTTCTGTTGCGTATAAATATAGTTTTAGCTGTGGACTAGCTGATCCACCGAGCCGAGGGATACCGCCATTCCACATAACTGATTTTCTTTCATACTTAATTAACCATTTTCCTAAAAATCTAACGTTTGGAGTTTTGCCTGAGCGTGTGCAGTTATCCCCTGCACGACGTGGCATCACGGCGCGTGTTTTCTCCTACTCTGATACGATTTTTACCGTGGAGAGAATGCGGGTTGTGACATATCGTGGGTAGTCGGGTCAATCACCATTCTCACCACCTCATCCGTAAGCCTACTCGTCCATCCGCCTAGCGATTCGGTGCATAGCGGCCCGTGTAGTCTTCCATCCCACCTGACGAAGCATCGCATAGCGGTGTTGCATAGGAGTAGTTTTTTTAGCGTTTTACTTTCTTTTTCCGCAACAATCAAAACCCCCTTCGTTAACTACCACTTAAGGACTTCAATCTCAAGTCCTCCTCGAAATTAACTCCATCTTACTGTGTTCCTTGAGAGATCGATACTTGGGGACATTCGCCCATTTTATATTACTTGTGCGCCTGGTACACTTGCCGTTCAAAGCATCAGCAGGCACGATCGTGACAATGGTCAAGCTCTATGGTCACGCCTGTGACTGGAGGGTGTGTACTTGTGATTTTTCTAGTCTTAGTCAGATTATTCTCCTGATCAGTCCTGTTAGCTTCAAATGAATAATTGCAGCTCAGATTAACCTGAAAATAAAAAAGGAATAAATTAGAAACTTAATTAACAAAATATATAACTATAAAAAAAATTAATTATAAAAAAACTATATAAAAATTAAGATAAAATTAGAGTTATCAGACCTCGTAGAGGCACTCCACGACTTAGCAGTCATCCTACAAGAATAGGTCAAGCATCAAATGGCAATGTTTTTTGACATGCATAATAGAATCAAGCAGTTTGTAAAGCAAGATATGGCCCTCAAGAATTTCGATGTGGTAGGAAGGTCGGCGGCGGTCGTGAAGTTAAATCCCAGTTGTGAGGGATCTTATGTAATCTTGGAGCCACTGAAATCGAGAGAATACCACCTGAAAAATGTGGAAGGTGTCCCCTTTAGTTGCACATAAAGTGGCGACAACTTGAAGTGTTTCTATGCATGACGAAGAATAACGAAAATGTTTTTTTGAGACACCCTTTTTCCCTTATATATATGATTATAATGAAATGTGATATGTTGTTGAATGAACGTCCCAGGCAGATCCCGTTGTATGGGCTCTCACTAGCCAGTTAGGATGGAAGAACACTTGAGTGTCAGGTTGGTAGGAGATGTAATTGAATGAACACCCGAGTAGATCCTGCTGACCGAGCTCTTACTAGCCGGCATGGTTAGAAGAACACTCGAGTGGTAGGCTGGTATGAGATATAATTGAATAAATTCCCCGTGCAGATCTCGCTAACCGGGCACTCACTAGACTATAGGGCCGGAAGAACACTCGAGTGGCAGGTTGGTATGAGACATAATTGAATGAACTCTCCGAGCAAATCCCGTTGATTGGACTCTCACCAACAGACATGGCTGGAAGAACACTCGAGTACCAGTTTAGTATGAAATGTAATTGAATGAATTCCCCAAGAAGATCCCGCTGACTGGGCTCTCACTAGCCATTAGGGCTGGAAGAACACTCGAGTCGCAAGTTGGTATGAGATGTAATTAAATGAACGCCCCAAGCTAATCTCGATGACCGGGCTCTCACTAACCAGCATGGCTGGAAGAACACTCGAGTGCCAAGTTGGTATGAGATATAATCGAATGAATGCCACAAGAGGATCCTACTGATCGGGCTCTCACTAGACGACAGGGCTGGAAGAACACTCGAGTAGCAGGTTGATATAAGATATAATTTAATGAATACCCCGATCAAATCCCAAAGATTGGTCTCTCACAAGCCGATATGGCTGGAAGAACGCTCGAGTGGTTGGTTGGTATGAGATGTAATTAAATGAATGCTCCGAGTAGATACCGCTGACCAGGATCTCACTAGTTAGCAGGGCTAGAAGAACACTCGAGTGGCAGGTTGGTATGAGATATAATCAATTGAATTCCCCGAGCAAATCCCTCTAACAGGGCTCTCACTAAGCGATAGAGCTGGAAGAACACTTGTGTAGCAGGTTAGTATGAGATGTTGAATGAACGCCTTGACCAGATCCAGCTGACCGGGCTCTCACTAGCCAGCAGGGCTGTGGAACACTAGAGTTGTAGGATGGGCTAGGGAACACTAGAGTGGTAGGATGATATGGAAAATGATGATCGAATTAAAAGCTAAGTAAAAGACGAGGTGGGATAGAGTGGGCAAGTGGGACCATGCTCGACCCACTCTCGCAAATGGTGCTCTCGCCTACCCCATGAGGAGGTTGACACCAAATATGGAAGGAAGGGCGAAGGCAGAGTAGGATCATGCTCACCCAACCCATGCATGTCTCGAACTCGTTCACTCCAAGAGATGTCAAACGATCATGCAAGGAGCCATCAAGTTGCGAGTGCTCAAAAGCTGTGAATTAGGAAGATTAGCCTAGAACGTGAGATGACAAATTCAACAAATTATAACTCAACCATGGTCAGAGCGCTCGGGACAAATGTTAGGAGGGTCTAGGGATAATGGTGAGTCGCCAATAAAAGAAAAATTCATACATGAAAGAAAATGAATAATCAAACACAAATAAATTGAACTCTTCTTATAATGAAACAATAATGTTTTCCATAAAAAGGCCTCGCCAGTGAGTGTACTAAAACAACAATAATAAAAAAGGAGGGAACAAAAAATTTCCTATGCTCTATCTTAAGACTGGTTATCTGAGTCGTTGTCCTATTTGTCATAGAGCAAGTTGAGGTCATCGTTTGGTGCTGCGGAAGGGAGTAATAACTCGAGTACCGGTAGGTCCACGGTAACATCCTCGCATTAACCCTTCAGCACATTAAGAATCTACATCATAAGGAGTGTGTTCTCCATGGATTTGATGGCGGCGGTTCTTTTCATCTCTTCTAACTAATGCAAAGAATATTGCTGCAACCTGCCTCCCCGACAGGTCGACTTGTCGCGACTTAGCGGCGAAGTAGTTAAGGGATCTTGGGATAGCTGGACCAGCGAGCACATTCGGTCACCGATATCAGTATCCTACAAGGACCAGATAAATGCAGGATTGGTAAAAAGGAAAAATGATAACTTAAATATCCCAAGAAGAGAACACTTAACACCATGTCAGAGTGTTTTTTGAGAAGCTTCTCAGTGACTTCCACCCATTCCATAAGGCCTTTCGCCTCTTCTTCCATGAGCTATCATGCGGTCTCGGCCTTGAGCCACTTTCTAGAATGGTTGAGGAAGCGACACAAGTACATATGTGAGAGTTCAAGAACACACAACTGCGCTCGCGCTCTCCCGTGGGAGATCCTCTGCATTTTCATCGCATCATACATCACCGCATCATCCCACTCTTACAGCACAAAAGCAAGGGTGTAGGCATGCCCACTGGGGTGTCATCGCTCTGAAAATGAAGGAATTAAGAGTCTGGAGATTGAAATTCTGTTAGCTTTCTCGTCCCAAAGGACCATATGCTCGCCAGCACAGTCCACAGCCTTTTGAACTATGCTATAATTTGGGTGCGCATCAGTCTAACCCTCCTTATAATCCCACGCCACTAACCCGACAGATAATTTAGGGAAGTTTGTCATAAACTGTCCTCCTTCTTGGGGAGCCTTCTCGACTCGCTTTTCTATTGGGTGCATTGGTCACAATGTAGTTGATTTGAAGAAGCCCTTTCAACTCAATGATATACACAAATTTGTATTTGATGTATATTTCAGTTTATGTTTGAAGGATTAAATATTGATTGGACAGCTGGACAAAAGAAGCTAACTTGTTTTTTTGAAGAAAAATTATCAAAGTTCAAAAGTGTCGAAACACTTCAACTGTGTCGACACCTTTGTAGTAGCTGTGTCGAGACAAGTCAGCACAGTCTACATTCAGCAACTTGTAATGCCGAAAATTGACTAAGTACAAAAGTGTCGACACACTTCAACTGTGTCGACACCTTTAAAGAAGTTGTGTCGAGATAAGTCTGTTAACCCGAAACTGTAACGTCCCGAATCGCATTAGGCCCCTCGTACGTGTTTTTGAGTCAGGAGAGCTGACTTGGGTTCAGGGGGAGTGCTGACAATATGGCAGTACATGTGAAAAGGACGAGAAATCAGTCAAGCATAGGACACGGGTAGAGACACAGGCGTGTCCCTACCCGTATGGGAGTGGCCAGCTTTCGAGTCGATGACTCGAGTATGTCCAAAGAAGGACACGGGTAGTGACACGCAAGGGATACGGGTAGAGACACGGGCGTGTCCCTACCCGTGTGCGTGTGTGTTGAGTCGAACTCGACACAGTGTGTCAAGATCGACGAACTTCGTGTCGAGATCGACGAATTGTATGACAAGGGTAGAGACACGGGCGTGTCCCTACCCGTGTGTCATTGTGTCGAGTTGAGCTCGACGAGTCGTGTCGTGATCGACGAGGTGTGTCGACATCATATGACACGGGAGTGTCCCATCCGACACGGGCGTGTCGGAGGGCGTGTGTTCCCTCTGGTTGATGACCAGCGCTCGGCGATCGTTGAGTGTCAAGTATGGGGTACACGGCCTGTGACACGGGCGTGACACAAGGCGTGTCCCGCTCATCCTCGAGTAGCTCTCGTGTAGGTCAAAATAAACTCGAGTAGGTGGAAAAGTACTCGAGTAAGAGGGAGTGACATGGGCGTGTCATCCCTATGACACGGGCATGTCCTATCTGGGTACTCGAGTAGTTGGTTTTCTCTCGAGTAAGTCCTCTCAAGTAGGTCTCTAGTGGGTTACACGCCCCATGTCACGGGCGTGACTGGGCCGATACGGGTGTGTCCCTCCCGGGTGTCGTGTCGAGTATTGATCTGACGCATAAAAACCGTCGTAACGCTTCTCCTAAGCAGGACACGGGTAAGGACACGGGCGTGTCCCTACCCGTGTCACTTTTATGTAAAAGGAGATGTGATAACCCTAGCCATTTTCACTCCTCATTCCAGCCGTTTTTCTGAGAGAAACTCTTGTTGAGTGAAGGAAGTCGCTGGATCTAGTTCTAGAGGAGAAGAACCGTCGCCGTCGTGGAAAAGAAGATGCCGCCGAGTAGAGTCACGAGATCCATGGCCGGAAATGGTGGAAACGCCGGAAATGAGGTGAGCTTCCTACCCTCTCCCTTGGTGCTAGATCTTTAGTTATTTTCTTAGGAGATATATCAACTCAAGAGAGTCTTGATGGAGAGAAGGAGTTTTCTAGGGACGGACATGCTAGGACATGTGTTCTACGTTTTAGATCTCTTCAACCTCCCCTTTCTTCTATGTGATGATGGGTGGATGGTTTCGTGAAGAATCATGGCCCTTTGAGGGTGAATAAGGGAGGAGGAATTTCTGGAGTGATTTTGGAAGATCGACTTGAAGAGGAAGATGAACCAATGTCGTTCATTCCTCTTTACAAAGCATGCAGAATCTGTATTCTGCGTGCAATGATCGTCTTGGCCATTTTCATGTAGGATGTGTCCAGATCTGGGCTTTCGACTAAACACAAAAGTTGTAGCCCTTTACAATACCTTTCCAACGAGTGGTTGCACGTCTTCATGCGAAGTAGGTAGCCACAAGAAAGTCTGAACAAGCATGACGTCCGATAAATCCTGCATGCAGATATTGTGTTCTGTACGCAACAGACATCAAGGCTGATTTCAAATAGGATACACTCAAATCTTGGTTGTGGGCTAAATATGAAAGTTGTAACCCATGGAAAGAGCGTTCCATTGGGTAGTTACATGTCTTTACCGGATTCCTGTAGCTTCAGGAATCTCCGATCGACGTTGCTGTCCAGATTTATTCTGCACTTAAATTCTGGGGTTTATATAATATGAATTTGAATTCGGGGGAATCGATGTTGCTAATTAACTCTAGATTTTGATGAACTATTTTATGCTGACCACCGTAGTGCTATGAATGATAAATCTTGTTAATTAGATTTCATAAAACTAAATTGTAGAGCAAGTTTTAATGCATGATATGACTTGCTAAAATTGATAGATTATTATAAATACGCACCATGTTTATAATACGATGAATGAAATGACTGGATACAAATTGGTAGATTATTATTAATGTGCATCATGTTTGTAATATGTTGAAACAATTTGGAATGACAAATAGAAGGATAAACCATGGCCATAAGCATGTAAGATGGTTAGAATGAAATGAAGTAGTCCAATACTTAGAGCGTAGTCTCCCTACGAGTAGTATTGTGGATGGATATAAGTGCGGTGTTGACCGTCACTAGTTGAGTTAATGTTGAAATGAGGTATAGATGGACGGTTGGGATTGGTCCTCGGTGTTCACATCCCGGGGCTCCTTGTTGAAATTTGTGAAGTGGAAGTGGGTAATGGGCAGGCCGGGCGGCCTGTGCGGACTGAGTCCGCGACCTGGGCAGATTGCTGACTGTGGCCTGGGTGGTAGCTGTCTTGGTGGCTTGCTGATTGAGCAGCCTATGGTCTGAGCAGCCTGTGCGGACTAAGTCCGCAGCCTGGGCGGACTGCTGTCTGCGGACAGGGTGTTGGTTGTCTTGGTGGCTTGGCTGATTAAGGAGCGGCCTGAGCGGACAGAGGTTTGCGGGCTGTAGGCAGTGCTTTGTTCAGTGGCCGTGTTGCAAGCTTGTGTGTTAACCGACAGATTGGGTGTCCTATCCGCGGGATGCTTGCGGACTGCCGTGTCCGCGGTATCCGCTGTGGCGGACTGACCTTGGAGTTTGGCTGTGGCCCTTTCCGAACTCTGGTGGAACAACAGGTGCTAACTGCTGGGGAGGATTGCGCGGACTGATGTCGGAGTCTGGCAGTTGGCCGCTTGTTTGGGCAGTTGTGCGTTGATTGCTTGCGGACTCTGCCTTAACTCTGGAGTAGTGTTGGCGATCTGCTTTGGATGATTGGCGGACTGGGCTGTGTCCACCGAGCTCGCACTAGGCCATTGGTGATTTACTAGACTTGGTCACATTCTGTGACAAATCCAGTGTGTCCGTAGTATCTGCCAAGTCCACTGTTGACTGGGAGGACTGCCTTTGGTCGTGGACTTGTGGCGAATGGAGGCTTTGCTCTTACGCTGTGTGGACTGCCTCTTAAATATGCGGACTGTCACTGAAGGAGTTATGGCTGTCCAAATGTTGATGTGTGCGGACTGTGCGGATAGTATCGTGTCAGCATAGTGTGGGCGGTCTGGTGCAAGACCGCCCAGTAGTGAAGATCGGTACCTTGCTCCTGGCGGTTGTCTTGGAATCCAGCTAAGTCTTTGCAGACTCAGCAGACGAAGGTTTTGCTAGCGCGCGGGTTGGGGTGGTGATTCTATCCACTATGGTGGTGACAACACTTCTCACCTCGCCTATAAATAGAACCCCCCCGGCAGGTCTACAGTAACAGAGTGAACAGTAAGTTGGGCTTGGGCAAGTGTTGCGGTCTGGGATTTTCTGTCCGCGCGGGTTGAGTAGTGTTGACGGTGTGCTGTGTGTAGGTCTCGCGGCTAGCTTCAAGGAGCCAGGAGTTGGGCATTGAAGTGTGCGGTCTCTGCGGTCTCAGCTGGTCGCTTCTGTGGCTGTAAGATTTCTACTTCAGCTTGATCAAGTGCCAATAACCTGTCCGCCGGTCTCAGGCGGGTAGGCGGTCTGTTCCTCTATTCTTCAACAGGCAGAGAATAACGGTGTGTCTGCGTGACCTCGCGGTCTCGACGGACTCCGTGTGCTATTCAGCTTATAGTAGTTGCAGTTTGGGCGGCTTGGGCAACCTTGGCGGACGAGGCGGTCTCGGCGGTCTCCAGTGCTGTCCTCCCGGCTTGTTTGTTCTTTCTGTTTGTAGCTGTTGTACTAGAGAAATAATGTCTCGCAACATATACCTCACCTTGTAAAGAAGTGTGAATGAATAAAAGACATGCTTGTTCTTCCATTTGTTGTTGGTGTTAAACTTGCTTCTTGTGCTTCCACATGATCAAAGTGTGAACTGGGTAGTGCTGAGAATATTAATTTGGCTTTAGGCTACCTTGCTGACCACGTTGAAAAAATTCAACATAGTATCAGAGGCAGGTTCAGTTTCTTGAGCGGTGTGTTGGAACACCCTATTACTAATTTGGGTCAGGATCACTATGTCTCTAGGAATCTGTGTTTGACCTTCTGTATAGCTTAATAGGTCAATTAGAATTGAGTCTAAGGGTTAGAAGTCTAGGTTTGGAAGCTGCCCTGAAGACCAAGTTTTTCTGGAGACTAAGTCTAATCGTCGAGCTCAGCACGACGATTCGTCGAACTCCGGTCGACGATCGTCTAGCTCAACTTCGACAGATCATCGAGCTCCATTCGACGATCGCTGAGCTCAACCTCATAATATCATCGAGCTCCACTCGACGATCGCTGAGCTCAACTTCGCAATATCGTCGAACTCCATTCGACGATCGCTGAGCTCAGATCGACGATTTTAACTCTGCATTGGATCCTTATCTCTGAGCTCAGTTCGACGATCTTTGAGGTCAGATCGACGATTATCTTGCTACTTGGATTTTCCAGTTCGCTGAGCTCAGCTCGACGATAGCAAAGCTCAGTTCGATGATTTCAGTTATCTTTCAGAATTCAAATTTAAATCAGATAGAAGTTATTCTGCATTTAATTCAGAAGATCTGCCAGCCGTTTTCATTTACTTCTGGAGCAAGTTTCAAGGGATTTTTCAAGGAACAATTCAGTGGACTTTCCTTCAGAAGAAATTATGCAATTAAGGCTGTAATCAATGCAGACCAACGGCTATCTTTGACAGAGTGATATTCTATTCTGGCACAGAGAATAAAAGACAGAATGTTTTTGAATCAATATAGATGATATACAGAGATTAACAAGGACAGGACACACAACTCAGAATAGAGAGACTCTTTCAAAATATTCTGTCAACAAGAATTCTGAAGAACACTCATCAGAGAGATCAAGCTTTCAAAAATCTTCAGATCTCTTCAGCTCTCAAAGTGTTCAAGGCCAATATCATTTCAAGACTCCAGACACTCAACATTTCAGCTTGCTGAAATCATCTTTTGCTGGAGATCTATCTTTGAAGGCCTATCACCCTCAGCAAAGCTCATCTTCCTGAAGATCAAGGACTCAGGGGGAGCTTTGACATCAATCCACTTAGTCTTCTCAGTTGATTGAGAAAGAGAAGACTGCCATAACTCTCTCATCCCCACTCTGTAAAGGGTTTTTCAAACTCCCTTCAAAAGTTTGAATCTGGTTTTTGAGCACCTTGTCAAAAGCTCATTGGTGGCAAGACACCTGATCAAAAAATCTGATTTGGTTTTTGAGCACCTTATCAAAAGCTCATTGGTGCCCAGGACACCTGATCAACTCATCCTGCAGTGGATTCCTACCTAGGGTGGTAGAAGAGTGGATGTACCCAAGTTTGGGGAACCACTATAATTCCTTGTGTCATCTGGTTCTGCTTGTTTTCTTTTTGTTTCTGGCCTAGATTCTCTTATGCTTAGTCTCTGCATAGCTTAGTTTTGTGATTAGTTTTATTTCTGCTTCCCTGCTCACACTCATTACAACAATTGTTGTAAAGCTTTGCAAAAGTTTTCCTTTGTGTTTTAAAAGCACCATATACTCTATTCACCCCCCTCTAGAGTATATCAGATCTAGTTTCCCCTTTCACGGTGTTCAACCAGTGTTGGTGCTCTGTGCTTGAGTGGTGATCAACCTGTGTTGGTGTTATGTGCTTCTGGAAGATTGCTAACCAACAGTTGTTGCAATGGAAGGGAGTTATGCAAGAGGTCTTGACATTGAACTCTTAACGCCGACTAACTTCAAGAAGTGGAAGTCGTGCATGAAGAGTTACCTTCTTGGTGAGGAGCTATGGGAGGTCGTCGGTTGTGACGACAGGCAGGAAGTGACTACTAATTTCGGAACTGCTGAACAGGTGAGGCTCTGTAGAAAAACAAATGCTAATGCGGAGTTTATTCTCAAGAGAGTTGTTTCACCAGAACTGTTTGATCACATCATTGGATGTGAGTCTGCTGCTGACATTTGGACATCCATTGATGAGTTGTTCAATAGGAAGAATATGGCTAGACTTCAATTTCTGGAGAATGAGTTGGCCAGGACAACTCAAAGAGACCTGTCTATCTCTAAATACTTATTGAAGATGAAGAGTCTGTGTGCAGAGATATCAGCGCTTGATCCTGATGAGCCTATCTCTGAGGCTAAGTTGCAAAGGCACATAATCCGCGGCTTGCGGAAGGACTATATTGCTTTTGTGACATCAGTTCAAGACTGGGCCACTCAACCATCTTTGCTGGAGTTTAAGAATCTGCTCCCTTTACAGGAAAGCTTGGCAAGGCATATGGCTGGAGTCACTGTCTATAAGGAGTGCAGTGAAGCACTCTTTATGGGTTAGAATAAGAAGAGATGGGAAGGGAAGAAGAAGCAAGTCGCTGCTGAGAATGAGCCTTCAACTTCTTATCAGGCAGAGAGGAGCATTGCTCCTAAGAAGGACTGGAAGAAGAACCTAAAGTGCTACAGGTGTCATCAGCGGGGACACTTCAAGTGGGACTGCAAGGTCAAACTGCAGCCTGAGCATGTTGCTGGCAAGGAGGAAGCTCACTCTAAGAGTGAGGAAGCTGAATGGGGCGGAGCTTTCATGACAGGCACTTGTGTCCGTGCCCTGTCCGCTATCGACTTCAATGATAATTAGATTGTGGACTCCGGGTGTGGTCATCACCTCACTGGAGACAAGTCGAAGTTCTATTCTCTGCAAGCCTACTCAGGTAATGAAGCTATTATAACTGCTGATAAAACTATTTATGCAGTTGAGAAGAGGGTGTTGTGTCGTTGGGTAGTGATAAGGGGCCACTCATGTTAAGGAGTGTGTATCACAAACCGGGAATGAAGAAGAACCTCTTCTCGGTGACCAATGAGGTAGACGTGTGTTATCACGTTCTGTTTGGGCCAATAGAAGTGAAGTTCCTTTGCAACGTTTCAGCGGTTAAGGCTGATGTTGCTCATGTTGGGAGGAGAATGAAGAACTTGTTTGTTCTTGCTACTAACTCCTTTGTTGATCGGATGAGAGCAAACGATAGCGCGGCTATATGTCATGAGAGGCTGGGGCATGTAGGAATGGAGAAGTTGAAAGCTATGGCAAACAAAAGCCTTGTAAGAGGCTTGCATAAGCTTTCTTCATTTGACGACGGTCACGTTTGCGCGGGATGTCAGTACGGCAAGGCTCATCACCTTCTGTTTGATAAATCACAAACGAGGAGCAAGAGATCACTGGAGTGCATCCATGGAGACTTGATGAGACCAACTGTCACTGCAAGCCTTGGCAGGAGCAGATACATGCTGGTGCTGATTGATGACTACTCAAGATACACTTGGGTATATTTCTTGAAGGAGAAGTAAGAAGCCTTCCGTTTGTTTCTGGAGTTCAAGGAGTTGGTGGAAGGCTGGCTTGGCTTACGGATCAAGAAGCTTAGAACAAACAACGGTGGTGATTTTATCTCCTCCGAGTTTTCTAACTTCTGTAGGAAGCACTAGATCCAACGAGAGCTCACTTGTGCTCACACTCCACAACAAAATGGAGTAGCGGAACGGAAGATACGTCATCTGACGGATACTTGCAAATGCTGGCTTCATTTGAAAGACATTCCAAGGTCCTTTTGGGCGGAGGGGATGTCTTGTGCTTCTTATGTCATCAACCGGATGCCGCTTAGCCCAATCAAAATGAAGACTCCTTTTGAGTTGTTGCTGAAGGAGAAGCCTAGTGTGGAACACCTTCGGGTGTTTGGTTCAACTTGCTATGTACATGTCCGGGATGCTTCACGGACTAAGCTAGATGCAAAGGAAAGGAAGCTTGTCTTAGTTGGCTACAATGAGCGGAAGAATGGATGGAAATGTATGGATCCTGTGACGACGAAGTTCGTTGTGTCAAGGGATATTGTCTTTGACGAGCTGACGTCGTATAGAGGTGGCTCGGTTGAGCTAACCGGAAACAAGGTTGATGAAGAACCGATGGTGGCTGCTGAAGGACTGGAAGAGGAGCTTGATGTTTCACCAGCAGCTCCTATTGCTTCAAATTCTGGTGCTGAGGCTTCTGGATCCGGAAGTAGGGGGAGCATTGCTCAAAGCTTGCCTGAAGGTGGTGCTGAGCTTGAAGGAGCAACATAGGTAGTAAGCAAGGAGCAGACCCTTCGGAAATCGAAGAGGGTTATTAAGCCACCGACTTGTTACTGTGTTGGGAATGCAGTGAGCTTTGTCTCCTTCTTCTTTGCAGGTCCTCTGGATGAGCGAGAGCCTGCAAACTTCAATGAGCCCACTGGAGTCAAGGAGTGGGATGATGCCATGAAGGAAGAGATTTCTTCTCTCAAGAAGAATGAAACTTGGGACCTTGTGCCCAAGATTGATGACATTACTCCAGTGACTTGCAAGTGGTTGTATAAGTTGAAGAAGAAGGATGATGGGAGAATTAATAGGTTCAAAGCTCGCCTGGTTGCTTGAGGATTCTAATAGCTGTATGGAGAAGACTATGAGGAGACTTTTAGTCCGGTTACAAAGATGACTTCAGTTAGAGTGGTGATCGCCTTGGCTGCTAGCAAGGGATGGAGGATGTTGCAGCTTGATGTGAAGAATGCCTTTCTTTATAGAGAGATTGACAAGGACATCTTCATGGATCAGCCACTTGGATTTGTCTCTGAAGTTCATCCGGACTATTTCTGCAAGCTCAGGAAGGCTCTCTACGGGTTGAAGCAAGCTCCCAGAGCTTGGTATGGGAAGATAGCAGAGTATTTATAATTCTGCGAGTATCGTGCTTCCAACTCGGATTCTAGCTTGTTCGTCAATAAGAAGGGGGAGCTTCAAGTCTTGGTCCTGCTGTATGTGGATGACATGATCGTCACAGGGAATTCAGAGGAGGAAGTAGTAAGGCTCAGGGCTGAGCTTGCTATACGCTTCGAGATGAAAGACTTGGGAGAGCTTCATCACTTTCTCGGTCTTGAAGTGGAGAGGAAGGAGTGCGGAATTCTCATTTGCTAGAAGGGATATGCGGATCGCATTGTAATTCGGTTCGGCATAGGCGAAGGGAAGTGTTGCTCTACTCCACTGGAACATGGGCTGAAGCTTCGACGAGATGAAGGAAGGATTATACCTGATCGCTTGGTGTTCAGGGCTTTTGTAGGGAGTTTGATATACCTGACGATTACAAGGCCAGACATTTCTTATGTTGTTGGCCGAGTAAGTCGGTTTATGGCTGAACCAAAGGAAGTCTCATCTGGTAGCGGCAAAGCACATCTTGAAGTATGTCAAGTCAACTTCTGATATGGGACTCCTATATAGTAGGGATGCTGATTTTGCTTTGCTTGGATACACGAATGCTGAATATGGTGGTGACTCGGATGATCGAAGATCAACTTCGGGTTATGTTTTCACATGTGGTTTATGTAACAGCCCAAATTTCTGAAAAAGGAAATTGTTGGGTGACACGGCCTGGGACACGGGCGTGTCCCAGGGCGTGTCAGTTGACACGGCCTGCGACACGGGCGTGTCGCAGGGCGTGTCGACGATCGGGCTTTGTCTCGACGATTTTTCGTTCGACGAGGTGTCGAGAGTGGGCACACGGCCCAGGACACGGGCGTGTCCAAGACCGTGTCGCATGCTCGACGACTTTATCTCGACGATCGTCGAGTGTCGAGACGTGTGTGTCGAGTGTCGAGAAGTTGCACACGGCCTGTGACACGGGCGTGTCACAGGGCGTGTCAAATCGGGTCGACGAACTCAGCCCGCCGAAGGATTTCGACAGGGCGTGTCTTTGTGCCGTGTCAGGGCACACGGCCTGGGACACGGGCGTGTCACAGGCCGTGTGAAGTCTCGGGATGATTTGGGATTTTTTTTCGCCCAGGTACACGGCCACAGACACGGGCGTGTTCGAAGGCGTGTTTGTGATACGGCCCATGACACGGGCGTGTTCCATGGGCGTGTCACTGGTTTGGATAAGTCGGTTGACCACCTCTTGAGGCACACAGCCTGGCACACGGCCGTGTCCGAGGCCATGTCGGGTCAAAATCTGTGTTTTTGGCAAAATCGTGGCCGTCCATTCCTTCAGCTGGGATCCATGGGCTGAAGTTTCTTCCTCTTTTTCTTAAAGGCTGAAATCAGAGAAGGATTCTCATTTTTCCTTGGCCTTAAGCTTTCTTCAAGTTAAGAGAGAAAGAGAGAGAGAAAGGAGGAGGAAGAAGGAAAAGGGGGTTGCTGCTGGTGGTGCTGCGGTTTACCGACAAGAGTTCCGAAGCCGGCGTTGCGGAGGAAACGCTCTTGCGAGTCTTGCAAGCAAGCTTTGTGGTCATGGCACCGAAGCGGTCGTCAAGGGTAACGACTCTTCTTCCTAGCCATGTGAAGGCTTCTTTTTGACATATTTTGTGATTTCCCCCACCAAGAGGTGGCTGGTTTTGGAAATCTTTGGGTGGATGCTTGCAATCCCCTTTGTTAGCATATAGATCCGGAAATGGAGTACGGAATAGGCATGCTGTGTGAAGCCCATCTGGACAGGTTGGTATGGATTGGTGATGTTGCATATGAACCGGAAAATAGCCATGTGATGGTTTTGGGTCCAACCTGTGATTGAGGCACAGGAAGTACTGGTGGGGCCAGGAAAGGCCCTTTTTGTGATGCTTGATGTCGTAGGGTGTCCACCTGTGAAGCGAGTAACAGGAAGTACTGACATGATAGCTAGGAAAGACCCCTGACATTTGTGCTGGTGCGGTGTCCACCTGTGGAGAGAATCACAGGAAGTACTGGTGTGCCCAGGAAAGACCCGCTATTGCTGTGAGAGAAATGGGTATAGAGAAATACCCAGGCTTGAATGCCAAGAACAGGATTGGTGAGACCGACCCGCGCCTTTGATATAGCCATGAGTACGCTGTACTCGGAGAAGGCAAGACGATTTGAGCAACGGGGGGTAGAGGATCCGACCTGCGCTATGTCCGTCCGACGTGAGACCAAAAAGTGTGGTCCGTTGGAGCGCATAGCAAGAGTCTTCGGCGTGCGCGCCATGACATAATGGGGGGCTACGGGCCATCCCGGTGTAGGAAGACTAACTCCGGCTGCACGCCATGGAGGAAATGCTCAAGAGAGTTACCGTTGGGTGATGACCCTGATACGGTGGTGGGCAAGAGGTTGCCAGAACACCAAGAATGTGCCCTGAGTGCACGGACCGTTGGGCCGGGTGGCGAACGGTTGTGATGGCTTGTGTGCGTGAAAGCACATTTTGATGATATAGTTTGCCATACTTGTGATCTAATATGCCTGCAGGGAAGAATACCGCTGCCCCGAGAGAAGGGGTAGGGTCGTTATAATTTGGTCAGCTGAACGCTGACCGTTGCTTTTGTTTGCCACCGGTGGGTGGATTGTCCCTTTCCAGGTGCTGGAGAGCCGAGCGGATCGCATAGAGGCCTCGAAGGCTAGCTGTGTTCTTTTTGTGTGTTTTCTTTTCTTGTGGCCGGCCTGCGCGCCAATTTGTTTAGGCCACTGTGTGAAAGCCATGTAGGCCATAAGGCCAACTCTTTTGACTTGTTGTCAGACATTCCTATATGATATAAAATGTGGAGTTTTATGTTTGGACATTCATGAGGAGTTCCAGTTGTAGTCTAGGCTTCCGCTAGAATGCTTTGGGTTAGGTGCGATGCGCGACTCTGGTATCATCCTGTACCTTCACCGACTGTTTTGTGATATATCATGTGGGGCCCCGGCCGGACCTTCTAGAATATATCATATGAACGGATGGGGTTGTTACAGTTTAGCTGGTATTTCTTGGTGTAGCAAGAAGCAGGATTCTGTTTCCGCATCTACTACAAACGCTGAGTATAAGGCTTCAGCCTTGGCTGCTCGAGAAGCTATCTAGTTGCGGAGGCTTGTATAGGATGTTCATGAAGAAGTGCAAGGGCCTACTTTACTCTGGAGTGACAATGAGAGTGCTCTCAAACTGGTAAACAATCCAGTGTGTCACGCAAGGATCAAGCATATTGAGATTGCACTTTCAATTGGTATCAAAGCGAGGTTGGTTAAACAAACCATACCTGATTGGTTGTACAGGCTAACACCTGAACCCAAAGATCCCAAACTAGATCTGTTTTTCTTTTGTAGTGTATTATTAGATTTTGTTTGCACAAATCATGACCCAAAACAAAGATTATGCTAGCACCAGACCTCCAGTGTGCAATCTATCCAAGTTTGCACTTTGGAACGCAAGGATCAGACTTTACATGAATTCTATTGACGAAGACATTTTTAATTCTGTTTTGACAGTATGTCCAAGACCCCCAGAGAGCTCAAGCACAAATGCTGTTCCACCTCCATCAGGAACAGATGCTGACATCAAAAAGTGGAAAGTAGCTGATGCCAAGGCTATGAACATTCTAGCTCAGACAATGTCAGATGACATTTTTCAAAAGGTAGCTGAATGCAATTCAGCCAAGGAAATTTGGGACAGGCTCTCAGAAATTGTCTTTGGCTCAGCTGATGAGAGAAAGGACAGAAGATCCCATCTCATCTCCCAATATGAGAACTTCAAGAAGGGAGAGACTGAGTCAGTGGGAGACATGTACAACAGACTGAGTCTAATTGTCAGTGAACTGAGGACATTAGACAAAGAGATCTCACTGACAGAACTTAATGACAAGATCCTAATGTGCTTTCCCAGCACTTGGGATTCAAGAATCTGGACAATTAAAGATGCCAGAAGTCTGAATGAGATCACCACTGAAGCCTTGTTAGGTAAGCTCAAATCTTATGAGCTACTCATCAAGAACAGAGAGGAAGAACAGAAGGCTGCTTCACCAGCCACAAGAAAGGAGAAGACCATAGCATTTAAGGCAACTGAGGATCTGCCTGAAGAAAAGGGAACAAGCAATGATGAACTTCTCAGCTTGTTGGCCAAAAGATTCTATAAGATGGCCAGAAAGGACTTCAGAAGAAGATCATACAAGGAGCAGGATAAGCCAAGGTATGACAAGTCCATTGGCAATAACAAAGACATTATTTGCTTTGGTTGCAGGAAACCAGGGCATATAGTTCCTGACTGTCCAGAGAACAAGAACAAGGACAGAAGGGAAAGAAAAGAGAGAAGAAAGGAGAAAGACTCCAAAAGGAGTGCCAATAGCAAACCTTCTTCCAGCAAAAATAAGCATACAAGGAAAGGATTTGTTGCTGAATCTTGGAGTGAGACTGAAGAGGAGTCAGAAGCCTCTTCCAGCTCCAGTGATGATGAGGATGATGCAGAGGAAAAGGAGTTCTGCATGATGGCAATCAATGCCTCACAACACAACTCAGAGGAAGAGTAGTCAGAGTCAGACTCAGAGACTCAACCTGAAGAAGATCAGGTAATCAGCCCTTTTGATTTTACTTCAGAAGATTTTAAATCTGAATTTAAAGCACTATGTTTAGACCTGCTAAAGTCTGAGAAAGAGATCATCTCTCTCAGAAATCAATTATCTGAACAAAGTGTTTTAAAATCAGAAAACCTCAAACTCTCTCAGGAGTTGGAGAACTATAGGGAACAGATAGCTACACTGAAAAGTGAGCTCTCTGAGGCCAATAAGCTTGAAGAATCTCTCAATTGGAGAAGCCTCAAGCTGATGGACATCACAAGCACAGTGAACTCAAGATTCAACAGTACACTGGGCTTGGGTGCCTCATCCAGCCAACCTATTGTTCTAACAACTCCTATCAAGTTCATTTCTGACAAGGGAAAGGGAGTTGTAGAGGTTACCAGGAAAAATTCTGATTTGCCTCAGAAAACTAAAGTCCAGCACAAATCGTCGAACGAAGATCGACGATCGCCGAACGCAGCTCGACGATCTCAGGACAAATCGTCGAACGCTGATCGACGATCTCAGCCAAGATCGTCGAACGCTGGTCGATGATCCCATATACCTGACCTCAGCCATAGTCGACCGTCGAACTGAGCTCGACGATCTGACCCACGATCGTCGAACGCAGCTCCAAGATCGTCGAACAGAGGTCAGAGCTCTGGAAATTTTTTCAAAGGCAAGTCAAAATTGAATCCTGAGGGTTTTTCATCCCAAACCTTTAACCCTTATACTGAATGGAATATACCTCCAAGAAGATATCATCCTGAAGGATATATGAGTCAGCCAGGGATGTCCTTCATTTCTGAATTTAGAGGTTATCAACCTAGGCCCAAGGTAAACTGGGTCAAAAACAAGTAAATTGCTTTATGTGCAGGTGAAGACCTATCCAACATCTAACCATCAATGGTATTTGGATAGTGGGTTCTCTAAGCACATGACAGGGAACAAGGACAACCTCAATTCCTTTAGAGCCAAGCTTGGACCCAAAGTTATCTTTGGTGATTCCAACTTTGGACAAACTAAAGGATATGGTGCAGTCCAGATTGGTTCAGTAACCTTCAAGAAGGTAGCATATGTGGAAGGACTGAAGCACAACCTAATCAGCATCAGTCAGCTATGTGATGAAGGCTACCAGGTGACCTTCAGCAAAACCTTATGCAAAATCAAGTCAGAGGACAACACAACTGTGTTGACAGGTAAAAGGAAAGGTAACATCTACCTAGTAGATTTTCTTTCAACTACTATAGATATCTGTTTATTCAATTCAGTTTGTAGACCAAATGTTTTATGGCATAAGAGATTAGGACACCTAAACCTTAGAACTATTGCTAGGCTCTCCAAGGACAACCTTGTTAGAGGACTACCTTCTGGCACCTACAAGAAGGAAGGACTATGCAAGGCTTGTCAATTAGGCAAGCAAACTAAAAACAGTTTTAAGTCACTTAATAAGAGTGATTCACCTAGGATATTGTATCTGTTACACATGGATCTATTTGGACCCATCACAGTACAAAGCCTAGGAGGGAAATCCTACACTTTAGTAATTGTAGATGACTTCTCTAGATTCACTTGGGTGTTCTTTCTAAGGAAGAAGTCTGATAACTTTAAGTGTCTGACAGAGTTTCTCAAATATATACAGATTGAGTTCAATACTCACATTGCCCTGATCAGAAGTGATCATGGGACAGAGTTTGATTCTCTTCTTATGCAAGAGTTCTGTCAGAGTGAAGGGATCAGGCACACTTTCTCAGCTCCTAGAACTCCTCAACAAAATGGGGTAGCTGAAAGGAAAAATAGAACCCTTATTGAATCTGCCACCACATTGTTGTCAGATGCTCATCTACCTCTATCCTTTTGGGCAGAGGCAGTGAACACCTCCAACTATGTGCTGAACAGAAGTCTGATACATAAACTGAAGGGAAAAACTCCCTATGAATTACTCAAAGGGAAGAAACCTAAAGTTGACTATTTCAGAATTTTTGGTTGCATTTGCTATATTCACAATAATGATAAGAAATATTTAGCAAAATTTCAAGCCAAAGCTGATGAAGGAGTGTTTCTGGGATACTCCATGATCAGTAAGGCCTATAGGATCTATAATAAATCATCATTGAAAATTGAGGAATCTGTTCATGTTTCTTTTGATGAAACTAACATGTCTTTCAAGGAGAAGATTTCTTCTACCATAGAACCTTTGCAGGAACACTCTCTCGTTGAAGATATGAACAAGTTACAGGTTGCTCAAGAAGAAGAAAGCAGTGAAGATGAAAGCAATGCTCAACATATTGAACCACAACCTGAAGAGCCAGTTGTTGTACCACAAGAGGAAACAACAACACAGGTTGGTGAACAATCAACACCCCCTATTGATTTAGTAACATTAAGAGACCATCCAATTACCCAAATAATTGGAGAACTCTCAGCTGGTGTGCAAACCAGAAATCAGGTCAACCAAAACCTGTTGCACACCTGCTTCCTTTCTCAAATTGAACCTCAGTCCATTCAAGATGCAGAGCAAGATCCACACTGGATCATTGCAATGCAAGAGGAGTTGCATCAATTTGAGAGGAACAAAGTATGGGAACTAGTGCCAAAGCCAAAGGATCATTCCATTGTTGGAATAAAATGGGTATTCAGAAATAAACTGGATGATCAAGGAGTAATAATAAGGAACAAGGCAAGGCTAGTTGCCCAGGGATATTCTCAAGAAGAAGGAATTGACTACGACCAGACTTTTGCACCTGTTGCAAGATTGGAAGCCATCAGAATATTTCTAGCTTATGCAGCTCACAAAGGCTTCAAGGTTTATCAGATGGATGTCAAGAGTGCCTTCTTAAATGGAGACATCAAAGAGGAAGTCTATGTCAGACAACCTCCAGGTTTTATCTCTCCAACTTATCCTGATTATGTTTTTAGACTGAACAAAGAATTATATGGTCTCAAGCAAGCTCCTAGAGCATGGTATGAGACCCTAGCATGCTTTCTCTTGGAAAATGGTTTTATAAGGGGTAGAGTAGACCAAACTCTTTTTATTAGAACCCATAAGTCCCATACCCTACTAGTACAAATTTATGTAGACGATATCATTTTTGGCTCTACTGACTCAAAATTGTGCAGAAGGTTTTCTAACCTCATGCATTCTAAATTTGAGATGAGTAGCATGGGTGAGCTATCCTTCTTCCTAGGATTGCAAGTCAAGCAACATGCTGAAGGCATCTTTATTTCTCAAACCAAATATGCTAATGAGCTGGTTAAGAAATTTGGCATGTCTGAGGCATCTTGTATGAAAACACCCATGCCTACCAATGTTGTATTGGATGCTGATGAACATGGGAAACCTGTTTATCAGACAACATATAGAGCAATAATTGGCTCTTTACTGTATCTTACAGCTAGTAGACCAGATATAATGTTTGCTATATGTATATGTGCTAGGTTCCAAGTTAGCCCTAGAGAGTCACACCTAACATTAGTAAAGAGGATTCTCAGGTATGTTAAAAGTTGTCCAAATCTAGGTCTCTGGTATCCAAAAGATTCAGCATTTGAGTTAACTGGATTCTCTGATGCTGATTATGCTGGATGCAGAATTGACAGGAAAAGCACCAGTGGAACTTGTCAGTTCCTTGGTGATAGACTTGTCTCTTGGTTTTGCAAGAAACAAACATCTGTGTCAACTTCAACTGCTGAAGCTGAATATATGGCTGCAGGCAGTTGTTGTTCACAAATATTGTGGATTCAAAATCAACTCCTAGACTATGGTTACAACTTAGAGAAGTCAAAAATCTTTTGTGACAATACAAGTGCTATTTCCATAGCTCAAAATCCAGTCCTCCATAGTAGGACAAAACACATAGAGATTAGGCATCACTTCTTAAGGGATAATGTTGAAAAGAACAAAATTGAACTGCAATATATCCCAACTGATTTACAAAGGGGAGATATTTTCACCAAGCCTTTGGATGAAAAGAAACACACTTTCTTCCTAAATCAGTTAGGAATGTTAGATGGAGGAAGTCTTAAATAATATCTAAGATTTTGAAAGCTAAAAATTGACCAAGACTAGGCAAAATTCTGATTTTTCTTAGTGTCTAGAATTTTCTGATCTCTGATCTGCGCTCGACGATTTCCCCAAAGATCGTCGAACGGAGTTCGACGATTCCAAGAATCGTCGAACTGAGTTCAGCGCCCCTCAGATAGTATGAACTATCTCCTTCGGTCAACGATCGTCGAACGGCGCTCGACGATTTTGTTCCCTGAACGATCGTCGAACGGAGCTCGACGCCTTCCAAGATCGTCGAACGGAGATCGACGATATTGGAGTCTCTTCAGATTCCTTTAGAAGCCTAGATCGTCGAACTGAGTTCAACGATCTTTCCATTTCTGCGTCGAACCCTAATATAAAACTCATTTTTCGTCGTCGTTCTCTCTTGCGCTTTCAATTTCTCTGCAAGAATTTTCTTCCCTCCAAACAGTTCTACGCTTGTTCGGTTTGTTTGTTAAGTTTTTGCAGGTACCATGGCCGTCTCAGTTGCTGTCCTCGCCGCAATGAAGTTTGATGCAGGATTTGACATTGATCTGAACTCCTTCAACACCACTGATCAAATCTTCCAGGACATCCTGAGTTTATTCAAGGATCAACATTTGTCTGCCCTCATGACCACAAGAATCAAACTTGCCTCAGATGAAATAAAAGAATGGGTCTATACTGCTCACAATCTAGACAACAACACCATAGTTGGATCTATTGCTGGAACCCAGGTACCTCTGACCCCAACAGTTTTAACAGAGGTTTTTGGCTTGAGAAATGGTGAAGACACTGCTGAACTATCTGGAGAGGAATTTTCTGATATACTTGCCAGGATGGGTCATCCAGAGGGAAACCCTAGCAAGTTGTTTAAGAGGAACTTGTCAGTTGAATACAGGTTTCTAGCTGATGTTGTAGGCAAGGTGCTGTTGGCAAAGCATTCTGCACATGATACCATCTCCAGACATCAGCTCTGCCTCATGGGAGCTCTGGTAGATAAGAAAAGCTTGAATTGGGGAGAGGTCTTCTTTGACCTGATAAAGAAGAAGATTAATAAAACCTTTGTAAATTTTGGAAGAATTCTTGGAGTTTTCCTTCAGGCAAGGTGCCCTGCTCTGCTGGTCTCCTCTGGAGTGCACATCAATGCCTCCAAGAGACTCACCTGTGCCCTATTTGGGAAGTGGGACAGGCAAATTAGCAAACCCAGCAGGCCCTCTTCAACTGCTCCTTCAGGCACCAGGACTCAAAGAGTGACTCCCCCCCAGGTCTCTGCTCCTGCAGAAGACCTGCCTGCTGCTAGTGCTGCTTCTCCTCCTCCTCCAAGTCCAACCCTACCTATTCCATCCACCACTCCAGCTCCATCCACCATTATAATCTCCAGCCCATCTCCAACATCTATTCCATCTCCAGCAACAATTTCATCACCTCCAGTAGACCAATTCCACCCATTATTCTCATATCCACCACCAGATATCACCTCATCTCCATCCCTACCATCATTCACCCTTCTGGATGAATCCTACATGGATGATTCCCCCTCTTCTCCTCCAGAATTACCATCCTCTTCAACATCTTTCCAAGATCTTCTCCACCACATCATTGACCAACCCACATTCACTCCCTCCATATCCATCCCCCTGTCCTCCATCTCCACAATCCCCTCTCCTGAGCCATTCATTCCACCATTCAGCCCTCCACTTCCAGCTTCCTCAGCCATCCCAATACCATCTACCTCTGCTCCTCTTCTTGAGCAAGTAGATCTCTCAGCCCTTGCTGACAAGTTGTATGAGCTCATTGCCCCCAGGCTCTCCCTTCTTTTGGAGACCTCCTTGGCTCCTCTACACTTGTCAGTGGCAGCCCTCTCTGCCAGGCTTTCCTCTCTCCTTCCTCAAGAAGCACCTCCAGCAGTGTGCCTTGATACAGAGGTATCTGCATCCAGGCAGGGGGAGATGCCCTATGAAGCCAGCCTTCATGCTGCTGTTGCTGCTGCTTCTGCTCCTGCTATTGTTACTGCTGCTGCTGTGTTTGTATCTGCTGCTCCTGTTGCTGCTGCTCCAGTTCAGGCTCCTACTCCAGTCTTAGCAATAGACCTAAGGTCTTTGCTCTCTGCATTTGATACTGCATATTACAGCTACCTCCCATAGCCAAATGCTGTCCAGCCCCCAGAAGATCTTTCCAAGGCTCTGGTGCCTCTCTCTGGCTGTGACCCCAACATTCTTTCCTCTTTTGTACTCTCAGTGATGACTGCTGCTGCTGCTGAAGAAAAGGCTGTATCTGCTTCTGAAACTGTCTTTGCTGCTGCTGAAGAAAATGTTCCAACTGCTGCTGAAATTCAAATTGTTTCTGATGAGCCCACATCCCAGGATTTTCTGATGCCAGAGGCTACTATTTTTGAGCCTGCTGAAGATTTTGTTGTTGTTACTGAAGCTGCTGCTGCTATCTCTCCTAAAGTTACTAGTGTTGTTTCTGCTGTTGCTTCTGTATCTGCTGCTGAATCTGCTGCCCCATCTGCTGTTGTTCCTGTATCTGTTGCTGTATCTGCTGCTATTCCAACTGCTGCCTCTTCTGCTTCTGCCTCATCTGCTGTAATGCAACTGAAGAAAGATCTTATGAAGAAGATTGATGCTATATATGATGACCAGAGTTCTGACTCTGATGAGTTCAAGACAGACTCTGATGACTCTGATGCCGCTATTGCCAGGAAGAGGAAGGCTAGAAGCAAGGCTATGTGAAGGGTTCCACCTGCCAAAGTAAAAGATGATAATGATGTTCCTTATTATATTCTGCACAACTGCCCAATTACTGAACATTGGATGCAGTATTCCAAAAATCAGCTAAAAGCAATGAAGAAGAAAAGGAAGTATGAGAAGGGCTCCTCCCAGTTCAAGCACCCTCATCCTCCTCCACCACCTCCACCTGATGCAGGTGCAGGTGGCAGCTCTGCAAGTTCAGCCCCAGCTAGAAGCCAGGCTCCCTATCAACCCCATGCTAGAACCTATCAAAGGGAAAGCCAGCCTAGGGGTTCTTACTCTAGGAGAGGAGGATACAGGGGAAATCAAAGAGAGACTCAAATATATTCTAAAGGGCATTCCAGGCAGCACCCTTACTCCAGGGGAGGACATGTTTCTTCTGATACATCTTCTGGTCCATTCCCCTATAAGCTCAAAGAGATAGTGTCTGCTAGGCCTCCTCAAGATAATTCTTCCAACAGGTATGAGCCACCTGTGCCATTTGAGGATCCTGAAAAGAACCCAGCCTCTTGGACTGCCAGAATGAAAGAGTTGGCTGCATTAGACCAGATAAAGAAAGCCAAAGAACAAGGCCCAGACACTTCCAATATTTCTACTATGTCAGAACAAAGACAGAAAGAATTAGAAAGATATGCCTCCAGCAAATTCTTTGATGCAGACAGATATATGGAGTTGCATCCTGCTGCTGTAGTTCCCAGAACTTCAAAGCAAATTTATTTAGGTGCAGCTGATGATACCAGATCCAAACAAGAAGCCCTGAATCCTAACAGAGAAATCAAAATGGTTAAAGGCAAAGAGAAGAAGTAACTCTGTAAGGTGACAATCCTTGGTTTTTCTGACTGCTATCTGGATGTCATATATATATATCTGTGATGTTTCTGCTCTGTCTGTATGTTGTTTTTATGCTTTTCTGATTGTATGATGTTATTTGATTTTTTTCCAAAGTCTGTAAATAGTTTTCCTAACCCAAATAGGGGGAGATTGTTGGAACACCCTATTACTAATTTGGGTCAGGATCACTATGTCTCTAGGAATCTGTGTTTGACCTTCTGTATAGCTTAATAGGTCAATTAGAATTGAGTCTAAGGGTTAGAAGTCTAGGTTTGGAAGCTGCCCTGAAGACCAAGTTTTTCTGGAGACTAAGTCTAATCGTCGAGCTCAGCACGACGATTCGTCTAACTCCGGTCGACGATCGTCTAGCTCAACTTCGACAGATCGTCGAGCTCCATTCGACGATCGCTGAGCTCAACCTCATAATATCGTCGAGCTCCACTCGACGATCGCTGAGCTCAACTTCGCAATATCGTCGAACTCCATTCGACGATCGCTGAGCTCAGATCGACGATTTTAACTCTGCATTGGATCCTTATCTCTGAGCTCAGTTCGACGATCTTTGAGCTCAGATCGACGATTATCTTGCTACTTGGATTTTCCAGTTCGCTGAGCTCAGCTCGACGATAGCAGAGCTCAGTTCGACGATTTCAGTTATCTTTCAGAATTCAAATTTAAATCAGATAGAAGTTATTCTGCATTTAATTCAGAAGATCTGCCAGCCGTTTTCATTTACTTCTGGAGCAAGTTTCAAGGGATTTTTCAAGGAACAATTCAGTGGACTTTCCTTCAGAAGAAATTATGCAATTAAGGCTGTAATCAATGCAGACCAACAGCTATCTTTGACAGAGTGATATTCTATTCTGGCACAGAGAATAAAAGACAGAATGTTTTTGAATCAATATAGATGATATACAGAGATTAACAAGGACAGGACACACAACTCAGAATAGAGAGACTCTTTCAAAATATTCTGTCAACAAGAATTCTGAAGAACACTCATTAGAGAGATCAAGCTTTCAAAAATCTTCAGATCTCTTCAGCTCTCAAAGTGTTCAAGGCCAATATCATTTCAAGACTCCAGACACTCAACATTTCAGTTTGCTGAAATCATCTTTTGCTGGAGATCTATCTTTGAAGGCCTATCACCCTCAGCAAAGCTCATCTTCCTGAAGATCAAGGACTCAGGGGGAGCTTTGACATCAATCCACTTAGTCTTCTCAGTTGATTGAGAAAGAGAAGACTGTCATAACTCTCTCATCCCCACTCTGTAAAGGGTTTTTCAAACTCCCTTCAAAAGTTTGAATCTGGTTTTTGAGCACCTTGTCAAAAGCTCATTGGTGGCAAGACACCTGATCAAAAAATCTGATTTGGTTTTTGAGCACCTTATCAAAAGCTCATTGGTGCCCAGGACACCTGATCAACTCATCCTGCAGTGGATTCCTACCTAGGGTGGTAGAAGAGTGGATGTACCCAAGTTTGGGGAACCACTATAATTCCTTGTGTCATCTGGTTCTGCTTGTTTTCTTTTTGTTTCTGGCCTAGATTCTCTTATGCTTAGTCTCTGCATAGCTTAGTTTTGTGATTAGTTTTATTTCTGCTTCCCTGCTCACACTCATTACAACAATTGTTGTAAAGCTTTGCAAAAGTTTTCCTTTGTGTTTTAAAAGCACTATATACTCTATTCACCCCCCTCTAGAGTATATCAGATCTAGTTTCCCCTTTCACGGTGTTCAACCAGTGTTGGTGCTCTGTGCTTGAGTGGTGATCAACCTGTGTTGGTGTTATGTGCTTCTGGAAGATTGCTAACCAACAGTTGTTGCAATGGAAGGGAGTTATGCAAGAGGTCTTGACATTGAACTCTTAACGCCGACTAACTTCAAGAAGTGGAAGTCGTGCATGAAGAGTTACCTTCTTGGTGAGGAGCTATGGGAGGTCGTCGGTTGTGACGACAGGCGGGAAGTGACTACTAATTTCGGAACTGCTGAGCAGGTGAGGCTCTGTAGAAAAACAAATGCTAATGCGGAGTTTATTCTCAAGAGAGTTGTTTCACCAGAACTGTTTGATCACATCATTGGATGTGAGTCTGCTGCTGATATTTGGACATCCATTGATGAGTTGTTCAATAGGAAGAATATGGCTAGACTTCAATTTCTGGAGAATGAGTTGGCCAGGACAACTCAAAGAGACCTGTCTATCTCTAAATACTTATTGAAGATGAAGAGTCTGTGTGCAGAGATATCAGCGCTTGATCCTGATGACCCTATCTCTGAGGCTAAGTTGCAAAGGCACATAATCCGCGGCTTGCGGAAGGACTATATTGCTTTTGTGACATCAGTTCAAGACTGGGCCACTCAACCATCTTTGTTGGAGTTTGAGAATCTGCTCCCTTTACAGGAAAGCTTGGCAAGGCAGATGGCTGGAGTCACTGTCTATAAGGAGTGCAGTGAAGCACTCTTTATGGGTTAGAATAAGAAGAGATGGGAAGGGAAGAAGAAGAAAGTCGCTGCTGAGAATGAGCCTTCAACTTCTTATCAGGCAGAGAGGAGCATTGCTCCTAAGAAGGACTGGAAGAAGAACCTAAAGTGCTACAGGTGTCATCAGCGGGGACACTTCAAGTGGGACTGCAAGGTCAAACTGCAGCCTGAGCATGTTGCTGGCAAGGAGGAAGCTCACTCTAAGAGTGAGGAAGCTGAATGGGGCGGAGCTTTCATGACAGGCACTTGTGTCCGTGCCCTGTCCGCTATCGACTTCAATGATAATTAGATTGTGGACTCCGGGTGTGGTCATCACCTCACTGGAGACAAGTCGAAGTTCTATTCTCTGCAAGCCTACTCAGGTAATGAAGCTATTATAACTGCTGATAAAACTATTTATGCAGTTGAGAAGAGGGTGTTGTGTCGTTGGGTAGTGATAAGGGGCCACTCATGTTAAGGAGTGTGTATCACAAACCGGGAATGAAGAAGAACCTCTTCTCGGTGACCAATGAGGTAGACGTGTGTTATCACGTTCTGTTTGGGCCAATAGAAGTGAAGTTCCTTTGCAACGTTTCAGCGGTTAAGGCTGATGTTGCTCATGTTGGGAGGAGAATGAAGAACTTGTTTGTTCTTGCTACTAACTCCTTTGTTGATCGGATGAGAGCAAACGATAGCGCGGCTATATGTCATGAAAGGCTGGGGCATGTAGGAATGGAGAAGTTGAAAGCTATGGCAAACAAAAGCCTTGTAAGAGGCTTGCATAAGCTTTCTTCATTTGGCGACGGTCACGTTTGCGCGGGATGTCAGTACGGCAAGGCTCATCACCTTCTGTTTGATAAATCACAAACGAGGAGCAAGAGACCACTGGAGTGCATCCATGGAGACTTGATGAGACCAACTGTCACTGCAAGCCTTGGCAGGAGCAGATACATGCTGGTGCTGATTGATGACTACTCAAGATACACTTGGGTATATTTCTTGAAGGAGAAGTCAGAAGCCTTCCGTTTGTTTCTGGAGTTCAAGGAGTTGGTGGAAGGCTGGCTTGGCTTACGGATCAAGAAGCTTAGAACAAACAACGGTGGTGATTTTATCTCCTCCGAGTTTTCTAACTTCTGTAGGAAGCACTAGATCCAACGAGAGCTCACTTGTGCTCACACTCCACAACAAAATGGAGTAGCGGAACGGAAGATACGTCATCTGACGGATACTTGCAAATGCTGGCTTCATTTGAAAGACATTCCAAGGTCCTTTTGGGCGGAGGGGATGTCTTGTGCTTCTTATGTCATCAACCGGATGCCGCTTAGCCCAATCAAAATGAAGACTCCTTTTGAGTTGTTGCTGAAGGAGAAGCCTAGTGTGGAACACCTTCGGGTGTTTGGTTCAACTTGCTATGTACATGTCCGGGATGCTTCACGGACTAAGCTAGATGCAAAGGAAAGGAAGCTTGTCTTAGTTGGCTACAATGAGCGGAAGAATGGATGGAAATGTATGGATCCTGTGACGACGAAGTTCGTTGTGTCAAGAGATATTGTCTTTGACGAGCTGACGTCGTATAGAGGTGGCTCGGTTGAGCTAACCGAAAACAAGGTTGATGAAGAACCGATGGTGGCTGCTGAAGGACTGGAAGAGGAGCTTGCTGTTTCACCAGCAGCTCCTATTGCTTCAAATTCTGGTGCTGAGGCTTCTGGATCCGGAAGTAGGGGGAGCATTGCTCAAAGCTTGCCTGAAGGTGGTGCTGAGCTTGAAGGAGCAACATAGGTAGTAAGCAAGGAGCAGACCCTTCGGAAATCGAAGAGGGTTATTAAGCCACCGACTTGTTACTGTGTTGGGAATGGAGTGAGCTTTGTCTCCTTCTTCTTTGCAGGTCCTCTGGATGAGCGAGAGCCTGCAAACTTCAATGAGCCCACTGGAGTCAAGGAGTGGGATGATGCCATGAAGGAAGAGATTTCTTCTCTCAAGAAGAATGAAACTTGGGACCTTGTGCCCAAGATTGATGACATTACTCCAGTGACTTGCAAGTGGTTGTATAAGTTGAAGAAGAAGGATGATGGGAGAATTGATAGGTTCAAAGCTCGCCTGGTTGCTTGAGGATTCTAATAGCTGTATGGAGAAGACTATGAGGAGACTTTTAGTCCGGTTACAAAGATGACTTCAGTTAGAGTGGTGATCGCCTTGGCTGCTAGCAAGGGATGGAGGATGTTGCAGCTTGATGTGAAGAATGCCTTTCTTTATAGAGAGATTGACAAGGACATCTTCATGGATCAGCCACTTGGATTTGTCTCTGAAGTTCATCCGGACTATTTCTGCAAGCTCAGGAAGGCTCTCTACGGGTTGAAGCAAGCTCCCAGAGCTTGGTATGGGAAGATAGCAGAGTATTTATAATTCTGCGAGTATCGTGCTTCCAACTCGGATTCTAGCTTGTTCGTCAATAAGAAGGGGGAGCTTCAAGTCTTGGTCCTGCTGTATGTGGATGACATGATCGTCACGGGGAATTCAGAGGAGGAAGTAGTAAGGCTCAGGGCTGAGCTTGCTATACGCTTCGAGATGAAAGACTTGGGAGAGCTTCATCACTTTCTTGGTCTTGAAGTGGAGAGGAAGGAGTGCGGAATTCTCATTTGCTAGAAGGGATATGCGGATCGCATTGTAATTCGGTTCGGCATAGGCGAAGGGAAGTGTTGCTCTACTCCACTGGAACATGGGCTGAAGCTTCGACGAGATGAAGGAAGGATTATACCTGATCGCTTGGTGTTCAGGGCTTTTGTAGGGAGTTTGATATACCTGACGATTACAAGGCCAGACATTTCTTATGTTGTTGGCCGAGTAAGTCGGTTTATGGCTGAACCAAAGGAAGTCTCATCTGGTAGCGGCAAAGCACATCTTGAAGTATGTCAAGTCAACTTCTGATATGGGACTCCTATATAGTAGGGATGCTGATTTTGCTTTGCTTGGATACACGAATGCTGAATATGGTGGTGACTCGGATGATCGAAGATCAACTTCGGGTTATGTTTTCACATGTGGTTTATGTAACAGCCCAAATTTCTGAAAAAGGAAATTGTTGGGTGACACGGCCTGGGACACGGGCGTGTCCCAGGGCGTGTCAGTTGACACGGCCTGCGACACGGGCGTGTCGCAGGGCTTGTCGACGATCGGGCTTTGTCTCGACGATTTTTCGTTCGACGAGGTGTCGAGAGTGGGCATACGGCCCAGGACACGGGCGTGTCCAAGACCGTGTCGCATGCTCGACGACTTTATCTCGACGATCGTCGAGTGTCGAGACGTGTGTGTCGAGTGTCGAGAAGTTGCACACGGCCTGTGACACGGGCGTGTCACAGGGCGTGTCAAATCGGGTCGACGAACTCAGCCCGCCGAAGGATTTCGACAGGGCGTGTCTTTGTGCCGTGTCAGGGCACACGGCCTGGGACACGGGCGTGTCACAGGCCGTGTGAAGTCTCGGGATGATTTGGGATTTTTTTCGCCCAGGTACACGGCCACAGACACGGGCGTGTTCGAAGGCGTGTTTGTGATACGGCCCATGACACGGGCGTGTTCCATGGGCGTGTCACTGGTTTGGATAAGTCGGTTGACCACCTCTTGAGGCACACGGCCTGGCACACGGCCGTGTCCGAGGCCGTGTCGGGTCAAAATCTGTGTTTTTGGCAAAATCGTGGCCGTCCATTCCTTCAGCTGGGATCCATGGGCTGAAGCTTCTTCCTCTTTTTCTTAAAGGCCGAAATCAGAGAAGGATTCTCATTTTTCCTTGGCCTTAAGCTTTCTTCAAGTTAAGAGAGAAAGAGAGAGAGAAAGGAGGAGGAAGAAGGAAAGGGGGTTGCTGCTGGTGGTGCTGCGGTTTACCGACAAGAGTTCCGAAGCCGGCGTTGCGGAGGAAACGCTCTTGCGAGTCTTGCAAGCAAGCTTTGTGGTCATGGCACCGAAGCGGTCGTCAAGGGTAACGACTCTTCTTCCTAGCCATGTGAAGGCTTCTTTTTGACATATTTTGTGATTTCCCCCACCAAGAGGTGGCTGGTTTTGGAAATCTTTGGGTGGATGCTTGCAATCCCCTTTGTTAGCATATAGATCCGGAAATGGAGTACGGAATAGGCATGCTGTGTGAAGCCCATCTGGACAGGTTGGTATGGATTGGTGATGTTGCATACGAACCGGAAAATAGCCATGTGATGGTTTTGGGTCCAACCTGTGATTGAGGCACAGGAAGTACTGGTGGGACCAGGAAAGGCCCTTTTTGTGATGCTTGATGTCGTAGGGTGTCCACCTGTGAAGCGAGTAACAGGAAGTACTGACATGATAGCTAGGAAAGACCCCTGACATTTGTGCTGGTGCGGTGTCCACCTGTGGAGAGAATCACAGGAAGTACTGGTGTGCCCAGGAAAGACCCGCTATTGCTGTGAGAGAAATGGGTATAGAGAAATACCCAGGCTTGAATGCCAAGAACAGGATTGGTGAGACCGACCCGCGCCTTTGATATAGCCATGAGTACGCTGTACTCGGAGAAGGCAAGGCGATTTGAGCAACGGGGGGTGGAGGATCCGACCTGCGCTATGTCCGTCCGACGTGAGACCAAAAAGTGTGGTCCGCTGGAGCGCATAGCAAGAGTCTTCGGCGTGCGCGCCATGACATAATGGGGGGCTACGGGCCATCCCGGTGTAGGAAGACTAACTCCGGCTGCACGCCATGGAGGAAATGCTCAAGAGAGTTACCGTTGGGTGATGACCCTGATACGGTGGTGGGCAAGAGGTTGCCAGAACACCAAGAATGTGCCCTGAGTGCACGGACCGTTGGGCCGGGTGGCGAACGGTTGTGATGGCTTGTGTGCGTGAAAGCACATTTTGATGATATAGTTTGCCATACTTGTGATCTAATATGCCTGCAGGGAAGAATACCGCTGCCCCGAGAGAAGGGGTAGGGTCGTTATAATTTGGTCAGCTGAACGCTGACCGTTGCTTTTGTTTGCCACCGGTGGGTGGATTGTCCCTTTCCAGGTGCTGGAGAGCCGAGCGGATCGCATAGAGGCCTCGAAGGCTAGCTGTGTTCTTTTTGTGTGTTTTCTTTTCTTGTGGCCGGCCTGCGCGCCAATTTGTTTAGGCCACTGTGTGAAAGCCATGTAGGCCATAAGGCCAACTCTTTTGACTTGTTGTCAGACATTCCTATATGATATAAAATGTGGAGTTTTATGTTTGGACATTCATGAGGAGTTCCAGTTGTAGTCTAGGCTTCCGCTAGAATGCTTTGGGTTAGGTGCGATGCGCGACTCTGGTATCATCCTGTACCTTCACCGACTGTTTTGTGATATATCATGTGGGGCCCCGGCCGGACCTTCTAGAATATATCATATGAACGGATGGGGTTGTTACAGTTTAGCTGGTATTTCTTGGTGTAGCAAGAAGCAGGATTCTGTTTCCGCATCTACTACAAACGCTGAGTATAAGGCTTCAGCCTTGGCTGCTCGAGAAGCTATCTAGTTGCGGAGGCTTGTATAGGATGTTCATGAAGAAGTGCAAGGGCCTACTTTACTCTGGAGTGACAATGAGAGTGCTCTCAAACTGGTAAACAATCCAGTGTGTCACGCAAGGATCAAGCATATTGAGATTGCACACCAGTTCATAAGGGAGAGGGTGTTGGATGGATCTCCTCTGGTCGGGCATGTTCGGAGTGAAGATAATCTTGCTGACATCTTCACGAAGCCGCTGTCGAAGGGGCCTTTTCAACGGTTACGTAGCTTGCTGGGCTTGATCACCACTTCTCACTTGGAGGGGGAGTGTTGAAATTTGTGAAGTGGAAGTGGGTGATGGGCAGGCCGGGCGGCCAGTGCAGACTGAATCCGCGACCTGGGCAGATTGCCGACTGCGGCCTGGTTGTTAGTTGTCTTGGTGGCTTACTGATTGAGCAGCCTATGATCTGAGTGGCCTGTGCGGACTAAATCCGCGTCCTGGGCGGACTGCTGTCTGCGGACAGGGTGTTGGTTGTCTTGGTGACTTGGCTAATTAAGGAGCGGCCTGAGCGGACAGAGGTTTGCGGGTTATAGGCAGTGCTCTGTTTAGTGGCCGTGTTGGAAGCTTGTTTGTTAACCGGCGGATTGGGTGTCCTGTCCGCGGAAGGCTTGCAGATTGGCGTGTCCGCGGTATCTGCTGTGGCGTACTGACCTTGTAGTTTGGCTGTGGCCCTTGCCGAACTCTGGTGGAATAGCAGGTGCTAACTGCTGGGAAGGATTGCGTAGACTGATGTCGGAGTCCGGCATTTGGCCGCTTGTTTGGGCAGTTGTGCAAGGATTGCTTGCGGTCTCTGCCTTAACTCTGGAGGAGTTCTGGCGATCTGCTTTGGATGATTGGCGGAATGGGCTGTCTCCGCCGAGCTTGCACTAGGACTTTGGTGATTTATTGGACTTGGTCACATTCTGTGACAAGTCTAGTGTGTCCGCAGTATCCGCCAAGTCCGCTGTTGACCGAGTGGACTGCCTTTGGTCGTGGACTTGTGGCAAATGGAGGCTTTGCACTTGTGCTGTGTGGACCGCCTCTTGCATATGCGGATTATCACTGAAGGAGTTGTGGCTGTCCAAATGTTGATGTGTGCGGATTGTCCGGACGGTATCGTGTCTGCATAGTGTGGGCGGTCTGGTGCAAGACCGCCCAGTAGTGAACATCGGTGCCTTGCTACCGGCGGTTGTCTTATAATCCGGCTAAGTCTTTGTGGACTCAGCGGACGGAGGTTTTGCTAGCGCGCGGGCTGGGGTGGTGATTCTATCCACTAGGGTGGTGACCACACTCCTCACCTCACCTATAAATAGAACCCCTCCTGGCAGGTCTATAGTAACAGAGTGAACAGTAAGTTGGGCTTGGGAAAGTGTTGCGGTCTGCGGTTTTCTATCCGCGCGGGTTGAGTAGTGATGACGGTGTGCTGTGTGCAGGTCGCGCGGCTAGCTTCAAGGAGCCAGGAGTTGGGCATTGAAGTGTGCGGTCTCTACGGTCTCAGCTGGTCGCTTCTACGGCTTGTTAGATTTCTACTTCAGATTGATCAAGTGCCAATAACCTGTCTGCCGGTCTCAGGCGGGTAGGCGGTCTGTTCCTCTGTTCTTCAGCAGGCAGTGAATAATGGTGTGTCCGCGCAACCTCACGGTCTTGGCCGACTTCGTGTGCTATTCGGCTTGTAGCAGTTGCAGCTTGGGTGGCTTGGGCGACCTTGGCGGACAAGGCAGTCTCAGCAGTCTCCAGTGCTGTCCGCCCGGCTTGTTTGTTCTTTCTGTTTGTAGTTGTTGTACTAGCGAAATCATGTCTCTCTACGTATACCCCTCCTTATAAAGAAGTGTGGATGAATAAAAGACATGCTTGTTCTTCCATTTGTTGTTGGTGTTAAACTTGCTCCTTGGGCTTCCGCATGATCAAAGTGTGAACTGGGTAGTGCTGAGAATATTAATTTGGCTTTAGGCTACCTTGCGGACCACTTTGAGAAAATTCAACACTCCTTCCGTGCCGAGTGGATGGTTGGGCTGTGTCCTTGTGCTTACTTCTGAGGCCCCTTCCAAAACACGGTGTGTGTGTTGCACTTGCATGTTCATACCATAACATACACTATAAGATATAGACTTAATGATGATGATGTTTTTATTGTGACGTTTTTGAAAACGTCGCTGTTAGTTTTCTATCTAGTGACATTTTTTTTTAAAAAACGTCGCCAATATAAAGAATTAGCATTAATCATGCTTTTCATAAAAAACGTCAACATACATGTTGAGTTTTTGTGACGATTATTTTTAAAACGTCATCAAAACATAGTATGTTTTGTCAAAGTTTTGATAGTGATGTTTTTGATGGTATTGAAGTTATATTGATGATAGTGATGATCTCGATTGTAAGCTTGACACACACACACACACACACACACACACACACACACACACACACACACACACACACACACACACACACACACACACACACACACACACACACACACACACACACACACACACACACACACACACACACAGGTAGCTAGCCATGCATTTTCTGAGACCCCAAAATCTCGTATTAAATGCCCAAACATAGTTTTTGGGGGTTCTAATTCGCCGCACATGTCCAACTTCATATCAAATTTCCATATACATGGAATTTTCGGGGTTCTGATGCCTGATCAACTGAAGAGGGTCAAGGTGGTAACGCCCCGTGCGGGGTCCGGGGGTTGCGCCCGACCAAATGTTTTGTATATTAACTATGCATTTAGAAAGTGCTCACTTTTTGCTTTTTCTTGTGTAATCACTACAAGATAAACCCGTCATTTAGCAAGGAAAATCAAAAAAGCTAAATAATTTGTCAAGAAAAATCATTTTATTGTTGTTCGTTGCAATAGACTGTCAACCATGACATTTTTAGAAAAGTGTCACGGTAGAACAATTATTTATTATGATGTTTTTTTGGAAAAGTGTCACGATACAGCAATTGTCAATCATGATGTTTTTTAGAAAAGTGTCACCGTAGAATCACTGCTAATCATGACGTTTTGGGAAAAAATATCGCGGTAGAGTAACTGCCAATCACGACATTTTTTTTAAAAAACGTCACAATGAGCTACGACGACATGCACAATCGTGACGATTTGGTGAAGTTTTTATAAACGTTATAAAAACTATCGCGACGCTTTGAAATCGTCACTAAAGGCAAAAAATGTCGCCGTAAAGTGAATTTGTTGTAGTGATACTTGCATGACATAGCATAACCATTGCATATAACCCGTGACACCTATTGTAAAATTTGGTATGAGACTCTTTATACAATAGACCTTGCAAAATGACCCCTTGGTCTATAGGTTTTTTTGGGCATTCTTATAGATCATGGTTACTTAGTTTACCTTGTACTTTTACTTGCTCACCATGTACTTTTACTTGCTCACCTTGTTCATGGTATTCTTATATTGCTTACCTACTATTTGCTTACATATACTTGCTGTGATTATATACTCATAATATAGTAGTTCCGCCATCACTTGCTTACTTTTATTACTCTCCACCTTAAATACCTTCCCTTTCCTTCTCCCCGCTCGGTTCCTAGGATCCATGGGGGAGGGGTGGGGGATGATAGGACTTAGTGCTTTAGACTAACGGTCGTTGACCAAATCATTTTAAGGAATTGTGGAGCCAAACCAGGTGATGCAGCCCTAGAGGTCGGTGCCCTTGGATACGGGACAGTCTAGTATGAGAGTTCAGACAATAGGGACAGTGAGTCCCAAATATTAGTAGCTACTATGGATTTGCTTCCGCGATGATTGACTTATAGTGAGGATAATGATGTATCGGGCAGTAAACCTTTTTATTAGTACTTGATTTATTGTTACTGTGGTCTCTTCCTTCGTGGAGATTTATTTATATTCATGTGATTTCTGGTGGACCAACATTGAGTTTCATTTTAATCATCTACTTATACTTTTACTCTTCTCTTCTGCGATCGGTATGACCGACAAGATCGGCTTTTTGTAGTGACGACCTTCCCAGGTGTGTTGGTGTCACCGCAAAGCGGTGGTTCTGGGCATAAGACCCTGTTGGTTTTGCCAAAAAAAATAGGGTCTTACTAACTGGTATCAGAGCGAAACCTCGATCAAAAGAGTAGAAGTCCACTAACCATGGGTCACCCCCGCTCAAGTTTATTTTGAGGACAAACAAAGAAGCAGAAGTTGTGGTGTGCCCATATCGGGTATAACATGTAATTGCCCACTTTTAACTAGGTTTGAGTCAAATTTCTTATAATTGACCTTTGTTATGCAGCCCCTGACACATCCTACATCGCAGGGCGGAGCTCAACAAACTCCGAATGTTGCACCACCTCCACCGGCTCCCACTCCGTTTCTACAGTCGGAGATGGGGTTGACTCTAACAGCCATTCTGGAGGCTTTCAGGGCCTAGCAAGCTCCGGCTCCGTAGCCGAACCCAGGGGCCAATTGGTTAAGCATCTTCTGAGTACTTTCTCCCCCATCTTACATTGGGACAGAGTAGTCGTACGAATGGAAGAGTGGCTTGATATCATGTTCGAGATGCTGACCGGGATATGGTGCCAGTGGGAGGAGAGGGTACCTCTGTTGGTCTCCTGCTTGGAGTCTCATTCCAAGAGGTGGTGGAAGACGCTTTTAGATACGATGTTTGCAGATCAAGAGATTGCTGACATCACTTGGGAGGAGTTCAGGGTCGCACTGTTGGAACACTTCATCCCACATTTGGCAAGAGACGAGTTGGAAGATAGGTGCCTGCAGCTGTGGCAGGGTAACAGGACGGTGCTGGAGTACCACCGGGAGTTCACTTACCTAGCCCGGTTCGCGGACTCCTATTAGCTGGATGATGCTGGGTATACCAAGAGGTTCTATAAGGGTCTTCAAGAGGATCTGAGACAGGCTCTTATGTTTATATCTGACGGGCCTATACCTCATATTCTGGAGATGGCAAAGTGGATGGAGGCTGATTGGTACACGACTCGAGGCCGGAAGAGGCCAACTGAGGATCAGGGTCGGGGAGGCAGGAATAACCAGTGGAGGGGCTGCTTTGCTGATGAGAGAAGGGCAGAGGACCAACCACGCCAAGAGGTTAGACAAGAGCTGAGGGAGCCGGTGGTATTGGCCCCTCAACCTCTTTAGATGTGGGAGATACAGAGAACCGGAGGTGTGGCACTGCCCCCTCCCGAGTGCTACAACAGTCATCAGGTAGGGCACATCCGAAGGAACAGCCCCATGAGAGGGGCACCTCTACCGGCATCACAGGCTGCCCCGCCCACTCAACAGTTTCCAGGTTGAACCCGTGGAAGAGGACGTGGTTTCCAGGCCAGAGATCGGAGGAAAGAGAGGGTGCAGGTGTATACTCTGTACTTGGCTCCACCTCGGGAGCCGGGCAAGGTGATTGTAGGTATGCTAGCAATTTTATGTTGTTATTTACCTTTGGAATTTTAGAAACAACAAACAACAGTAACATACTAGGAAATAAAACCATAGGCTCAGTTACCTAAACATACTTTAATAAACAAGAATAATTATGGTGTGCAACAAACTTGCCCATACTTTGGTGGATACGGGGGCGTCGCACAACTTCGTCTCTGAGGAGTTTGTAAAGGGACTGGAGGGAGTCAGACACTTTTCGGGAGTCACCAGGAGGGTGCGTCTCCCCAACGAGACGAAGGTCTTAGCTACTGCTAAGTGCATACTAAAGGTGACTATTGATGGTCTGACACTTGAGGCCCCGACGACGGTCTTGAGGATGCCAAACTTCGATCTGGTTCTGGGAATGACATGGCTTACTTGGAACCATGCCCAGATAGATTGCCTGACAAGGAAGGTTGTAGTGAGTTATGACGGCACCTTCACGACCTTCGAAGGTATTGCCCCAGTTTCCTGCCCTTTTCTCTCATCTATTCAGACCGTCAAGGCCCACATGCAGGGAGATGAGGTCTATCACGTGTTCTTCAAGATGGTCGAGGTCAAGACGATGGTTACTGATATATTGGTGGTGAGGGACTTTGCAGATTTATTTCCAGAGAAGCTACTAGGATTGTCGCTGCATCGGGAGAAGGATTTTCAGATCTAGTTGGTGCCGGGAGCTAAGCTGGTGTATAGGGCTCCATATCGGATGGCTCCAAAGGAGTTGGTGGAGTTCAGGAGTCAGCTGAAGGAGCTGGTGGAGGCTGGATTCGTTAGGCCAAGCTCCTCGCCTTGGGGAGCTCCTACCTTATTTTTGAAGAAGAAGGATGAGACCCTCAGGTTGTGCATCGACTATCGTGCACTAAACCGGTTGATAGTTCGAAACACATATCTGCTGCCGAGGATCGATGAGCTATTCGATCAGCTAGAGGGAGCACATTGGTTCTAGAAGCTGGATCTAAGGTCGGGATACTATCAATTACGGATTCAGGAAGAAGACATCCCGAAGATGGCGTTGAGCAGTAGATGTGGCTTGTATGAGTTTATCGTGATGCCCTTTGGGCTCACGAATGCGCCATTGGCCTTCATGAGCTTGATGAACTAGGTGTTCGAGTCATACCTCGACAGGTTTGTCATTGTATTCATAGATGACATCCTCATTTAGTCGAGGACGAAGGAGGAGCATGCACAACATCTAGTCTTGACCCTGGAGAAGCTCAGGGAGCATCAGTTGTATGCCAAGTTCAGCAAGTGCCATTTTTGGCTGACAGATGTAGCCTTTTTAGGCCACATTGTCAGTGGAGCAGGATTGACAGTGGATCCTGCGAAGATACAGGCAGTGCGAGACTGTCCTCAGTTGAAGACGGCCATAGATGTCCGAAGTTTTCTGGGATTGGCCGGGTACTACCGAAAGTTTGTGCAGGGAATCTCTCAGATAGCCCTTTCACTCACTTCTTTGACGAAGAAGGACACTCCGTTCGTTTAGACACCCCAGTGTGAGGCGGCATTCCAGGAGTTGAAGGGTCGGCTTACGTCGGTCCTATCCACGCTCTTCTGTCTGGGAAGGAGGGCTTCTAGGTGTATACTGATGTGTCGTTTCAGGGGATGGGCGTTGTACTGATGCAACATGGACATGTGATAGCATACGCCTCCCGCCAGTTGAAGAAGCACGAGCAAAACTACCCTGTGCATGACTTGGAGATGAGAGCAGTTGTGTTCGCTCTAAAGATTTAGCGGCATTATCTTTATGGTGTGCACTGCGACATATTTTCGGATCACAAGAATCTGAAATATGTTGATACGCAAAAGGAGTTGAATATCCGCTAGAGACGATGGGTGGAGTTTCTATCTGATTATGAGTACACGATACACTATCACTCGGGGAAGGCGAATGTGGTGGCAGACGCAATGAGCCGGAGGGCTACCACTTCAAGAGTAAAGACCCAGTTGATGGATATGAAGCTGATACGAATGATGGAGGATATGCAGATTACTTTGGTGTCCTAGGACGACTCAGAGCTTTATGAGGAGTATCTGTCCGCGATGAGCACTACCGATGATATTCGAGATTGCTTCAGGGCTGAGCAAAGGAGGGATGACAAGCTAGAGCCAGTATTCAGGACCTTGAAGGCGGGCATGGCCAGGGAGTATACATATAAGGATGGGATATTATACTTTAGAGGACAGGGGTACATACCGGCTGGGGGCAGGATTCGGGAGGACATTATTACCGATGCTCACTACAATAGGTACTCGGTGCACCCGAGGATCACTAAGATGACGGCCGACCTGAAAAAGACGATGTACTGGCATGTCATGATGAGGGATATCATATATTTCGTGACTCATTGCGAGGCTTGTCAGTTAGTGAAGGCAGAGTGTAAGAGTCCGACCAGATTATTGCAGCCACTTCCGGTGCCGGAGTAGAAGTTCGACATTATATCCATGGATTTCATACATGGTCTTCCTCGGTCACTTGCGGGGAATGACTCGATATGGGTGATCCTCGATAGATTGACGAGTGTGTCCAGTTTTCTACCGATCAGGAAGGACGCTCTAGTAGGTGACTCAGTGCGGAGGTTTGTGGAGCAGTTCGTCCGATACCATGGATTGCCAAGGACGATATTGTCCGATTGTGATGGACGATTTACGTCTAAGGTGTGGAGGTCGGTCCAGGATTATTTGGGGACCCAGTTGACATTTAGTACCGCCTTCCACCCTCAGACGGATAGGCAGACAACGCACCAATCGGGAACTGGAGGATTTGTTGCGTCTTTACATATTGGACCGCAAAGAGCCATGGGAGAGGCAGCTACCGTTGATCGAATTATCGTACAACAACAGTCTCCAGTCCAACATCGGCATGGCCCCTAATGAGGCTTTATATAGGCAGAGATGCATGACTGTCATAACCCGCATTTTCACCGCAAATAAGGCTTATCAGAGTAAGGAAAAATACGCGTCATGATGCCACGTCAGCAGGGGATAACTGCGGACGCTCAGGCAGACACCAAACTAATCATGAAGAAAGGTTCCTTTTAAGTTATTTTAAGGAAAATCAGTTAAGTGCAGAAGTTAGCCGTATCCCTCGGCTTAGTGGCTCATCTAGTCAAAGAATCAAAATATAGTATACGCTGCGGAAAAATACTTGATTAGATTAACTCAAACATCCTACATGAGTGAAAACGTCCCTAAAGTACAACTCATGATATGCAAGACTCTAAATTTATTATAGTAGGGAAGATAGGTTTTACGGTCGCCAAAAATAACCAGTTAGAGTTTCAATTTATGCAATGCATGAAGTAATAGTAGTAGTTTTATAGTTGAAAATACCTAACATGCATTCCTAGCATAAATCCTCTTAGAGAACAAGTAATCCACATCCACAATTAAAGAAATGAGCAGCTAGCAAGTGTCAAGCAACTAACAAAATCAGTGGGCGCCAACAAACTGACACGAACCGACGAATAAAAGTATGTCTGAACTAGCAAAACTAAACAAACAACCAACTACCTCGCTGAGATGAGGCAACAAACACGGCCAACGCTGCCGCCCAGAAAACTCTAAAACCAGCACTGCTAACAGCTACTGCTCTGAACCTGAGGCATTCCAAAAACAGAACACCTCAGCAAGAAAGTACAAGTAGTGACAGGAAAAAAAAGTAATAAGCCAAAATAAACAAAGGTCAACAGGGGTACCAACCCAAGACCAAAAGTACTGAAGCAAAGTACAAAAGAAACAGGGCATCAACAGGAAAAGAACTCTAACGTGACTTGTCACGTTACACAAGGGTGCACCAGACGCACATAGCTATAAGGTGACTACAAAAATATCTCTTCAGAGAGAAAGTACAAAACCTTCATTAGGCACCTGTGGTTGACTCTACCCCAAAAACACGGCGAAGTGGTCACTCTTGGACACACCACCGAAAAACACAGGCGTAGTGGTCACTCTTGGACACACCACTCAAAACAAACGAATATATTATCCATCTAACTGCGAGGGAGTCTCATGCTCTCCACCATACACCGCAGGCATCCAAAAACCAGGTTGACTTCCACAGGGCACTAATGAAGGTAATAAATACCGCGGAGGTGGAATCGTCCACTAACTCCCGCATTCAAGAAACCCAAAAAAAACCATAACACAAATATCTCGGGATTTGGCTCGACAAACTCTACTTGACTTTACTAGATTCCGGACATGATTGATCAACCCTTAGGACCGATTTACAACCCTAATTAAACTCTAATACGTTTGATAACGAGAGCTAAGACACTTAAGCCATTGGTAAGACACTTCAAGGATGATTAAACATAAATAGACACGTTCAAGTTTAGCATGACAAAATAACATAACAACAAGTGATCAGCAAAGCGGTTAATCATAGCAATAATTTGGAAGAATAAGTGTAGAAAATTTTAGGGGACATGAAAACATAGCCGTTACCATCGAATCGGACAAGGAGAAGAAGATGAGAAACCACCACTTGCCTTGGCTTTACCGGAAAAGTCCACCGAATCACTCCACGTCGTAGATCGGGGAAAAAGGATGCGGGAGAAGTTGAAATCTAGACAAAAATGGCCAAAATAGAGGTTAGGGCCGAAAAACCCCAGCGAGAAATCTCAAGAAACGAGAAATAAATTACCACGAGGGCGTAGCTCTCGGCGAGAGCTTTCTGGATCTATGTTCAGTTGAAGATTTCGAGCACCGGAACACCGTCGGCCGCCACCGGAAGGTTCACGAAATATTTCTCTCTCACGCTCACGCCGCTCTCTGGTTCGGGAAGAAAGATCGACGAAGATGTAGAAATTATCTAGTATTAATATGTATATATATACCTATATATATATATATATTTATATATATATATATAAAGATATGTAAAGATATATAAGGATATATATTATATATATATATATATATATAAAAAGTTCTGTCTAAAACGGAATATTTACGCCCGGGTGCACGAAAGATGAAATTAAAGGTTTAGGATTGCTTCAAATCGAAAAGTAGTCAACATGAAAGTTTTAGATCTCGTCGATACGCACAGATTTCATGTTAACCATTTTTCCATACGACATCGTTTTGACACTCAAAAAGGCTCACGAACCTAAACAACGAAGGATTACACGAGAACGAGCTTACGAGTACTCGAGTAGGTAGAAAACGGCTACTCGAGTAGTTCGGAAAGGCTACTCGAGTAGTTCAAGTGACTACTCGAGTAGTTCGAAAAAGCTACTCAAGTAGTTCAATTGACTACTCGAGTAGTTCAGAAAAGCTACTCGAGTAGTTCAAGTGACTACTCGAGTAGTTCAGAAAAGTCACTCGTGTAGGTAAGAAAAATTCTACTCGAGTAAGAGGAAAAAGTACTCGAGTAGATAAAAAATAACACTCGAGACAGGGAGGAGGTACTCGGGTAGGCAATTCAACATAGTCGAGTAAGTATGAAAATTTTTACAAATCTGTAAAATCTTTTACAAATATATCCAAAAACTATATGAATGAATAATGTTTTTCATTTTTGAATATTACTTTAATATTAAAATATTCATATTTATATATTTTTTAATAATGAAACTTCGAGGTCAAAACGGAGGCCCGAACGCGCGCCGAATCAAACGAAATTCGCATCATAGGCGAACACTGACGCTACGGACACTACGGCGAAGTCAAAACCAAAATCCGACGAGCCATTCCCGAGATATTAATCTTCGAAGTATACGACGAACATAAACAATCCAAAACTTCAATCGCGCGCCGAGACTCCAAAAATGCTCGGATTGCGATGAAACTTGACGAGCAAGTCCAAAATTACTTAACTTAAATTCAAAATGCAAAATCTTCCCATTACAACAATAATTCGGCCTACTCGACCGCACGGACGCGAAATTTCCTTAACGACATTGCGCCGTCAAATCGACGTTAAAAGTAACGCCACGACGTCATAAATCTGACGTTCCCAAACAAATAAAATCATCGAAAAACCGGGGGCGTTACAGTCACTCCCCCTAAAAATAAGTTTCGTCCCGAAACTTAACTCCATAACCAATCAAAACGATAAAATCAAACATAACTGAAAACATAACGACATACCTGAAACTAAGAGAAGAGGTGCGGGTGAGATCCCCTCATCACCGATTCCAATTCCCACGTCGCGCTCTCGACGTCTTGATTTCTCCAAAGAATCTTGACCATAGGGATGGTCTTCCTCCGCAACACCCGCTCTTAAAAATCCAGAACACGAACAGGTTCTTCCACATAAGTAAGGTTGGGCTGAATCTGGGGTATCGAGTCGAGGACTTGACGATCATTACGAACACATTTCCGCAACTGACTCACATGGAATACATCATGGACACCAGGGAAGGTCGCAGGCAATTCCAACCTATAAGCCGACACTCCGATGCGCTCAAGAATATGGAAAGGTCCCACATACCGGGGGTCTAACTTGTGGTTCCTACCAAATCATTTAACATCGGACATTGGAGAAACCTTCAGAAACACCAAGTCTCCAACCGCACAATTCATCTCTTCAAGGGCTTCCGGACCCATACAAGGCCTCAAACGGAGCCATCTGCAGACTCTCTTGATAACTGTTACTGTAAGCAAACTCCATGAGTCTGAGACGCTCATCCCAAGCACCACCATGATCCAAAATATAACACCTGATCATATCTTCTACGATTTGATTTACTCGTTCTGTCTGACCATTAGTCTGAGTATGATAGGCGGTGGAATACCTTAAATCGGTACCCAACCCCTCCTGTAAACTCTTCCAAAAGCGAGACGTAAATCTAGAGTCCCGATCTGATACGATGCTAACAGGCACACCATGTAACCTGATGACCTCCTCAAGATATAACTCAGCTATCTTCTTCATTGAGTACCCAATATTAAATGGAACAAAGTGAGCACACTTTGTCAATCTGTCGACTATCACCCAAACAGAGTCATGCCCACGGGGAGACTTTGGCAGACCGGTGATAAAATCCATTGAAATACTTTCCCACGTCCAACTTGGAATATCAAGCGGTGTCAACTTACCACCAGGCCTTCTATGATCAGCCTTAACACGCTGACATGTAAAACATTCCGATACAAACTTTGCGATGTCGTTCTTCATCCCTGACCACCAAACAATTTGCTTCAGATCTTTATACATCTTTGTGGAGCCAGGGTGGTAGGCTACACTGGAACCATGAGCTTCAGCACAGATCTTAGCTCAAATATCGTCAAAGGCGGGGACGCAAAATCTACCCCGATACTTTAGGGTGTCCAACTCGTCCACAGAGAAATCGGGTAGCTCTCCCTTCACCGTTCTATTCCGGAGATGTAACAAGTCCGGATCATCCTTCTGATGTGCTCGAGTAAGGGAAATCCAAGAGGGTTCTTCTGCTTCTAGACTAGCAGGCACAGTACTACTCCCAACCTCAATATCCATCAACAAAAATTCTTCTATCAAGGACTGCACCGACAGATTAAAAATCTTAGCGGTCTTCCTACTCAAGGTATCGGCTACTATATTAGCCTTTCCTGGATGATAGAGAATTTCCACTTCATAATCCGCCACAAATTCTAACCACCGACGTTGGCGCAAATTTAGTTCTTTATGAGTGAAGACGTACTTCAAACTCTTATGATCCGTATAGATCTTGCACAACACGCCATACAATAAGTGTCTCCAAGGCTTCAGTGCATAAATTACGGCAGCAAACTCCAAATCATGCGTCAGATAGTTTCTCTCGTGGATCTTTAGTTGTCTCGACCCATACGCAATCACCTTACCATCTTGCATTAAAACGCAACCAAGTCCGATATGTGACGCATCGACATACACAGCATACTCAACTCCTTCGGTAGGTAAGGTTAAAATCGGAGCAGTACATAATCTCTTCTTTAGCTCTTGGAAAGCCTCTTCACATTTATCACTCCAAATGAAAGTAGTATTCTTCTGAGTAAGTTTAGTTAGAGGAGCAGACAACACCGAAAATCCTTCCACGAATCTTCTATAATAGCCAGCAAGGCCTAAGAAACTCCTAATCTCCTTCGGCGTAGAAGGTCTCTCCCACTCCATTACCGCAGAAATCTTAGTCGGGTTCACAGAAATACCGTCCTTTCTTACCACATGACCCAGAAAGGACACCTGAGGTAACCAAAACTCACACTTGCTCAACTTCGCATATAACTTATGCTCCCTCAGGGTCGACAAAACCATACGCAAATGCTGAGTATGATCCTCAACATTCCGAGAATACACCAAGACATCATCTATGAACACAATAACAAATCGGTCCAAGAAATCCTTAAACACCCGATTCATCAAATCCATGAAGGCAGAAGGTGCATTGGTTAAACCAAAAGACATCACCAGAAACTCATAATGTCCATGTCGTGAACGAAAAGCGGTTCGAGGAATATCTGCCTCTCGAATTCTCAACTGGTGGTAGCCTGAGCGAAGATCAATCTTTGAAAACACTGAGCTACCACGCAACTGATCGAACAGATCATCAATCCTTGGCAGGGGATATCTATTCTTAATGGTTACCTTGTTCAATTCCTTATAATCGATGCAAAGTCACATCGATCCATCTTTCTTCTTGACGAACAAAACAGGAGCACCCCATGAAGAAGAACTTGGTCTAATAAAACCGCAACTCAGCAACTCATCGAGCTGAGTACGCAACTCATCCAACTCACATGGAGCCATACGGTATGGTGCTTTAGCAATGGGACGAGTGCCCGGTTCGAGGTCTATTACAAACTCTATCTCCCTTTCAGGAGGAAGTCCTGGAAGAAAATCAGGAAAGACATCTGGAAACTCTCGCACCACCGAGACATCCTCAAGACATGGCGTAACAAAAGCTGTTTCCAGAGCAGAAATAGAAACCAAAAACGCCTCGCAACCAGACTCTATAGCACGATAAGCACGTACCGCAGAAATGATAGGAGAAACTCTGTCCGGAAATCCATAAACGCTCATAGGTTGTCCGTCGTCCATTCTGAAATCCAATCGCTTAGCCTTGCACTGGATGACCGCATCATACTTGGGCAGCCAGTCCATGCCCAGAATTACGTCAAAATCAGACAGATCCAAAACCATCAGATCCGCATAAGCCAGGAAATTCCCAAGGTAAATAGGGCATCTCAGAACTCCATGGTTAGATATCACCGAATCACCGGAAGGGAGCTTGACATTGAAGGAGCCTCCTAATTGGTCCACACTCAGACGGTGCTTATCGACAAATCTCCGGGCCACAAAGGAATGGGTGGCACCCGAGTCGAAAAGGACGCGAGCCCACCTATTCCGCACCTTAAAATCCCCTAAAACCGTAACATACGTAACTAAACGAACAATAACTAGGGCAACAAGGATAATTAATAAGGATAGATTAAACTGAGGCTAACCTGATATCACTTGCGTAGAGGTTTGGGCTTCCTCACTGGTCATCACGTTCAGCTTTCCCTTTCCTTTATCCAGGCTTGGCAGCGGCGGCAGAGCTCGAAGTGGGGCAGGCTGTAGTGGGGGCTGAGACTGGGGGCACGAAGACTTCTGGTGTCCCTTCTGCCCACACTGGAAGCAAACCCTTTCTTTCATCCAGCAACGAGTCACATCATGACCCTTCCTTGCACAGAACGAGCACACAAGCTCTCCCTTGGGTGCACCTTGGATGTCATGCACCTGCTGCTTCAGGGTTGCAGTCCTCTTGAAGCACCTTTCGTAGGGGTGGCCAGGTCGACCACAAAAGCTACACACATCCTTACTTTTCTTCTTCGAAGAAGGGCCAAATGCCCTGGAGCAACCATCCTCAACACCTTTTCTTTTCTCCTTCCTTGCCGCAGCACCGCGATTCTTGGCGTTTTCAATCGCCTCCACTTTTAAAGCGGCTTCCACTGCTTCAGCATAACTTTCAGCTTGGTAAGCGCATGCCAACTGCTGGACATCGCTTCGTAGTCCTCCCAAGAAACGTTTCACTCTACCCTCTTCAGAAACTACCAAATCCGGAGCAAACCTGCTCAGTTTGCTAAACTCAATCTCGTACTCGCTCACGGTGAGCTGTCTCTGCTTTAAATGCAGGAAGTTATTCATCAGGCGGTCTTGCTCGACCGAGGGCAGAAACGTTTTCAGCAACATCTTCTTAAAAGATTCCCAAGTACAGCCTTCCTTCAGGCTCTCTCTTTCCCGAATCCACCAACTCTTCGCCAGACCTTTTAACTGATAGGCTGCAATCATCACTCGCTGGGCTTCTAGAATTCCGGAATATGAAAACATCTCCTCGATGGAGATGATCCAATCATCTAAAATCATAAAGTCAGCACTCCCATCGTAGGTGGGAGGTCCCAATCGCTGGAAGTGAGATATGAAATTCATTTCTGGGGGTATCACCATCGGGGCCACCAGAGGAGTAGGGGAATCGGGCACAGCTTGGCCCAAGGCAGGCTCTTGCACTAAGGGTTGCTGCGCGGGAGCGATAGACAACAAGGACTCAATTTGCGATTGCATCGCAACTACTTGCCTTGACAGAGCCTCATTGCTCTGACGCAGACTCTCGATAAGCGCATCGCTTTGCGCACCTGATGACTCACCCTCTGACTGGGGAGTCGACCTCTTCGCAGGACGCTTTGGTGGCATTTCTAAAAAAATCAAACGAACAACTCATCAAAATCCTAGCTTACAACAAAGCCACGCAACTAGTTCAGACCATACTTAAAAGACACTTGGTTACGCTGCAACTTGCTCTGGGATTTTATAATGATGCTATGTCCTACTTAGGATGATATCCTCTCATGCTATTGACTCTTGTGCCTATGACATGAATGCATGTATTCATATTCGTTTTTTACGGTAGCCAAAAATAACCAGTTAGAGTTTCAATTTATGCAATGCATGAAGTAATAGTAGTAGTTTTATAGTTGAAAATACCTAACATGCATTCCTAACATAAATCCTCTCAGAAAACAAGTAATCCACATCCACAATTAAAGAAATGAGCAGCTAGCAAGTGTCAAGCAACTAACAAAATCAGTGGGCGCCAACAAACTGGCACGAACCCACGAATAAAAGTATGTCTGAACTAGCAAAACTAAACAAACAACCAACTACCTCGCTGAGATGAGGCAACAAACACGGCCAACGCTGCCGCCCAGAAAACTCCAAAACCAGCACTGCTAACAGCTACTGCTCTGAACCTGAGGCATTCCAAAAACAGAACACCTCAGCAAGAAAGTACAAGTAGTGGCAGGAAAAAAAAGTAATAAGCCAAAATAAACAAAGGTCAACAGGGGTACCAACCCAAGACCAAAAGTACTGAAGCAAAGTACAAAAGAAACAGGGCATCAACAGGAAAAGAACTCTAACGTGACTTGTCACGTTACACAAGGGTGCACCAGACGCACATGGCTATAAGGTGACTACAAAAATATCTCTTCAGAGAGAAAGTACAAAACCTTCATTAGGCACCTGTGGTTGACTCTACCCAAAAAACATGGCGAAGTGGTCACTCTTGGACACACCACCGAAAAACACAGGCGTAGTGGTCACTCTTGGACACACCACTCAAAACAAACGGATATATTATCCATCTAACTGCGAGGGAGTCTCATGCTCTCCACCATACACCGCAGGCATCCAAAAACCAGGTAGACTTCCACAGGGCACTAATGAAGGTAATAAATACCGCGGAGGTGGAATCGTCCACTAACTCCCGTATTCAAGAAACCAAAAAAAAACCATAACACAAATATCTCGGGATTTGGCTCGACAAACTCTACTTGACTTTACTAGATTCCGGACATGATTGATCAACCCTTAGGACCGATTTACAACCCTAATTAAACTCTAATACGTTTGATAACGAGAGCTAAGACACTTAAGCCATCGGTAAGACACTTCAAGGATGATTAAACATAAATAGACACGTTCAAGTTTAGCATGACAAAATAACATAACAATAAGTGATCAGCAAATCGGTTAATCATAGCAATAATTTGGAAGAATAAGTGTAGAAAATTTTAGGGGACATGAAAACATAGCCGTTACCATCGAATCGGACAAGGAGAAGAAGATGAGAAACCACCACTTGCCTTGGCTTTACCGGAAAAGTCCACCGAATCACTCCACATCGTAGATCGGGGAAAAAAGATGCAGGAGAAGTTGAAATCTAGACAAAAATGGCCAAAATAGAGGTTAGGGCCGAAAAACCCCAACGAGAAATCTCAAGAAACGAGAAATAAATTACCACGAGGGCGTAGCTCTCGGCGAGAGCTTTCCGGATCTATGTTCAGTTGAAGATTTCGAGCACCGGAACACCGTCGGCCGCCACCGGAAGGTTCCCGAAATATTTCTCTCTCACGCTCACGCCGCTCTCTGGTTCGGGAAGAAAGATCGACGAAGATGTAGAAATTATCTAGTATTAATATGTATATATATATATACCTATATATATATATATATATATATATATATATATATATATATATATATATATATATATATATATATATATATATAAGATATGTAAAGATATGTAAAGATATATAAGGATATATATTATATATATATATAAAAAGTTCTGTCTAAAACGGAATATTTACGCCCGGGTGCGCGAAAGACGAAATTAAAGGTCTAGGATGACTTCAAATGGAAAAGTAGTCAACATGAAAGTTGTAGATCTCGTCGAGACGCACAGATTTCATGTTAACCATTTTTCCATAAGACATCGTTTTTATACTCAAAAAGGCTCCCGAACCTAAACAACGAAGGACTACACGAGAACGAGCTTACGGGTACTCGAGTAGGTAGAAAACGGCTACTCGAGTAGTTCGGAAAGGCTACTCGAGTAGTTCAAGTGACTACTCGAGTAGTTCGGAAAAGCTACTCGAGTAGTTCAATTGACTACTCGAGTAGTTCAGAAAAGCAACTCGAGTAGTTCAAGTGACTACTCGAGTAGTTCAGAAAAGTTACTCGTGTAGGTAAGAAAAATTCTACTCGAGTAAGAGGAAAAAGTACTCGAGTAGATAAAAAATAACACTCGAGACAGGGAGGAGGTACTCGGGTAGGCAATTCAACATACTCGAGTAAGTATGAAAATTTTTACAAATCTGTAAAATCTTTTACAAATATATCCAAAAATTAAACTATTTGAATGAATAGTGTTTTTCATTTTTGAATAGTACTTTAATATTAAAATATTCATATTTTTATATTTTTGAATAATGAAACTTCGAGGTCAAAACGGAGGCCCGAACGCGTGGCGAATCAAACAAAATTCGCATCGTAGGCGAACACTGACGCTACGGACACAACAGCGAAGTCAAAACCAAAATCCGACGAGCCATTCCCGAGATATTAATCTTCGAAGTATACGACGAACATAAACAATCCAAAACTTCAATCGCGCGCCGAGACTCCAAAAATGCTCGGATTGCGATGAAACTTGACGAGCAAGTCCAAAATTACTTAACTTAAATTCAAAATGCAAAATCTTCCCATTACAAAAATAATTCGGCCTACTCGACCGCACGGACGCGAAATTGCCTTAACGACATTGCGCCGTCAAATCGACGTTAAAAGTAACGCCACGACGTCATAAATCTGACGTTCCCAAACAAATAAAATCATCGAAAAACCGAGGGCATTACAATGACTCCTTTGTCCTGGATACAGGATGAGGATCCGAAGGCACATGGCTCGGAGTTCGTCGAGGATACAGATGCTCAGGTGAGGTTGATTCGAGACAGGATATTGGAGGCCCAAAGAAGACATGCCAAGTATTACGATGTACGACATCGTCAAGTAGAGTTTCATGCAGGAAACCGGGTGTTTCTGAAGATATGATAGATGCATGGAGTCTCGCGGGTGCGTGGCCGGAAGAAGCTCAGTCTGAGATACATGGGGCCTTACGGGATCCTGGAACGGATCGGTCCCTTGGCTTATAAACTAGAGCTGCCGCTAGAGCTAGCAGGTTTGCACGATGTCCTCCACATCTCCTCCCTTAGGAGAGATCTACGTCGGCCGGAGCAGTATATCACGATTACAGACGGGCCTATAAATTCTGATCGATCGGTGCACCTGGAGCCGATCCGGATAGACGATACTGGGATACGGGTCTTATGGCGCAAGAAGGTTCTGCTGGTCAAGGTCTTGTGGAGGAATCATGGACAAGAGGAGCACATGTGGGAGCCACGGGACTTGATGCAGCAAAGGTACCCATAACTTTTCACATCAGGTATCCCGTTTAACCTCTCCGGATGTTACACATTATTTCTCATACTTGAAACCCCGTAGGCCTAACCTAAATTTCGGGGATGGAATTTTTATTTTTGTGTATTGGGATTTGTAACATCCCTCAGACTTCTAGACCTTTTGGACTAATTTTGTCATGAATAGGTCATGACAAAACCCTAGGAAGCCCAAGAAGGCCAAGTGACCTATCTAGGGCCAATGAACCTTCACTTATCCAATTTAACCCCACCATGGCACCCCTAACCCTAGGGGATGCCAATGAGCCACCAAGGACCCATTGGGGTTAACCAAAGAGGCTAAGTTGACCCAAGTCAACCCTAGCCCTAAAAAGGTCAAAGTGCCCTTACTAAGGGTCAAGTGACCTCCAAGGTGTAACATCCCATTTCGTGCTAGGACCCTCGCACGCGTTTTGAGCCAAGAGAATTGGCTCAGGTTCGGGAAGCATCAATTTAGATCAAGAAGTTACTTATAAAATATTTGGGCACGGGGCGTTGAGTGCGTTGAGTGCACTCAATGCCATGGACTGATTGGCGTTGAGTGCGTTGAGTGCACTCAATGCCATTTTACTTGGAGAAATATCTTGGCTCTGGGCGTTTAGTGCGTTGTGTGCACTCAACGCCATGGACTAATTGACGTTGAGTATGTTGAGTGCACTCAACGCCATTTTACTTAGAGAAATATCATGGCTCAGGGCGTTGAGTGCGTTGAGTGCACTCAACGCCATTGACTGATTGGCATTGAGTGCATTGAGTGTACTCAACACCATTTTACTTATTAAAATATCCTGGCTCGGGGCGTTGAGTGCGTCGAGTGCACTCAATGCCATGGACTGATTGGCATTGAGTGCACTAATCGCCATTTTACTTAGAGAAACATCTTGGCTCGGGGCATTGAGTGCGTTGAGTGCACTCAACACCATGGACTGATTGGCGTTGAGTGCGTTGAGTGCACTCAATGCCATTTTACTTAGAAAGATTTCGGGAAGCATCGATAGAGTCGACTGCACCCCGTTCGTCGAACTCAACAAATAATTCGTCTAACGAAGCATATTTGTCGAATAGAGTTCGTCGAATTGAGTCTCTTTGGAATTAGGAGCATATTCGTCGAACGGAGTTCGACGAATGGAGCAAGTTTGCTGAACTAATTTCAGAGTTCATCGAATGGAGTTAGATGAACGATGCAAGTTTGTTGAACTAGGTTCAGAGTTCGTCGAACGGGGCATATTCGTCGAACGAAGTTCGACGAATGGAGTAAATTCGTCGAACGGAGTTCGTTGAATAGAGCAAATTCGTCGAACTAAGCCTCTTTGGAATTAGTGGCTTGGAGGAGAGAGAAAATGTGAGCTTAATGGCCATCATGGCCATGGAGGCTCCATTAAGTTTTCAAGAGGAGGCCGGCCATTGGGGTGGCTCAGCCCCCTCAATTGGGTTGAAACTGAAAAGTTGGTTTTATGACCATTAATGGAGTTTTGATGAATTAGGGAGTTACAAGCTTTCTCTGTCAAATTCCTTCTTTAAGGACCTTCACCGGAGCAAGGGCAAGCGTTTCCACAGATCCTTTCTCAATTCCATTGAGGTTGGTGTAGAAGTTGCAGAGGAGCCAAAGCTCGGTGGCCGGAAATGGTGAGGAGGCAAAGCATACACATTCAAGCCGCAAACTAGGTACTCCTCTACTCCTTCTTCGTGGGCTAAATATTAGGATTCATTAGAGGATAGAATCAGGCTCAATTGAGCACGATTCGGTGGAACTTTTCCACTGGTTTTTCTGCAAAAATGAAAGATCAGGTTCGCCGGAATCCGCCATTTCCGGCGGCCAAACCACCTCCGATCAATAACCATCACCTCAACGAAGGTGGTGGTGGTGGCGGTTGCCCGGGGAGGTGACTGGATGGCTGACAAATAGCTTTGAAAGCTGCTTCAGGTCGGGAGATTCGGGTCCGTAGGCTGAAGGTTGAGGACAATGCCTGGGCCGTCCGATTGCTGTAAGTAAGATTATAATAATAATTATTATAAAGTGTTATTTAATCCCTTTAATGTGCTCTTTTTAAAACAAAAAACATAAGGCCCTTAAGTGTTGAACCATGAAAAGTGGCCAACATAAAAATTGTTGCTCTTGAAGTCTAATTTAATTTAAAATTGACTTCAACCCATTTGGGTAAGTGGTTTGACCACATCACTTAAAATGGTGAAGTCTATACTGAGGCTTGATCATAGATTTTTTAGGGTGCCCCCATCAATCCTCACCTCCAAATGACTTGAAATTTGGAGCATGAAGCATTCATATATAGATTTATAACATATCCAAAAATGGGAATTTTTGGAAAAATTTTCCTAAAGTGTTTGTAAACATTTAATAATCCATGTATGAATTATTTAAGTGATCTAATGATCTCTAAACCCACCAATATTTTGGTGTCTATATCTTATGGTCAAGGCATGACTATGATAAAAATCTCAGCCCAATTGTGTTTGATTTGAATAGGTTTTGGTGAGACCAAAGTATGGCCCTTAAGGGGTTAGTTAGGGCAAGAGTGAGCTTGGGGCATGGAGGGGCCAATTCTCACCCAAAGGGGTTGGGACTTTGGCTAGAGCCCCAAGGTTAGTTTAAACACCCTCACATGGAGTCTGGGGTGGATTAGGGTGGATTTGCCATAGGACCCTAGTTCAAACCCTAAGGTTTAACTTTGGGGGTTTGTGAAGGATATGGTGTGATATATCCATGCATGGACTTGGGGTTTAGTCCATGTAATCCTAGGATGTTGAATAGCCCTAGGAAGGAATTTGGTGACATTTAGACTTAGGCATACAACTTAAACCAATTAGGGATAGTTTAGGCCTATACCTTTTATGAAAATATTGAAGTGTCATATGATCTTAGATCTTCATGGGATTTTGGTATGAGTAATTTTATAGTGATATTGATCTCCGAAATTTATTATAGGATGTTTAGAAAACAGTAGCTCATACTTGTAGTTATAACCTTCATCTTGTCCATTGTGATGATTTTGAAGTAACCATGGTTACATTAACTTAGAATGATATGAAACTATGGCAAGATTAATTAAATATCATTTAGATGCACTAGTAAATTATTTGGATTATTTGAACATTTTCTCTTAGTACTTCATGTTTAAAGTGAACTAGTGCACCTTATTTTGGAAAATATATAATAAATAAAATATCTTGCTGAAGAATTATGTTACTTAGCCAGAGAACTTGTTATGGCCTAGTAAAGCCTAAAAAATTGTTATATATTATTTGGATGAGTTTATAAGAATGTTCCTTCACAAGTGCACTCTAATGGAATTATTTAAAGTATTTTTCTACATAGCTCACAGACCTTGGAATTGCATGAAACTTAGTTAGTAGTGTTTGATGATCATTATAAGGCTCTGGTAAATTTTATATAATTTTTGGACTATGATTTATGGTACTCTCTTCATTAATTCTAATTATTTGAATTAACTTGAATTAATTATTTAGAGGTTATTACATATATAAAAATTTGTTAAATTTGGTATTAACTGATATTTTGTTTTCACATATTGTTCATAATTTTTGGGTGGTCATAATTTAAGGAAATCTAGTACTTCATGTTCAAAATTACCCATTGCCAAAATTTTGGAAAAATTAATAAATGTCAAATTAACTAGAAAAATTATAAGTTTCCAGATTTAGGCTAAATGTGTCATGATAGACCCACAATAATTATCTTAGGGCCTTTGTATGAACATTTGGAGTACCTCCTATCATGTACATCATATTGTTTAGATTGGTTTGCATATAGTAAAACTGCAGAAGTTGTGATAGCATGTGGAATGGACATAAGGAGATGAGGTTAATAGTTTACTGACTTTGGTCAAGTGAAAATGAGTTCATCATCAGGAGTCATGATGTGGAAGTATCGAGTTGACTAGTGATAAATGACGCTCGGGATCGACGAAACATCGTCCTTCCTGTGGAGGGAAAGAGAGTCAAATATGCTAGGGTTAGATTAAGTATAACTTGAAATGGGGTTGGTTATGGTTATATACCAACAATAATAAGTAACTTATGAAAGGGAGATTTGAGCTTCAGCCCATCGTAGTTCCTAGTGCCATCTAGAGCCCTTCACCGGAAATGCCTTGGGCAGTCCAAGATTAACGTAAGCCATAAGACTAAATGAATTACAAGATTAATTAGAAATACTCTAAGATTACACTTACACTATCACTCACCAGTGTTGTGGGAGTTAGGTTGGGTCTCACGAGCGGTAGGCACGGTGTTTTTGGTGATGGGCAGGTTTGCCCGGCGAGCCGATGGCTTGGTAGATATTTGTGTCGGATGGGTTAGTCCGGGGAGCTTTAGCTCGGTAGATATTTGTGATGGATGGGATAGTCCGGGGAGCTTTGGCTCGGTGAGAAAATACATTAATGTTGCATGTGTATAAAATATAAAGTGGTGGGTCTTCAGTATTGGGGATTCGCCACACCGAAACTAATACGTTGACTCGACAAGTGTTGTTTAACACTTAGCCAAATAAAGTCTGGTGCGCCAGCCGGCAAGAGTACACAGGCGCTCCGCTTAGTGCACCAACGTTGAGGCATATGATTGGTCTGACTGGTAGTGTTGATACCGGTTTAAAGGTGGGCGAGGCCCAACCCACCGCTTCCGTTTTCCACTACGGAGGTATCCTGGGAGGTTAGGCTCCAAAAAGGGGGAACTAAAGGTCTGTGTGCACAGAGTCAGGTGTGTGTGTTGCACTTGCATTTTCATACCATAGCATACTTACATGATATAGCATAACCATTGCATATAACCCTTGACACATATTGTATAAATTGGTATGAGACTCTTTATACAATAGGCCTTGCAAAATGACCCCTTGGTCTATACGTTTGTTTGGGCATTCCTCTAGGTCATGATTACTTACTTAGTTTACCTTCTTGTACTTTTACTTGCTCACCTTATTCATGGTATTCTTAATAGCTTACCTAATATTTGCTTACTCACACTTGCTGTGATTATATACTCATGATATACTAGTTCCGCCGTCACCTTCTTACTTTTGTTACTCTCCACTTTAAATACCTTCCCTTTACTTCTCCCCACTCGGTGCCTAGGAGCCATGGGGGAGGGGTGGGGGATGATAGGACTTAGTGTTTTAGACTAACGGTCGTTGACCAAATCATTTTAGGGGATCGTGGAGCCGAACCAGGAGATGTAGCCCCAGAGGTCAGTGCTCTTGGAGATGGGACAGTCTAGCACGGGAGTTCAGGCAGCAGGGACAGTGAGTCCCGAACATTAGTAGCTATTATAGATTTGCTTCCTCGATGAGTGACTTATAGTGAGGATCATGATGTATCGGGCTGGAGCCCTTTTTATTAGTACTTGATTTATTGTTACTGTGGACTCTCCCTTCGTGCAGATTTATTTATATTCATGAGATTTCTGGTGGACCAGCATTGAGTTTCATTTTACTCATGTACTTATACTTTTATTCTTCTCTTCTGCGATCAGTATGGTCGATAGGATCAGCGTTTTGTAGTGACGACCTTCCCAGGTGTGTTGGTGTCACCACAAAGAGGCGGTTCTGGGCATAAGATCCTGTTGGTTTTGCAAAAAAAGGTCTTACTTCGTCACCTATGGTTCCACGGAGTCGTCATTGTGTAGAGATCGCAGGAATCCGAGAATACAATCTCAAAATTCTGCAATGCCTTCAAAACCAGCCCCTACTCATCTATTTATAAAAAAACAAAGTCTAGGGCATCACGCCTTCAACGACTATGATTGGCCGGAGGCGGGGCCACTAAAAACACTAAAATAAACCAAAAATAATAAAGTAGCATATGATTTTGACTTGCAGCATCATTCCGAACACATCTGCGGAGTCCGATCATCGATCCGGGCATGCCATATTTGTAAAGTCATCAATCAGCTTCGAACAGGCCCAAAACTCATCCTCCATTGCAGGTCCTTGTCTTTGCTCCGCATCAATCTCCCGGCTTGAAAGAATTCATCTCTCGATGAATAGGGATCCAAATTCTCTCCATATATCTTTCAGAATCAAAAAATTTGCTTGAGGCATATCTTTCAAGTTCCTTCTTTCTTTGTTCAGATAATGTAGTAATGCTTGAGGTGTCCTTGCCTTGCTCCTTGGCTTTCTTGATTTGATCTAAGGCAGCTAACTCTTTCATCCTGGTAGTCTATGCAGTAGGGTTATTTTCTGGATCTTCAAAGGGCACTGGAGGCTCATATCTGTTGGATGGATTGTCTGGAGGAGCTCTGGATGAGACTACTTTTTTTAACTTATAGGGAAAAGGGCCTGAAGTTGTGTCTGATGAAGCTTGTCCTTCCCTAGAGTAAGGATGTTGCCTTGAATAGCCTTTGGAGTAGACCTGGAATTTCCTTTGGCTTCCTCTATAACTTCCTCTCCTTGATTGAGAACCTCTGGATTGGCCTCCCCTATATTGAGATCTTGCATGAGGCTGATAGGGGGTTTGGATTTTAGCAGAAGGATGAGTAGCTGAGCTTCCACCTGCACCTGCATCAGGAGGAGGAGGTGGAGGAGGATGACGATGATGAAACTGAGAAGATCCTTTCTCATATTTCCTTTTATTCTTCATGGCTTTCAATTGGTTCTTGGAATACTGCATCCAATATTCAGTAATGGGGCAGTCATGAAGAATGTAGTAAGGAATATCATTAGTGTCCTTTACTTTGGCTGGAGGCACCCTTTTCATAGCTTTGCTCCTTGCCTTTCTTTTCCTGGCTATGGTGGCAGAAGAATCATCAGAATCAGTCCTGAATTCATCACTTTCAGAGCTTTGCTCATCATATAAAGCATCAATCTGTTTCATATAATCTTTTTGAAGTTGGGTTGGAGCAGATGAAACAGCAGTTGTAGCAGCAACAGATACAACAGACATAGTACTGGCAGATGTTGTAGCAGCAGCAGTAGTAACAACAGACACAGAGCTTTCTAGAGCAATACTTGTAGAAGATATAACAACAGTAATATCAGCAGTAACTGGAGCAGCAACAGATTCAGAGAAACTGTTTCAGAAACACTACTTTCAGATACAAGAACCTCAACATCAGTAATAACAGCAGGAATAACAGTAGGCTCAAAATCATATACCTCTGTCATCTGCATATCCTTAGAGATTAACTCATCAGCAACATCAGAAAAAACAGAAAGCTCAGCAACATTTGCAGCAGTAATATCACTGGGAACAGAAGGCTCAGCAGGAGTAGCAGCAACAACAGAACTAGCAGCATAAATTGAAAGTACAAAAGAATTTATAACACTGGTGTCACAACTTGAGAAGGGCACAATGACCTTGGAGAGATCCTCTGAGGGCTGGACTGCAACTTTCTCTGGAAGATAACTGAAATAAATTGAATCAAAATCTGAGAGCAGGGACCTGAGGTCTACTGAAAAGACATCAATTGGTGGAGTAACTGGAGCTTGAGTTGGGGTAACAGCAGCAGCAGCAGGAACTGAAGAAATGGCAGCAGGCAATCTCATATCTTCATTAGGCATCTCCCCATGCTTAGATTCAGATACAGCTGGATCAAGGCACCCAAATGAAGGGATTGCCTGAGGAAAGAGAGAAGATAGCCTGGCAGAGAGGGCTGCAACTGACTGAAGAAGGGGAGCCAAGGAGGTATCCAGCAGAAGTGACAGCCTGGGAGCTATCAGTTCATACAGTTGGTCAGCTAGGGCTGGAATATCTACATGCTCAGTAGGCACTTGAGTAGAGGTAGAGGATGGAGGTGGAGCAACAGGTGATGTTGGAGGAGAGCTGGTGGATGGTAGAAGTGAAGGTTGAGGTGTGGGGATTGTGGAAATGGAAGACAGTAGTATGGAGATAGAGGGTGTGAAGGTGGGTTGATCAATAATGTCTTGTAGAAGCTGTTGGTATGATGTAGATGAGGAGGGTGGCTCAGGAGGGGATGAAGGTGAATCATCCATGAAGGCATCATCAAGAAGATTGAAAGAGGGAATGTTGGATGATGTGTCAATGTCTGGTGGAGGGTAGTGGTGTAATGGATGGAATATTTCTTCTGGTATTGGAAGAGTAGGAATTGGGGATGGAATTGATGTTGGAGATGGGCTGGAAATAATGATTGTGGATGGAGTTTGAATGGTGGAGGTGACTGGTGGAGATGAAATTGAAGTTGGAGGAGGAGAAGCACCAACAGGCAAGTCTTCTGCAGGGGCAGAGACTTGAGGGGAAGTGACTGTTACAGTCCTTGTGCCTGAAGTTGTGCTTGCAGAGGGCCTGCTGGGCTTTGTTATCTGCCTGTCCCATTTGCCAAAGAGGGCACAAGACAGCCTCTTTGAGGCATTGATATGCATCCCAGAAGATACAAGCAGGGCAGGGCATCTGTTGTGAAGAAAAAGCCCTAGGATCCTCCCATAATTCACAAAGTTCTTGTTTATTTTCTTCCTGATCAGGTCAAAGAAGACCTCTCCCCAGTTCAACTGTTTCTTATCCACAATGGCTCCCATCAAGCACAGCTGATACCTGGAGATAGTATCATGTGCTGAATGCTTGGCCAGTAGAACCTTGCCCACTACATCAGCTAAGAACCTGTATTCCACAGCTAGGTTCTTTTTCAGCAGTAGAGTGACCCATTCTTGCAAGTAAATCAGAAAATTTCTCTCCAGATAACTCAGCAGAATCTCTTCCAGAACTTAACCCAAAAACTGCTGTCAGAATAGCAGGAGTCAAAGGTACCTGGGTTTCAGAAATTGAACCAACCACTGTGTTTTGGTCCTGGTTGTGGGCAGTGTAGACCCACTCCTTAATCTCATCAGCAGCCAACTTGATTCTTGTGGACATGATGGCAACAAGCTTCTGCTCCTTGAATAGTTCCAGAATGTCTTGAAAAACCTGATCAGTGGTGCTGAAAGACTCCATGTCTATATCAAATCCAGCATCAAATTTCATTGCGGCTAGAATGGCAACAGAGATGACCATGGTTACCTGCAAAAATCAACAAACAAAACGACCAAGTATAGAGATGTTTGGAGGGAAAGAGAATTTTTGCAGAGAGATTGAAAGCGCAAAAGGAGAACGACGGCCGAAAAATGAATTTTATATTAGGGTTCGACGTAGAAAAGGAAAGATCGTTGAACTCAGTTCGACGATCGGGGCTTCTAAAGGAATCTGAAAGGTCTTCAATATCGTCGATCTCCGTTTGACGATGTTGGAGAGCGTCGAGCTCCATTCGACGATAGTTCAGAGAACAAAATCATCGAGCGCCGTTCGACGATCGTTGACCGGAAGAGATAGTTCAGACTATCTGAGAAGCGCTGAACTCTGGTCGACGTTTTCGGAAAGCGTCGATCTCCGTTCGACGATCTGGGGGAAAATCGTCGAGCGCAGTTCAGAGACTAGAAATACACTCTAGACACTTAGAGAAATAAGATGTTTGCCTAGTGTTGGTCAATTTTTTTAAAGTTTCAAAATCTTGGACATTATTTTAGACTTCCTCCATCTAACATTCCTAACTGATTTAGGAAGAAGGTGTGTTTCTTTTCATCCAAGGGTTTGGTGAAAATATCTCCCCTTTGCAAATCAGTTGGGATATATAGAAGTTCAATTTTATTCTTCTCAACATTATCCCTTAAAAAGTGATGCCTAATTTCTATGTGTTTTGTTCTACTATAGAGGACTGGATTTTGAGCTATAGAAATAGCATTGGTGTTATCACAAAATATTTTTGACTTCTCTAAGTTGTAGCCATAGTCTAGGAGTTGGTTTTGAATCCACAAGATTTGTGAACAATAACTGCCTGCAGCCATATATTCAGCTTCAGCAGTTGAAGTTGACACAGATGTTTGTTTCTTGCAAAACCAAGAGACAAGTCTGTCACCAAGAAACTGACAAGTTCCACTGGTGCTTTTCCTGTCAATTCTGCATCCAGCATAATCAGCATCAGAAAATCCAGTTAAATCAAATGCTGAATCTTTTGGATACCAGAGACCTAGATTTGGACAACTTTTAACATACCCGAGAATCCTTTTTACTAAAGTTAGGTGTGACTCTCTAGGGCTTACTTGGAATCTAGCACATATGGATGTAGCAAACATTATATCTGGTCTACTAGCTGTAAGGTACAGTAAAGAGCTAATCATTGCTCTATATGTTGTCTGATCAACAAGTTTCCCATGTTCATCAGCATCCAATACAACATTGGTAGGCATAGGTGTTTTCATACAAGATGCTTCAGACATACCAAATTTTTTGACCAATTCATTTGCATACTTGGTTTGAGAAATAAAGATGCCTTCAGCATGTTGTTTGACTTGCAATCCTAGGAAGAAGGATAGCTCACCCATGCTACTCATTTCAAATTTAGAATGCATTAGGTTGGAGAACCTTCTGCACAATTTTGAATCAGTAGAACCAAAGATAATATCATCTACATAAATCTGTACTAGTAGGGTATGGGACTTATGGGTTCTAATGAAAAGAGTTTGGTCTACTCTACCCCTTATAAATCCATTTTCCAGAAGGAAGCATGCTAGGGTCTCATACCATGCTCTAGGAGCTTGCTTGAGACCATATAATGCTTTGTTCAACTTAAAAACATAATCAGGATGGGTTGGAGAGATAAAACCTGGAGGTTATCTGACATAGACTTCTTCCTTGATGTCTCCATTGAGAAATGCACTCTTTACATCCATCTGATATACCTTGAAGCCTTTGTGTGCTGCATAAGCCAAGAAGATTCTGATGGCTTCCAATCTTGCAACTGGTGCAAAAGTCTGGTCATAGTCTATGCCTTCTTCTTGAGAATATCCTTGAGCAACTAGGCTTGCCTTGTTCCTTATAATTACTCCTTGATCATCCAATTTGTTTCTGAACACCCACTTTGTTCCAACAATGGAGTGATCCTTAGGCTTTGGCACTAGTTCCCAAACTTTGTTCCTTTCAAATTAATGCAACTCTTCTTGCATTGTAATGATCCAGTGTGGATCTTGCTCTGCATCTTGAATGGATTGAGGTTCAATTTGAGATAGGAAGCAAGTGTGCAATAGGTTTTGGTTGACCTGATTTCTGGTTTGCACACCGGCTGAGATGTCTCCAATTACTTGGGAAATTGGATGGTCTCTTGATGTTACTAAATCAACAGGGGGTGTTGATTGTTCACCAACCTGTGTTGTTATTTCCTCTTGTGGTACAACAACTGGCTCTTCAAGTTGTTTCTCTTCAATATGTTGAATGCTTTCTTCATCTTCACTGCTTTCCTCTTTTTGAGTAACCTGTAACTTGTTCAAATCTTCAACAAGAGAATGTACCTGCAAAGGTTCTATGGTAGAAGTGTTCTTCTCCTTGAAAGACATGTTAGATTCATCAAATGATATGTGAACTGATTCTTCAATTTTAAGAGTTGATTTATTATAAACCCTATAAGCCTTACTGATCATGGAGTATCCTAGAAACACTCCTTCATCAGCTTTATCTTGAAATTTTGCTAAATATCTCTTGTCATTATTGTGTATATAACAAATACAGCCAAAAATTCTAAAATAATCAACTTTAGGTTTCTTCCCTTTGAGTAGTTCATAGGGAGTCTTTCCCTTTAGTTTATGTATTAAACTTCTGTTCAGCACATAGTTGGAGGTGTTCACTGCCTCTGCCTAAAAGGATAGAGGAAGGTGAGCATCTGACAATAATGTAGTGGCAGATTCAATAAGAGTTCTATTTTTCCTTTCAGCTACCCAATTTTGTTGAGGAGTTCTAGGAGCTGAGAAAGTATGCATGATCCCTTCACTCTGACAGAACTCTTGCATAAGAAGAGAATCAAACTCTGTCCCATGATCACTTCTGATCAGGGCAATGTGAGTATTGAACTCAATCTGTATATATTTGAGAAACTCTGTCAGACACTTAAAGTTATCAGACTTCTTCCTCAGAAAGAACACCCATGTGAATCTAGAGAAGTTATCTACAACTACTAAGGTGTAAGATTTCCCTCCTAGGCTTTGTACTGTAATGGGTCCAAAAAGATCCATGTGTAACAGATACAAGATCTTAGGTGAATCACTCTTATTAAGTGATTTGAAACTATTTTTAGTTTACTTGCCTAATTGACAAGCCCTGCAGAGTCCTTCCTTCTTGTAGGGGCCGGAAGGTAGACCTCTAACAAGGTTGTCTTTAGATAGCCTAGCAATAGTTCTAAGGTTTAAGTTTCCTAGTCTCTTATGCCATAAAACATTAGGTCTACAAACAGAATTGAACATGCAAATATCTACATCTGTTGAAAGAAAATCTACTAGATAGATGTTACCTTTCCTTTTACCTGTCAATACAGTTGTGTTGTCCTCTGACTTGATCTTGCATAAAGCTTTGCTGAAAGTCACCTGGTAGCCTTCATCACATAGCTGACTGATGCTTATCAAATTGTGCTTCAGTCCTTCCACATAGGCTATCTTCTTGAATGTCACTGTTCCAATTTGGACTGCACCATATCCTTTAGTTTGTCCAAAGTTTGAATCACCAAATATGACTTTGGGTCCAAGCTTGGCTTTAAAGGATGTGAGGTTGTCCTTGTTTCCTGTCATGTGCTTAGAGCACCCACTATCCAAGTACCATTGTTGGTTTGATGTTGGATAGGTCTTCACCTGCACATAAAATAATTCACTTGTTTTTGACCCAGTTTACCTTGGGACTAGGTTGATAACCTTTAAACTCAGAAATAAAAGACATCCCAGGTTGACTCTTATAACCTTCAGGATGATATCTCCTTGGAGGTATTATCCATTCAGTACAAGGGTTAAAGATTTGGGATGAAGGACCCCTAGGATTGGATTTTGATTTGCCCTTGAAGGAATTTCCAGAGCTCTGATCTCTGTTCGACGATCGTGGAGCTGCGTTCGACGATCTTGGGTCAGATCGTCGAGCTCCGTTCGACGGTCGACTGTGGTAGAGTTCAGGAATTAGAGATCGTCGACCTGAGTTCGATGATTTTGCCTGAGATCGTCGATCTGCGTTCGGCGATCGTCGAGCTCCATTCGACGATTTCTGCTAGAACTTAGTTTTCTTAGGCAGATCAGAATTCTTCCTAGCTACCTCTACAACTCCCTTCCCTTTATCAGAAATGAACTTGATTGGGGTTGTTAGAACTATAGGTTGGCTGGATGAAGCACCCAAGCCCAGTGTACTATTGAATCTGGAGTTCACTGTGCTTGTGATGTCCATCAACTTGATACTTCTCCCATTAAAGGATTCTTCAAGCTTCTTGGCCTCTGATAGCTCACATTTCAGTGAAGCTATCTGCTCCCTACAACACTCCAACTCCTCAGAGAGTTTGAGGTTTTCTGACTTTAAGAAACTATGTTCAGATAAATGATTTCTGAGAGAGATAATTTCCTTCTTAGATTTTAGTAAGTCTAAACATAATGCTTTAAACTCAGATTTAAAGTCCTCAGAATTGAAATCAAAAGAACTGATTACCTGGTACTCTTCAAGTTGAGTCTCTGAGTCTGACTCTGACTCTTCTGCATCTGAATTGTGTTGAGAGGCATTGATTGCCATCATGCAGAACTCCTTCTCTTCTGCATCATCTTCATCATCACTAGAGCTGGATGAAGCTTCTGACTCCTCTTCAGTTTCACTCCTGGATTCAGCAACAAATCCCTTCCTTGTGTGTTTGTTCTTGCTTAAGGAGGGTTTTCCATTCCCATTTTTCTTGAAGTCTTTGTCCTTTCTTCTTTCTTTCTTGTCCCTTCTATCCTTATTTTTGTTCTCTGGACAGTCAGACACAATATGGCCTGGTTTCCTGCAACCAAAGCAAACAATTTCTTTATTATTTGACTTATCATACCTTGGCTTATCATGCTCTTTGTATGATCTCCTTCTGAAGTCCTTTCTGGCCATCTTGTAAAATCTTTTGGCCAATAGACTGAGCAGCTCATCATTGCCTGTGACTTTATCTTCAGGCTGATCTTCAGTTGCTTTGAAGGCTATTGTCTTTTCTTTCCTTGTGGCTGGTGAGGCAGCCTTCTGCTCTTCTTCTCTGTTCTTAATGAGCAGCTCATAAGATTTGAGCTTACCCAAAAGAGCTTCTGTGGTGATCTCATTCAGACTTCTGGCATCCTTGATTGGCTAGATTCTTGAATCCCAAGTGCTTGGGAAGCACATTAGGATTTTGTCATTAAGTTCAGTCAGTGAGATCTCCTTATCCAAAGTCTTGAGTTCATTAACTATCAGACTGAGCCTGTTATACATTTCAGCTACTGGCTCAGCTTCTCCTTTCTTGAAATTCTCATATTGGGATATGAGGTGGGATCTCCTGTCCTTTCTTTCATCAGCTGAGCCTGAGCTATTTCAGAGAGTTTATCCCAGATTTCCTTTGCTGAATTACATTCATCCACCGTTTGAAAGATGTCATCAGACATGGTCTGGGCTAAGATATTCATAGCCTTTGCATCAGCTACCTTCCACTTCTTGATATCAGCATCTGTTCCTGATGAAGGTGGAACAGCATTTGTGCTTGTGTTCTCTGGAGGTCTTGGACAAACTGTCAAAACAGAATTAAAAATATCCTCGTCAATAGAATTCATGTATAATCTAATCCTTGCTTTCCAAAGTGCAAACTTAGACAGATTGCACACTGGAGGTCTGGTGCTAGCATAATCTTTGTTTTGGGCCATGATTTGTGAAGAAATAATCTAATAACAAAATCAAAACAAGCAGATCTAACTAGGGATCTTGGGGTTCAGGTGTTAGCCTGTGCAACCACTGAGATGTGGTATATTTAACCAACCTCCCTCTGATACCAATTGAAAGTGTGAGCTAGATCTGATATACTCTAGAGGGGGGTGAATAGAGTATGGTGCTTAAAAACTTTTTACAACAGTTGTTGTAATCTGAGTGAACAGGGAAGCAAATAGTAAATCTAAACACAACAGCTATCTAATCACAAAGCACCCTACAAAAGAAATTAATCACAGATCACAGCCAGAAACAAAAATAAAGAAAAGCAACCAGAAGACACAAGGAGCTATAGTGGTTCCACTAAACTTGGGTACATCCACTCTTCTACCACCCTAGGTAGGAATCCACTGTAGGATGAGTTGATCAGGTGTCCTGGGCACCAATGAGCTTTTGATAAGGTGCTCAAAAACCAAATCAGATTTTTTGATCAGGTGTCTTGCCACCAATGAGATTTTGAGAAGGTGCTCAAAAACCAAGCACAAACTTTTGAAGGGAGTTTGAAAAACCCTTTATAGAGATGGGGATGAGAGAGTGATGGAAGTCTTCTCTTTCTCAAAGCAGCTGAGAATACTATGTGGATTTTGATGTTATCAAATCTCCCCCTGAGTTCTTGAGATGTTCAGGAAATGAAGCTTTGCTGTAGGGCGATAGGCCTTCAGAAGTTGATCTCCAGCAAATGATGATTTCAGCAACAGCTGAAATGTTAGGTGTCTGGAGTCTTGAATGAAGATGGCCTTGAACACTTGAATTAACAGAGATCTGAAGATTTCAGTTGGTTGATCTCTTTGGTTGTGTGTTCTTGTATGAATTCTTTTAGACAGAGAATATCTACAGCTCTCTCTTTTTCTCTTGTGAACAGTTGATGTTGAGAAAGATGTTGTTCCAGAGAAAATTTTGTTCTTGTTCTTCTTGTTCTGCTTATCTGTGCTATGAGAGAGATTCAAAAAACTTGTGTTTTATTCCCTGGTTCTGAATAGAAAATGATCCTCTGTCAAGAATAGCCGTTGGCCTGTCATTAATTACATCCTTAATTGCCTTTGTCTTCTGGGAGAAAGTCCAAAGAAACATTCCTTGATAATCCCTTGAAACTTGGTCCAGAATAAATGAAAACGGCTACAAAATCTTCTGAATTAATTGCTGAGAATAACTCCTTAACTGTTCTGAATTTGAATCTTGAAAATCATTTACCTCTTCAGAAAAACGTCGAACTGAGCTCCACTATCGTTGAACTGAGCTCAGCGATTTGGACTTATACAACAACAGAGATCGTCGATCTGAGCTCAACTATCGTCGAACTGAGCTCAGAGATAGAGAATCAATACTGGAGTCAAGATCGTCGAACTGAGCTCGAAGATCGTCGAATGGAGTTTGACGATTTGTTGAAGTTGAGCTCAGCGATCGTCGAATGGAGTTCGACGATTCATCGAAGTTGAGCTAGACGATTGTCGATTGGAGTTCGACGATTCGTCGTACTGAGCTCGACGAAATGACTTAGTCTCCAAACTGAAAAACCTTGGTCTTGAGGGCAGCTTCCAAACCTAACTACTAACCCTTAGACTCAATTCTAATTGACCTTTAGATCTATACAAGGAGGTCAAAAACAGGTTTCCTAAAGACATAGTGATCCCGACCCAAATTAGTAATAGGGTGTTCCAACACTTCCCCGAAGGCAGTGTACCCGTATCAGATACATATCCGGTACCGGTACGTATGTGATACTCAACGGATACACCTATGTGGAAACACTTAGACTTAGCGCACATAATTCTGTATATTGTGATAGGAGTCTGTTTTTCTAGAGCTAACAAAAGTTGGCTCTATGCTAAGAAGTGTTTGTACGTTCAATTAAGTTGTGTATCTGTACCAAGTATGTTTCAGATATCGATACGTTTCTATTACAAGTATGTGTCTTGAACATGTTGATTCAATGCAAGTTATTAACAAAATGGCTAACTTGTCTCTAGACTAACTTGAGATTGAAGATGTTGATCTCTAACACTGAAGTTGATCTCCAACAATGAAGAAAAAGAAAAAAAAGATGGTTAAGTAGACTTAAGTTTAATTTTATCTCTTTTGATTAAACATATAAGATGTTAAATTTTGTAATATTTATGAATGCTTAATGTTTGAAAACTTCATGTTTATGTTGTATTGATTTGTGAATTTGTACTTCAAATTATGTTTTTTATTTGATATTTTGATGTTTTGAGAATTATTTATTGCACTTGTGATATAAAAATATATATTATATTTATTATGACGTATCATGACATACCCGTATCCTTGTTTTTAAATTTTGTTATATCGCCACTCATCCCATGTCTGTCGACTGCTCAGGTGACTATGCGAGACATCTACATTCAAATATGAGCTCGTAACGAGGCAAATGTCTCTCAGAGAACGTAACACTTCAGGGTGCTCACCAGGAGGCATCTTCGAAAAGTCATCGCGAATGAGATGACTGCCTAAGTGAAAATCGTGTACACCAACTAGAAGACGTGACTCTGTAGTGTGTGAGTGTCCCTGAAAATAAAGAACTCATCTGGTAGGTCAGCGGGTGGTGCATCTCAAAATTTAGTGAGAGTGCGATGTGTCAGCAAGTGTTGCCCTAAAAATTGGATGCTCCTCATAATATCCATCCTCTAGGGCGGGGTCGGATATGATAATAGAAGAGGCGTCCATAAATCGATACTCATGTATGTTGGGCCCGCCTGAATCTCATCCTCATTAGGAAGTGGCAGATCATCTGGAGGCTCAACTAGGGGATCGTCATAGAACTCGTCACTATGTTCATGGTCCTCCATATGAGTACCATCACGAGGGGTAGTGTCCCCATGAATGGGTGACGTAGCACTCCGAGCTCAACACCAGGCGTCGGGGTCTCAGTCGGGATGTTGCTGGGAACAATGGAAAGGAGAGTGCAACATAGACCTACACTTAAGAATGGGTCTGTGGGTGGGGTGCTAACTAACCCGGTGCATGACAGAAAAAGAGGTGTGGGTGAGGGGCACAACACTACAAGCTTAGTAGGCCGCTCAGGCTCGCTCTCAGTCGGGGTCACAATAGATGGGTTAGAAATAAGAGATAGATCACTCATTAGGCTAAACAACACACTGGGGTGAGAGTAATCCGCATCAGGTATCACTTTTGTCGTGGCTGGAAGGACAGTGGTAGGCGTCGTGGTGACCTCAGTATGGGAGGGACTCATACTGTGGAGATCAAGGTGAGAATCTCAATGACCAGCTCTTGCAGATCTTATAGACTGTTCGTAACGACGGGCAAGCTGATACGTCTGCTCGAGAGACATTGAGCTATGATAAACCACCTTATTACGTATGTCAGATCGCAGTCTAGATATAAATTAGGTAGTGGTCATGGTTGGGTCCTCTCGGGTATCACTCCACCATTAACTCATCAAAACAGTTCTTGTACTTAGCAACAAACATGGATCCTCACTGAAGGAAAAATAATTGGTCGAGCAAGAGACTCCGATACGACGAAGATGGATACCTCTGACACAATGTTCACTTCATGTCCACCCAACTAGTGATGCGATGAAGACGGTCTCGCTTGCGGGTCTTCTCAACGCGAGACCAATATGCCCTCGCTTTGATACCAATTGATGCAGGATGAATCTATATGCGGCGGAAAATGAGTGACCTAACCCTACATATTATGCAAAGCCCGACAGATTATATCATAGTTAGATAATAAATTAAAACATCACACAGATAAATTCACAGCAAGATACAAATAATTAATTAGTGCGAGGCAAGCTTAGGCTTTCCTCTGCGTGGAGGGCCAAAGCTAGAGCGCGCGACGAATAAATCATGCAAATCACAATAATTATCTAACAGACCACCACAATACAAGATATCCGGAACTAATATAGTGACCAACTCAATAATAAATTAAATCAATAAATCCAATACAACACGAGATTCACCAAAGTAGTTGGTTGACCAGGACACTGAAGAATACAAAGCCAGAAATTCGTGGATCAGTGATCGAATGTGGAACCAGTGATGTGGAAATAATGGAGATGGCTATCCTCGGCAGTTCATGGTGGAATCAAGTCGAAAATGGATAGATCTGGTCATGCACGAGTAGATCCAAGCATAGGATGAGTGGATCCGGGTGAAGAAGGGTAGATCTGACAATAAATGGTCAGATCCGGGCTGAAAATACCGAATCAGGGTTGATCTGGGTAGGGGAAAGAATTAGGTTTGTGGCTCCACATGTATGGGGTGGTAGTTTGAGATGGGTGAGAATTGTAGAGGGCTGCGATGGTGAAACTGAGAGGAGGGGAGGTCGGCGGACAAGGAGGCTGGGGTGTGGGAGGCCGACGGTGGAGGGGAAGCCTGGAGGGTGATGATTAGGGTGGAGGGAGGTTGGATGACTGTGGGATTCCAGTAGGGAGAGGTTTAGAGGAGGGGAGGCTTGAAGAGCCTGCTGGTGCATGGAGGTAGACAGAGAAGGCGGAAGGAATAAGGGGTGGAAAAATTTATAGGTGAATAGTGAATTTCATTTTTGAATAGTGAAAATTCAAGGAAGAGGGGAATTCTGGACAACAATTTGTGGATGCATTTGGGAGGATTTAGCGGGTTGTGGGAGAGGGTTTGGGAGATGGAAAAGAAGCTTATGGTTAGGGGTTATCTTGGGGAAGAAGATACAAGCCTAGGAGTCATCACCTATGGTTTCACGGAGTCATCACCGTGGAGGGATCATAGGAATCCGTGAATACAATCTCCTAATTCTACAATGCCTTCAAAACCAGCATCTACTCATCTATTTATAAGAAAAACAAAACTAGGGCATCCCAGCTTCAACGACTATGATTGGCCGGAGGCGGCACCACTCAAAATATACTAAAATAAACCAAAAATAATAAAGTAGCGTATGATTTTGACTCGCGACATCAATCCGAACACATCTGTGGAGTTCGATCGTCGATACGGCCACTCCATATATGGAAAGTCACCAATCAGCCCCAAACGGGCCCAAAACTCATCCTCCACTGCAGGTCCTCGTCTCTGCTCCGCATCACAATGCTTCCACTGAGACAAGACAAGACCATTAGGTTGTCAGGACACCTCAATTCCTAAGAAGCGACGAAGTTGTCTCAAATCATTTATTTGAAACTGAGAGGCAAGATGTTACTTGATTTGGGTGATGCCAGGAAGATCATTACTAGTCACTAAGATGTCATCAAAGTATACTAAAAGAATCACTGTGCTAGATGAATTTTGTCGAATAAAAAAGGAGAAATTTGTCGAGCTCCAGGTGAAGCCAAACTCACACATAACCTAGTTAAACTTTTGAAACCATGCATGTGGTGACTGTTTCAGAACATAAAGAGATTTATTCAACTGACAGACAAGGGACTCCATCATGGTTGTATAACTTGGAGGTTGTTGCATGTACACAGTCTCCACAAGATCGCCGTGAAGGAAGGCATTTTTAATATTAAGCTGATGGAGAGGCTAATGCCGCTGAATGACAAGAGAGAGGACACAGACAGTGTTGAGTTTTGCCACAGGAGAAAATGTCTCTTCATAATCAAGACCGTGTTGTTAAATGAAACCTATAACAACAAGAAGAGCCTTGAGTCAATCAACAGTCTCATTCAGATGATGTTTCACAGTGAATAACCACTTACAACTTACTGTATGTTGATTAGGCAGAAGAGGAACCAGGTCCCAAATGTGATTGGCCCAAAGTGCATCCATTTCCTCATCCAGTTTTGTGCGCCATCTTGGATGTTGAAGGGCCTTCTGCACAGAAGAGCGAGTGGAAATAGATGAAAGCGAGGTTGCAAACCTGCACAAATCTGAGGAGATACAATGCAGAGAGACATAATTGAAAATCAAATGTGCGGTGGAGGGTATCGCCAAATCAGCAGGCGGCGGAGTATCAGTAGTTGATTGGAGTTGTCGCGGGGCACCAGATCAAGGATATCGACGAGAGTAGACATGAAGAGGAGCCGACGTAGCCGGTGATGTTGGTAGTAAAGATGATAGAGGAGAATTAGTGGGAATAAGAGTACATGGGAGATCCGGAGGATATTGACTTAGTGACAGATTGGTGGAAGGTTGATCTTCTATAGAAGTGATATCAACAGACATGACCAGCTTTCAAGTGGAGGGAGAGAAACATACATAGCCCTTCTGGGTCTGAGAATACCCAACAAATATGTAGTGCATGACATGAGGGGCCAGTTTGTCAACAGGAGGATCCAGATGGTGGACATAACAAACACAGCCAAAGACCCGTGGGGTCAAGGGTAAGGCATGTTGTTTAGGAAATAGGAGATAGAAGGGAACGAGGTTGTAAATTGGAGGACGGACGTGGGCATGAGGTTGATGATATAACAAGCATTGGATATATCAAAATTCCAATAGGTATTGGGGACTTACATCTGGAATAAGAGATATCATGTGACTTCAAGAAGGTGGTGATTCTTCCGCTCAGCAACACCATTTTGTTGTGGTGTGTACGCACACGAGGTTTGGTGGATGATACCCAATAAGGTCAGAATTCCTGGAAAGTATGCCCAATGTATTCACACACATGACTAGTATGCATGGTTATCAAGATCGTGATCTGGATTGTAGGATCTTTCCTACGATCTAGAATTTGTAAATCGATCTGGATCTTATTCAGGAGCTAAATCGACACCTCTAGGACTGATATCATAATCTGAATCTTAGGAATTTAGGATCGCGATCCCAAATCGATTCTACCGATCCTGCCAAAGGGAACTAAAAACATGTCCAACCTTATCTCGACCCTATTCAACCGGTCCAACGCCCAAACTCTATCATTTATCTCGATCTCAATCCTGACCCCCATACCACATCGCAGAATCATATCTTGCTGCTTCACCCTATCTCAAGTGCCGACTACAAATAGAGGTCAAGCGTGATTTCTTTGATCGCTTCCAATCCAGACAATGCCTTACTTTTCTTTCCTTACCTAGTTTCATTTCAGGTGGTGACATTTCATCTCTTCCATTCCAACATATGAGCAATCCAGTGGCTTACTGCTTCCAAGCTAGCGTTTTCTCTTCCTTTCTAATGTACGAGCAATCCAACGACAAGAAATCTAGCATATGAGCAATCCAGGCTTCCTTCTTCCAGCGTACGAGCAATCCATCAATCTAACTGATTTAGTTATTCAATTATTTTTTGATATAATTATTCACATACTGCTTAATTTAATGATTTAAACACATAATTGGATGATACAAAGTTCAATTTTATATTTTAGTCTTAATTTATGAATGTTGTAGGATCTTGCAATCCTCGATCTGATTCGATCCAACCTCAAAATAATCCCACCTAGGATATCAATCCCGACAACCTTGCTAGTATGAAGATTTTTGATAGCACGTGTAAATTGTGTGTGGGTTTCTAAAGTAAAGGAGTGAAAATGGGCAAAAGCTCAGAGCGATCACGAATTATATATAACCATGGCATGCATGAATAATCATCAATAAACATAATAAAGTAGCGATAATTAGATGTACTAGCAGTTTTGTAGAGACCACAGATATCAGAATGAATTAAATCAAGAGGAACAACACCCCGAGAAGAATAAGGTGGGATAACAGAACAATGATGTTTTCCATAGCTACACGACTCACAATTAAAATGGGAAAAGATATATCGGGAAGAGCCTTTTGGAGAATGGAAAGAGGAGCATGTCCGAGACGCCGTTGCCAATTTACATGGATGATAGAAGAAAAAGTTGAGGAAGGAAAATCTAGAATGTAGAGCCCATTACACAACCACCCTGCACCAATGATATTGCACGTTTGTCGATCTCGCACAACAAAAGAAGCGAAAGAAAAGGTAATTAGTCAATCGTGATCATGAGTTAGCCGGTTGACAGAGCAGATTGAATGTAGTCATGTAAAGCAAGGGATATGAAGAACATGACAGAGAGTTAGAGAGGTGGTGAGTAACAAATTGCCAGAACTAACAACAAGAGTGGTGTCGCCGTTTGCAACAGTAATGAACTTTGGATACATAGAGTTCAGGTACTATGGGGAGTTGTTGTGGAGAGACATGATGGGTGGTGCCAGAGTCCACAATCTAGGAGGATCCAAGAGGAAAAGTAGAGAGGCAGGCATGGGATGAGGAGATCATGGGCCCAGGTTTGCGAGTAATCATCTCTTGCAGTTGGCGGAGGTCGGCATGCGGAATGTTGATTACCGTGGGAAGACATGGGCGATCATGCATCGTTTGTCGCAAAACTTGTTGGAGGGAGTTGTCATCTTCTATTGTTGCTCTGGGAAGAAAGTGCAACGAGTGTTTGCATGACAAGAAACTAGAGGTGCCTTAGCAAGTAAGAGCGCGACACAAGAGGACTCGTGTAGAGACGTCAGGCGAGAGGTGAGCTGTTAGCTTGGCGAGTAGGAGACGAGCTCGCCATGGCGAGGTTAGCACGAGAAGCTTGGCAGAAGACGTACATGAGCTAGATGAGGAATGTGGCTAACAAAAAGAAGTTGTGCTCGGGTTGGGAAGCTCGCAATGATTAGGAGAGTAGATACGGTTAAAAGTGCGGTGAGCAGGAGACTAGCAGAGGAGCTCGCGACGATCAACTGATGAGTCGGCGAGCAAGAGCACCGACAGTGTTGGAAGCGAAATAGTGGGCGCAACACAATGAGCACACAACTTGCAAAGACAAACAAATAATCTTCTTTATATATAAAATAAGAGTTTACAAGGCTTCACAACTAAAGGTTTACAACTCAAACACTTCACTTCAAGAAGTCACACACACACATCAATACAAGCAAAAATAATCGCCACTTCTTTTGGAGTTAGTCGGAACTTCTGTCCGCAATCATTAGATTTCAGTCCGTAAAAAGCTGTTAGAAAAGCTGTCCGCGACCTTTTGCATGTACATTTTCCAAAGGAGTCCGCCAATAGGAAACCGTACCGTAGCACTGCTTCTCGCCTCTCCTATTCACGTGCGTCTATAATAATTTTTTAGCCGCAACTTCATGTGTTGATGCACACCTTGTTAAGCTTCTGGATTGTGTAAACAACTCTCCTGTATAGGCCTTTATATAGGAAAATGCATCAAATGGGAATTTGACATGTGGCCCACCAATAAATGCAACTCATCATTCACGCCTCCGCCATTCAAGCACACCGTTTCACCTATATTAATATATATATAAATAAATATAAATATATATATATATATATCTATCTATTGACTTCGATCAAAACTACATTTCCGCCAACAATCTCCCCCTCAAATACGGCAGCACATGCCGAGTTTGCTCTTGCATTTTAGGAACGTCTCTGTCTTCAACGCCTTTGTGAAGATGTCTGCTATCTGATCTCCCGTGGGGAAATAAACCAACTCCACCATCTTCTGCTGTACTTGCTCTCGAAGAAAGTGATACTTTGTCTCGATATGCTTGCTACGCTCATGCAGCACTGGATTCTTCGCTAGCTGAATTGCAGACATGTTATCCACATACACCATCATAGGACCATCCTGTACGTGCATGGTGCAACTCCAGCAGGAGATTTCTCAACCAAATTGCTTGACACGTACAGGCTGCCACTGTGATGTACTCAGCTTCGCAGGTAAACAAGGCGATCGTTGCCTGTTTCTTTGAACACCATGAGAACACAGCTATTCCCATATGAAAAGAGGATCTAGAAGTGCTCTTCCAGTCATTCACATCTCCTCCGTAATCACTATCGGAGTAGCCGACTAGCTTCAACCCCTCTGCAGTTGAGTACATCAAACCATGATCTCTCGTCCCATTCACATACCTCAAGATTCTCTTCGCTGCTATGAAGTGATCTTGCTTCGGCTCCTCCATATATCTACTAACAACTCCAACCGCATACATGATATCTAGCCTAGTGAAAGTCAGGTAGCGTAGACTTCCAACTAGACTCTTAAATAATGTTGAGTCAACTGCTTCATCCTTTGAATCCTTCCTCAGCTTCACTCCCAGATCTGCAGGAGTAGAGATAGCCTTACTGTTCTCCATCCGGAACTTCTTCAGAATCTCCTCTGCATACTTCTTCTGAGAGATGAAGATCCCTTCTTCACTCTGCTGCACTTCTATGCCCAAGAAGTAAGTGAGTTCACCCAAATCTGTCATCTCAAACTCCTTCTTCATTGTCTTCCTAAACTCTTCGAACATGAGAGGGTTGTTGCCTGTGAATATCATGTCGTCAACATACAAGCATACGACCATGATATCACCGTTCTTCTCCACCTTCGTACAGAGTGTATACTCATACGGGCTCTTCATGTACCCGTTTTTCTGAAAGTATGCATCTATTCTTTCATTCCAAACACGAGGCGCTTGCTTCAACCCGTATAACGCCTTCTTCAACTTGTAGATCTTCTTCTCTGATCTTTCACTTCATATCCAAGATGCTGCTGGACATACACATCTTCCTCCAAGTACCCATTCAGAAAAGCAGACTTAACATCCATCTGACAGATCTTCCACTTATACTGAGCTGCGAGTGCGATGATCAGCCTGATGGTGTCAATCCGCGCCACTGGAGCAAAGACCTCGTCATAGTACAGTCCTTGGACTTGTCTATAGCCTTTCACGATGAGTCTTGCCTTATGCTTCTCCACTTCTCCATCCTTGTTCTTCTTCACTCTATACACCCATTTCACACCAATGAGCTTATGACCTGCTAGTAGAGTGACTAACTCTCAGGTATCATTCTTCTTGATGGATGTCATCTCTTCATCCATTGCTTTCCTCTAAGTATTCTCTTGAGCTGCTTCATCATACGAGTATGGCTCACAATCTGCTAAAAGACAATATAAAGAAAAGTTAGCATGAATCGGCTCTGTCTCCTCGTAGATCTCCTCCAACCTTTTCATCCTAGGTTGAGAACTTTCAGAGTTACTCCCGCTAGTTCTTGCTCTATTAGAATTACTTCTGTTGGTGCTTACTCCACTAGAGTAGGGAGTCAAAGCTCCCCCTTAAATCTCTGCTCGATGGTGATGGCGGTTCAGCTCTATCATCCGCAACTTCAGCTTCATGACCACCTTCTTCTTCAGCATCATCATAAAACATCCCCTTGATGCTTCTCTCTTTCTCATCCCAACTCCGACAACTATCTTCCTCAAACAAGACATCTCTTGAGATGATTGGATTCTTTGTCACAGGATTGTATAACTTGTAAGCTTTACTCATCGGAGCGTAGTCTACAAATATACACTTCTCGCTCTTGTCATCAAGCTTCTTCCTCTTCTGATCAGGGATGTCAACATAATATATACACCCAAACACTCTCAAGTGTTGCACACTTAGATTCCAATCACTCCATGCTTCATATGGAGTCTTGAACTTCACACTTTTGTCGGACATCTGTTTAGCAAGTACACAACACATTGTACTGCTTCAGCCCAGAACATCTTCGACAAGTTCTTACCTTTTATCAAACTCCTTGCCATGTTCTGAATCGTCAAGTTCTTTCTCTCAGCAACTCCGTTCTGCTGAGGTGAATAAGCTGCAGTCAACCGATGAGCAATCCCATGCTCTTTGCAAAAAGCATCAAATAACTTAGAGGTGTACTCCCCACCTCTATCTGTCCTCAACACCTTCAGTGGTTGCCCACTCTCCTTCTCTATCATCTCCTTGAATTCCTTGAACTTGTCAAGGGCCTCAGATTTCTCCTTCAAGAAGTAAACCCAACACTTCCGACTAAAGTCATCAGTGAAGGTAATATAGTATTTGCTTCCTCCAACTGAGGCAATATCAAACGGACCAGCAATGTCCGAATGAACCAGTTCAAGCTGTCTCCTTACTCTACGAGACTTTCCTCCTTCAAAACTCTACCGCTTCTGCTTTCCCTTCGTACAAGCTTCACAGACCTTTTGTGGTGGTAAGATCTTAGGCAAACCTTCTACCATTGATGAATTGTAAATATACCTAATTTTATGTACATTACTTAAGTCGTTTTATTTAATTTTTGTCATTTCTACTTGTTTTTATTCAATAAAATGTTTCTATTTTTGTAAATATTATACTAACTTGCTTTATTTTATTTGTCAGGAAAAAAAGTCAAATTTGCAAAAATGACATGTCACGCCAGTGACATATTGAGTCACGCCCGTGACCAGGGCGTGACAGCTCAAAATCCCGAAAAGAGGCCACTTTTGAAGAGGAAAGAGGACCACAGACAGTGGACGCCCGTGTTCCATGATTCGACACGTGGCCCGTGTCAATCCGACGGTGTCACGGGGCGTGACCCAGCCGTGTCCATCCCGCTCGACGATTTCAACTCAACTTTCGTCGACCCAAGAGGGCCACGCCCGTGTCTGATGTGCGACACGCCCGTGGCAGCCCGACACGCCCCGTGCCAGCAAGGTCAATGTTTCGCGCTCAACGTTCGTCGAACCCAAGAAGGACACGCCCGTGTCCGATGTACGCCACGCCCGTGTCCGCCCGACAAAGTGCCGCCGGCGAATCCCGAAGTCAACATCGCCTTAAAGCGCCGAATGACACGCCCACCGTCACGCCCGTGACCGGGGGCGTGACCGCCGCGTTTTCGGCCGGAAAGTCAAATCGCCGTCAAATCCGTCAGATCGCTGAATCCCGCGGTAAAATAGTGCTGACACGCCCCCCGACACGCCCGTGTCGGAGGGCGTGTACTTGGAAATTTTGCCTATAAAAAGGCAGCTGCTGTATGAGTTCAGGGTTCCCAAAATCCGAACCATTTTGATGTATTAGGGCTGCTGTGGGAGTTGCTTTAGTGCTATGTAAGGATCCCCCCTCCCTCTCCTTTTTAAGTTTGTATGTTTGAACTCTTGTAATCCCTTTTTTTTGTAATAAAAATCGTTATTATTTCATCCTACATGCTTTGAAATTTCTCCAAATAGCCTCCTTTTCATCAATCTTATATACTTTAATTTTTACTTTCATTATGCGTGTGTGTGTATGAGCTTAAAATTGCAAAAATTATGTTTTAAAACGCAAATGTTCACGTTTTCTTTTCAATTTTAACAAAATTTATAGCCGTTATTATGGCCGTTTTCATTCTCTAACTCTTTAAATTTGGTTAGACTTAGGATTTTCATGCTTCAAAATGCGCTTTTATGAACTTGTAAAACATTAAAAAAGGTAGTTTTCATTCCTCTTAACTTAGCTTTTACTTTGTTTTAACTATAAAACTACTGCTTCTTTTTAGCTTACTCTCTCACTTTTTAAATCATTTTACAAGGCTATAGTAATGTATAAATTGTTATTTTTATTTTTCATCAACTTTCATTTTAAGTAGTTACAAAAAATATTTTCGCTCGAACAATTTTTATTTTCACTTTTTTAGCATTTCTATCAAAATCTAACGGTAAAAATGTAACCGTTTTAATTTTTCGGGCACTTGCATTTCTCTCTTTAATTTGAAAACTTTTTCCTCAAACAATTTTTATTTTGCCTTTTTATGCATTTCTACTGCATTCCAGCGGTAGAAATGCAGTCATTTTAATTTTTCGATAACTTTGATTTTTGCAATTATTGTAGCCCGAGTGCGTGAGTGTATGAGATAATCTTTATCGTCTTAGTTAATTCATGCAAGAGTGTGTGTGTTTATTCAAGTAGAGTGCGTGTGTTGTTTTTATTTTTCCGCCTACTCACTTGAGTTAATTGGCTGGATTTTATTTTTCAAGTAGAGTGCGTGTGTAATTTTTATTTTTCCGCCTACTCATTTGAGTTAATTGGCTGGATTTTATTCAAGCAAGTGTTTTCAGTTTTTATTTTTATTATTTTTCCGCCTACTCACTTGAGTTTAATGGCCGGTCTGTATTTTCAGTCCGCCTACTCGTTTGAGTAGGACTTGTAATTTTCAATCTTTATTTTTTTCCGCCTACTCACTTGAGTTAAATGGCTGGTTTTGATTTTCCGCCTACTCGCTAGGAGTTTAATGGTCGGACTTTATTTTGATGTAAATATTTAAGAAAGCCCTGTAATCGCATTTATTTTCTCCTACTCGTTTGAGTAGGACTCGCTTTCATTCCAGTCCTACTCGTTTGAGTAGGACTTGCACTTTTCAGCTTTAATTTTCCGCCCCCACTCGTTTGAGTGGGACTTGCAAATTTCAATTATGCACTTTTCAGCTTTTATTTCCCGCCCCCACTCGTTTGAGTGGGACCTGCAAATGTCAATTATGCAATTTTCTCTTATGTGTAAATTAGTTTTATTTCTTCCTTTTATATGTTTGAATGAGTGCGGGTGTGTTTATTTGTAACAACTTTTCTAAAATTAGGTTATTTTGCTTTTCTTCTTATTTTCTTTATAACCTTTCAGCGAATAGTTTAGGACGCTCGCACAACCAATCATATAAGCTATCCCCATTCCGATGAGTGGCTAATTTCTTTTATCACTCGGTATCGAAGAGCTTTGGGATCTAAAATGTTTTAAATAACCAAATGTCTAATTTTTCAATTTAATTAAAAACTTAAGGTTTACCCAGGGTTAATGACGCGTAGACCCACATATCGATGTGTGGGCTCTATTTTCGTTATCCATACGCTAGCTAGCCGAGAGGCCGTGCATATGGACAGATCACCCCTGGGTAGATAGAGTTCCGCACTAACCCTCGAGAGAGGAGGCGCGCTAACTCTACCGGATCGGGTTCCCCACCCAATAGCGGGTTTCTTAGCGTACTGCGGGCATTAAGGGGAATCCTTCGTCGGACGAGAGCCGGTCGAATAGCCTTAATGTCTAGGTGAGCGATATTCTAGAGATAGGTGAGCTCATTATTTTGAACCTCCATGGCCAAGTTTCCGCATTAATTAAATTGAAACCTTAGATATCTAGTTATTCAAATCTATTTTTAATCCTAACGCAATTCGATACCGAGAGTTATCTCTTCATCGACTACTTTCTTAAAATCTATTTTCGTTCCTATTTTACTTAAAACCCTCAACTTCTATTACGGTAAAATAATAGTGTTTTCGGAGGAGTAGGGTAATCAACCCGTTCCCGGGAATAATACGACCTCGGTATTCTCCCGAATATCGAGTACTACTTGCGATAGGTGCACTTGCCTACCCTAGCAAGCCGCGGCGATCGCTCACTCAACCACACATAAGAGTCTGTTCGCGGGCCAATCAAGTTTTTGGCGCCGTTGCCGGGGACTTCTCTTTGAATTGTTATTCCGAATCCGAACTCTATTCTTTTACTTTTTTTTAACTAAAAAAAAAAATTTAAAAACTTTTTTATTTAATAAAAAAAAGAGAGAGTTTTTTTTACTTCATTAGGTTGGGTAGCTTCTCCTTGTCCGAAAATTTGGATCTTTCTCCTGAGACGAACGCTCTCTTCGCGTATTGGCGTATCTCCAAGCCGTTCCCTCTGTTGGATCCCGTTGCTATCAGCGGAAGCTCTGCCG